>JAYEVI010000378.1:190000-343954 GCA_036346575.1 Dendrocalamus sinicus | reverse complement strand
AGCGGCTCAACGTTGTCGTCTCGGCGACTCTCAGCGGCAAGGCGCTAGCCGCTCGCAAGCGGTGCCACGCCATACATCACGAACTCTTGGCGAGTCGTGCATGTTGAAGCGGCCGCCAAGCCCACGATTCGCTGACCATTCGCTGTCTGCGTCGTCGATGTCCGGCGGCGAAATCTTGAACAGCGATCGGTCGGCCCGTACACTCGAGGCCGCTCCGCTCTACGGTGGTAGAACCACCGCTTCATCCATTGGACTCCAGCTTCCCGCGAGTCGAATTCGCGGGGAAAAGCAGTGCGAGACAACCGGAGAATGAAGCTAACACGCAAAGTTCGATGCAGTGTCCCGCCCTTAGGTCTTTGGTGGCACCGTGCCTCGTGCGAGATAGGCAAACAAAGAAGAGCCGGGCCAGCATGCTCCCAATGCAAAGCCCAATCAGAGTCGGCAAGCCGATCCACGGCGTTTGAGTCAATCTGCGCGATTCGATCCGAAGGCCGTGCCGCGTCGCCCACGATGGCCGCCGCCGGGATGCGGAGCCACCGCATCCAAGAAGGCGACGAAACGATCGCCTCGGATGGCTCGGTGCGGCTCGAGTCTGTCGGTGGCGGCGGTTATGCTTGCTGGCGATCGAAAGCTTCCTCGTGCGGCGATCGCCGGATGGCCTTCTCGGTCACAAGCGAAGGCGCAACTCGCGGAGAAGCGAGCCTTCCTTCTCGTCGCCGACCACCACTTATTCGCCGCCACCGGTCGCGCTCGCTCCGAGTACTTCACCACCAGCCGGCGACGGTCGCCGGCGAATGCCGAGCTACCAACCGCTTGGCGCGCTTACCACCGGAGGCCATCGCTTCCACAAAGAGATTGAGCGGTGAAAATATCGCGAAAGTGTAGAGGCGGAGCAAACGGAAAGAGGGCGTAAAGGTGCGGGGGCCGCATTGCGGGGACTATTTCAAGCCACCTCGCCCATGCCGCGCTACTGAGCGCCGCAACGATCCGCGTGCGGATGCAACGCAGCCAGTGCAAAGGTCCGCCCGCACGATTCCTGTAACCAAAGGCGAGGCGTCGTGGCGATACATGCCACCGCGCACCGCAGAGAACCAAGGACCGTCAACGCATGGCGGTCACGATCACGCAATCTCGACCCACCGCGGTGCTCCGATTTACAAACCGCGCGTGCCTAACCACGTGAATGGACACGGCACGGCGCAAAGAACCCGCCTTTTGGCGAGCTAGGCGTCGATGCGGGCCCGGCCGCCATTAAAGGCGCTCTGCTGGACCGAAAGGACAAACTCCAATTCGCCTCGGCTCCGGCAGCGCGCGCATCTGCCGAACTGGCGCCAGCCTCAGCGCCACCGGTCGAAGGGTAGGGAACGGGCGCGCGCGCCTCGGCCGACTTAGGCGCCGGCCTCGCGCCACCCATTCGGGTAGGGGGCGGACGCGCGCGCGTCACTTCAACTAGGCGCCACCTCGCGCCACCCGTTCGAAGGGTAGGGGCCGGAGCGCCGCGCTGCTGGCAACCAGGCGCCCGGCCTCGCGCGCCACCCGTTCGAAGGGTAGGGGCGGGCGCGCGCGCTGGCTTCGACAGGCGCCGGCCTCGCGCCACCCGTTCGAGCGGTAGGGGCGGAGCGCGTCGTCTGCCCGACCAGGCGCCCGGCCTCGCGCCACCCGTTCGAAGGGTAGAAGCGGAGCGCCGCGCGTCTGCCGACTAGGCGCCACCTCCGCCACCCATTCAAAGGATAGGGGCGGAGTGCGGCGTCTACCCGACCAGGCGCGACCTCCGCCACCGTTGAAGGGTAGGGGACGGCGCGCGCGCCGGCCGACTTCAGGCGCCAGCCTCCGCTGCCACCCGCTGAAGGGTAGGGGACTGAGCGCGCGCGCCTCGGCTTCGACTAGGCGGCAGCCTCCGCTGCCACCCATTCGAAGGGTAGGGGCGCGTGCGCGCCTCTGCTGACTTAGGCGCCAGCCTCGCCGCCACCCGTTCGAAGGGTAGGGGACGGAGCGCGCCGCCTCGGCCGACTTAGGCGCCAGCCTCGCGCCACCCGCTCGAAGGTAGGGGACGGGCGCACGCGCCTCGGCCGACTTAGGCGCCGCGGGTAGGGGACAAAGCGCGCGCCGGGCGACTGGCGCCGGCCTCCGCTGCCACCGGTTCGAAGGGTAGGGGCGGGCGCGCTGCGCTCGGCTGACTTGGCGCCCGACCTCCGCCACCCGTTCGAAGGGTAGGGGACGGAGCGCGCGTCTACCGACTAGGCGCCGACCTCCGCCGCCACCCGTTCGAAGGGTAGGGGACGGGCCTTGCGCGCGTCTCCTGCGACTAGCGCCCGGCCTTGCCGCCACCGTTCGATGGGTAGGGGCCGAGTGCGTGCGCGTCTACCCGACTAGGCGCCGACCTCGCCGCCATCCGTTCAAAGGTAGGGGCGGAGCGCGCGCGCTGCGCTTCGGATAAAGGCGCCCGCTCAGCTGTGCCGACATCACCTTCCATCCCACACCTCGAGCTCCCCAACCGCAAGTTTGGAGAAATTCACAGTCGCGAGGGACGGAGGGCCAAGGGACTCACGACATGGCTTGCCTGTGAAGCCCTTCACCATGAGAGGCTCCTGTTGTAGGGGTGGCCCCACCTAAGCCCAAAGAGCTGTTAGGAGGTTATAAGAACCAGAGTAACGTGTGTAATGACATAAGTGCCCCTAATGGGGATGTACGGATGTAAGGGCATAACTGTAAAAACATACTCCATGTGAATATATATATATCAGGATGAGGGGGAGGGGGAGGCAGAACACTCCCACCTTTCCACTACCATCTCTCTCTGTTTGGTCAGTAACCACAACACCACCGATGTCACGTCGGTGCGCAGGTGTGCGTGGCAGCCGACGTGGTGCCATGTAGGCCCCATACCAGCCACCACACCACCTCTGCCGTAAGCTCGGTCCACCATGGACCACAGTCCTGTTCTGTGGACCTGGTCTATAAGACCTAGGCCCACCTGTCAGTAAATCCAAAGCTTTTTCTTTATAAAAATAATTTAGCCGAAAATCCTTAATTCTTGCTGACGGCATCATGATGCAATAACTTCAAATTTCCTTTAGGAAATTAATTCAACCAAGATGAAAAAATCCATTCGGACATCATAATTGTCTTTTTCTTCAGAAAAATAATTCTACAAAATCCTATTTGTCTTTTTTTTAGAAATAAAACTTCTGAGAGCATGTTCTCCTTCGTTCTGCTCCGATTGAGCCCATTCAAATTTCTAAATTCACCTAAAATTATAATCTATTCAAATATGTCATTATTTAGAATTTTAGGAGTTTATTTGAATTTTAGTTTGAATTTAGCTTGTGTGGTTATTTTCACATGTAGACTGTGATAATTTCGAGGAATTATTGCAGGACTGGACAGGCAACAAAGGGGTGAATGGTGCCTTCAAATTCTCCTCAAGTATTCACTCAACCCTTTTTCTTTGATAGCTATAGAGCTATAAAGATTAGAGTTGAAATCCCATTGGAAAACCAAAGAGACAGGACGAACAGAGCAAGAAAAGCAAGGTGGTCGAAATCTGATGATGTGGTCAAAACTTACAATGTGGTCGATAGCTGACATAGTGGTCCTAAATCTAACTACTCAATAGAAGTACATCATGGTCGAAAATCATCGTAGTCGATAACCACCAAGACCAGAACCAATGTGATCGAAAATGGTTGTAAACTGACGTAGTTGTAGATAATGTGATCAAATGCCAACTAGTGGTCGAACAATCAACGTTGTCATAATCAGTCAGCATCGTAGTCATAACCAACGTAGTCGTATGGTCGAACAACCAATGTGGTCGAAACCAGTCGACAGCGTGGTCGTAAGCCAATGAGATGGTCGAACAACCAACGTGGTCAAAACCAAACTGCAACCCAAAATATCAACATGGTTGAAACCTATGTGGTTGTAAACCAACAGGTGGTCGAACAACTCACGTGGTCGAGAACACGCAAAGCAATTGAAAGACCAAATATGATCGAAGACAGCGATACTATCTGAGACTCGACCGTGGTCGAAATCAATATGATCGTAAAGGCGGTCGAAACTTCAGATAGTAACCATCGCGACTGTTTCAGATCTAAGTGAAAACCAAAGATCTTGCAACGATTGAAAGCTTGAACGTGGTCGAGCAGCAAAGCGATGCGATCGGAGACTTGACTGTGGTCAAATCTGGAGGAGGTCGTAACAGCAAAGGAAGAATAGAGGAAAGCAGAGAGCGCACGGCTACCAGATCCAAACTCCAAAGAACTTTTGATAAAGAAATCATCTGGTCATGAGACTCTGTACATAGCAAGATTAAGGTCTCACGATGCTGCTCTACTCTTTGATTGAAAACTTAGCAAGAAGATAGAGATTAATGTGGTAAATTTTTTTTTGTCTTTGAGAGCAAATATGGTGACTTTTTCCCTCTATCTTAATAATATAATAATAGATACCATGGCAAGAAATCAAGTATGGCAATTTTCTTTTGAGCATGATGAGTTTTATAAAAGGGCATTTTACTCTCCGCTCTCGAGTCTTCCACCCTTACTAGGAAAAGATCATTTCGAGCGCCAGTGAGCAAAGAGGGGGGCCGCCTAGCTCTACGGTACAACTGCTGCTTACGTATCGCTCGGCTGTTGGGTGGCTGGGGTCACTTTTGTAAAAAAAATTAAAGCAAAAGTATATTTTTATATTTTTGAATAAAAAATAATTATTTAAAAAATTCCTGTCTGTTACCTCTTCATACCCTCACGCCGTTTGGATGGTAGGAAATAAAGAGTGGAATCCGATTGCAACATAAGGTGAAATAAATCTATCCATTAATCTCTCGATCTAACGGCTAAATTTATCTCACCTTATATTCCAATCACATTCCCACCACTTGTATCCTACTATCCAAACATTACAGAGGAGAATTCCAAATAAATGACCAGCATAAGTAGAATGCACACCACACACGTCCTACTCACGCTAGACACGTGTGTGCGTCCACAATACATACTAGAAATTTTTGCAAAGGCTCCATGGGCTTACAAAGTACGAATAAATGCTTTTCCACTGAATATATATATATATATATATATATATATATATATATATATATATATATATATATATATATATATATAGACACACACATACACACACTAATTACATATCCATGCGTTGCAAAGAACTCATTGAATATATAGATAATCGTGTTTAGAAGAGAGTTACTCTGATCAATTGGAAAGTAGAGAATGGTAAGAAGTTAAAAAAATAAAGCGGTTAAAGAAGAATAAATATACAACCACCAACTTATTTTTTATAATAGTAGTGATACTCTGAATAAATACAACACACGGTATCAATCCTAAGGATTGAACCCACCTGCGAACACCCTCTCACCGAACACTATGCCATTGGTGGGTCATCCCTAAATTTTTTTTTCTAAGGGTGAGTGGGTCCGTCTTATTAAAAAAACTGCCCAACAATCGTTGCTTAGCCTTGGAAAGAAAAGAGATTCCAATGAAAATAAGAGGCTAAGAGGCCCGAGCCCGAAGGAAACGAGGCCGTAGATCAAGTTTTTTAGTCTATCTGTTGCCGGTTGCCTCTTCGGGTACCCTCGGGCCTCGGCCGCTTGGACGGTAGGAAATCGGATTGGAATACTAGGTGAGATAAATTTACTCATCAATTTCTGCATCTAACAGCTAAATTTATCTCATCTTATATCGCAATCACATTCCTACCCTTTGCATCCTATTATCCAAACATTACAAAGGAGAATTCCAAATTGTTAGACCATGTGGCCAGGTCTCGGCTATTTTAGATGATGAATAATTGACAATGTTGGTTACGATATTACTTATGGTACGTTGCTTCTTTATATGCTTGTGATAGCATGGTGATATGATAGGTTACATGATACGCTCGTGTGAGGTATTGTGCGGATTGACTTGAGTCAAGTCGTTGACTTGTGCTCGTACGAGATTGTTTATTTATTAATGTGCAGGTGTTACTTAAGGCGGAACGTGGTCGATGACGGGACTGAAACTAAGTTCAAGTGGAACTGAGGTTTCGGGACTAAGTTTAGGGAGGAACTGAGATCCTATCGGTCAAGGATGTCATGCGGGACGTTCAGGCTAAAGAACAATGCACATGGAGATGACGCGGCGTTGGAGGCGCGGAGATGCGTCATGGCAGAGTGATGTGCGGACGGCACGTATACGAGGTGTATACAGATTGAAGTTGGTTTTGCATGTTTGGCGTATATACGCATTGTATACGAGTCGGCGTAAAGTCTGTGTATGCCAATATAGTGTTGCATGCATGGTATTCGAGAGTTGTATACGGAGAGCATGTGTGGCACGTGTTTCCGTGTTGGAGTTGGTTTGTGCGGCTACATGTAAAGCAGGACGTGAGAGATAGCTCTATAAGAGCACTCCCAATGCAGAAACTATGGATAGTTTCTATGGGATTAAATAAGGTGCCAAGTAAGCAAAATGCTGATGTGTCATTGGAGTTAAGGAGGAGAGATAAGGAAATGGTTTCTTATATAGACACCATGTCTACACAGGAACCAAGATAGAAAGAGCTGTGATAGGTACATGATAGGAGAGAGAAGATAGATGATTGGATGAAAATTTTATTTGTAGAAACTATCCATTGGGAGTATAGTTTCTATGGGTAGTGTCTACATTAATTGGCAAGTATAGAAACTATCTCATAGTTTCTGCATTAGGAGTGCCCTAAGTAGTTCTCGGTGGCCTTCTGTTTAGTTGGCCGTGTCTTTTGTAACTACACGAGGGTGATTTGATAATTTGGAGAAGTGCTTGCGGCGGCTTTTGGTTTGCCGGCCGTGGCTTTTGAAAGAGCGCATGCATGCCGTGATTTCTTTGGAGAGAATATAAAGGCAGCACTACATGCATTTGTTGTGAGTAGAAACCGCCGTGTCCGTGGACGAACCGGGTGGACGGGCTGCGAGCACACACGGACGTCGGCGGCCTCATCTTGCTGTTCCAGGACGACCGTATCGGCGGGCTGCAGGTGCTTGGCGACGGCCACTGGGTTGACGTCCAGTCGCTCGAGATTGGCCGTGATCTTGCGGAACGGGATGAGCTACTAGATAAAAAGAGGTAGCGACTAGATAAAAAGAAGGCAGCGGCAAATTGTCTTGTGTGTCGTGATTCTCTGGAGAGAAAAAAAAGAGGGCAGCGCGGCGTGGCTGTGCTTCGCGGAAGATCAAAGGGACGACTAGATAATCGGTGTGCACGGAGGTTTGCTTTCATCCGTGAGTTTTCTTTTTCTTCGTTTTGATTCCTGTTTGCATGCATGGATTAATTAATTGCTTGTCTCAATTAATCCTACCAGCAACAGCTAGCAAGAATCCTCTCTCGCATTTAATTCTGCAATTCAATTGAGTTGGTAGATGTTGCATGATTCTTTTGTAGGTCTGTATGCATCATCTGTCTTGCATACATTAGTTCTCTTTGGTAGTTACTTTGTGATTAGCACAAGATAATTTCTTAAGACTAATTGTTTTCTTTTTGCGTTACGTGAGTTGTGATCTGGGAAGTTTGATTTATTAATTTGCTTACGGATTTTGTTTAATCACATAATTATCAATTTCCGTCATTATCTGTACCAGTGAACTTGTTTATTTTATGGCCCTGTTTGGATACGCTTAAAATTCGATTCTGGGTAGAATTAAGCGAGAATCCCACCCAAACGCTTTGATTATTTTTCGATTCTTTCAACCATGCGGTGGGAAAAATCAGCATTTGCACCGAGAATCCAAAATCCTGTACATAAGCCCCATCAGATTATTCAGATTATTCAGATCGCAGATTTTCAGATCGCGACTTATCGAAAAATCTTGATCAAATTAAAATCGATTCTCAGATAAACGTATCCAAACAGGGCCTATATCTCGAGTTCTAGACCTCCGATTATCGTGATTCCAATTGGGTTAGTTCAATAACTTTGCCTAGTTTATTCTGACATATTTTGAGGTCAATCGGATTTACGGTTTTTTTATCGAGATCAGTTTTAGTGAGGACGCAGTGTTCTGTCCTGACGCTTTAATCGAGGTTTAAATAGGTTTTGTGTTTAAAGGGAGTCTTAAAATTTATTTTTAGTTTCCGCAATCATTCGCCCCCTCTAATTGCCATCTTGGTGTGAATCGATCCTACACAAATAAATAACCGCACAACACCACAACTCGGGTCCAGATGTCAAACAGCCTGAACGAGACTCGCACCTACGTTTAGTAATCAATGCTACATAGGGGCACCAAAGATCGTTTGGCATTGGACAATAGCTATATATCATCTTGACCTCCGCCGAAAAGTCTATCTAGTATTTCGAACTATAAAATTAGATATTTATCTCTCGAACTTTATAATTCAATTCAAATAGCACTCTAATTTGATTTCAGATAGTGGTATTATCCGTTTGGCGCGATGAGTGATCGATTTTATCACGTAGGATGACACGATGGTTAAGTTTAGGTGAATGACAAGTGAGACCCAAAAGGTCTTCTCTCCCAAATCGAAATAGATAGGAAGTAAACTACATGGGCAGAGGCCATGAAGCATGGTTGAAAGCTCAATGGAGGAAGAAGCCCTTGTGGAGCTCACATGTCATTAACCCAACTTCACTAATGTGTCATTGTACATACCAAAACCGTTCAGTCATCGCGCTATACGGATAATATCATCATATAAAACTGGGTCAGGATAATATTTGAACCGGATTGTAAAGTTTAGGAGGTTAAATGTCTGATTTTTTATAGTTTAAGATGTTGTACGAATTTTCAAACAGAATTTATAGTGTTATATAGACTTATTCCTTGGCATTTGACGCGCCGCTAACCTTTCCGCAATGAGGAGGCAATGCTGGATTAGTAGCCATGCAAAATAGTTTGGCTTTAGCTTATAAATAATAACATCTTGCAGAGAGTTTTACGGAGAGAGAAACTTGCATATGATTTTGACCGATATAAATAAAGTCACTATAATATGTACTACAATTAATTAGTAGATCTTACCTTGAAAACACATTGATTAAATTTAGGTACTATAGAAAAATTATTTAATATAGAAAAAAGTTTTTAAAAAATAACATGGACAGGGCGTACGGAATCAAAAGGTTTTTGTATGGAGCCAAGAATCTGCGCTTCATTGGCCGACTAGGCCGCGTGTGTATTCTGCCTCCATTTCCATGCCATGTGATGTCGTCCGGCCTATACAGTGATGTACTTTTAGACTTGAGTGAATTTAGGGGTAGAAAAGTGAGAACGACAGATAGTGGGACCTAGTAAGGGTGGCACAAGAAAATTATTTGTATCAAATAATAATAATTAAAGCCCGAGCCCGACGTGGAATGGGCTTCAAAGCTGCTATCCGGACATGTGCCAGCCAGCGATCCTAAGGAACTATCCTCACCGAATATAGGGTAAGTGCACACTTGAGTGGGCAGTGTGTATCTATGCTTAGGACAGTGTGTATCTATGCTTAAGAGACCACGAAGTCTCTTGACTAATTCTCTAGCATACGTAGAGAATATGTGGAGTTAAAGTCACTTTTACCATTGTTTGATATCGTACTCATAAAAATAGATATATATAAAGTGTATTAATAAAAATATCGTTTCTGTTGTTCGGTGGGCAAACGGCAACGTCCGCAATGCGACACGTGGCACTGCCACCGACGGCAAGTGCCTACCGCCCCCTCACCAAGCGGTAGGCAGGATGCCGCCCGGTGGGACGACGGCAGGCTTGCATTTAGTCTTTGTTTAAATTTTTAAATATATTATATGAGCTCAAAAAATTACGAAAATTTATATACAGTCTCCCAACACAACGTACCTCGCAGTGTAATTTTTGGATAATTTTATCCATTGTAAATATTACTCAAAAATTCATACAATTTTAATAAATTTATAAGTTTTTACATATAGCAAACGAGTTCCAAAAATTATAAAATTTTATATGAAGCCTCTCAGTACAGTAACTGCGCCATGTTGGCTCGCACAACTGCTAATTGCGCAGGAGGCCTGCCACCCCCTCCCCCGCGTGAGGCTCTTTCCACTTGTCACCTCCTGCCCGGCCGCCCCCTCGGTGCGCACGCGCTTACCACATGGCTTGCCCAGCCGCCTACTCCCCTCACTAGTAATAAAAAGAGCAGATTCACTGTTTGGAGTACACAGCAATGCCATTTCATTTCACTCTAGCCAAGAGCAAGAAACTGAAAGAGAAGGAAGGCCATGAAAGTATCCAATTTTGAGTGCTTTTGAAGTTGAATTTGAAGTTTGTGCATTTGAAAAAATTGTAGATTGACTTTAGAGCATCTGAAAGAGGTAATTTTTGTTGACATACTACAAGTTTTTAGCAACGTGATTAGCATGTACTTAGAAAAATGATAGTTTATTAGTATGACAAGGTGGTAGTTAGTCTTTTGTAATTGGGCAGTGGCCTTAGTTGACATCAAAGAAGCACCATGGTTAGTGTCGTTAAATGCTTATTAGTCATGCTAACTATATGAATGGCGTAGTTTATGCGTAGGTTATTTTGTTTGCATGGGACAACATTATATTTTTTTTGCTTTTGGAATAAGTTAGTATGCATTTTGTTAAAATGCATTGTAGGTTATAATGTTATGCCGAAACTGTTAGGCATGCATTTTTTTGTTAAATTGTTATGCTTTGTGCAGAATATTGTACATTACTTCTATCAGATCAATCAAAAAATATTATTATTATTATTCTTGATTAAATCTCTAATTGAATTTGCTACTAAAAATAAAAAGGAGATAACCAATACCAAGTTGCATTTAAAAAACTCGGAGGAGGTGCTGGCGCGGTGGCGCTCTACTCCTGGCTCGCGCGTGGGTGGGGCCATTTCTGGAAGTGTCATTATTGTAACGCCCCCATTTCTGGGAGCGTACGGATTATCCTCGCAGCTGCCGAGATTGTTCAACCGCGAGCACCAGAGCGAATGTGCACCATTGCCAACGTATGCTTAAGCATAAACTCAGACTTTATTACAAATGTAAGGTTTATCAACCAGTTTTACATAAAGGGGCATACAACCCAAAGATACATCACCAAAAGAACTTCCACAGGCAGGCCTGAGTGTAGAATAAGCCCTAACACTCGGCGTTGTCTACATCGTAGAGCTCGACGTCGTCTTCCAAGACTTCTTCCTCCTCTTGACAAGCACTTTCTGTTAATGATTTTAGCAAGCCTGAGTACTCCGACCCCGTACTCAACAAGTCACATGGGTAAATCCTAATTTACTATTTGCAAGGTTATTCAAGGATGGGAGTATATTGGGTTTATTATATTGGGTGGATGCAGTTTTATTTGCAATCAAGTAAAACTTAGAACATTTGCTTCTTAAGATCAGGGGGTTTTCATTAACAAATTCAATTCATCACTTATCACATTAAATCATCTCAAACCCTACTTATGCCTCATTGTTGGAATCACCCAATTAACACAGCTTCATTAACCGGAAGCGCGGCGTATTCGAATACCATTATTTCACTCTGCAGAGCTGCTCATCTTTACCCACAAGGTTTCTCAACTCCCGCGACAGAGTTAAGAACACAAGGTTGTTCACTGCTCATTTTTTCATGAAGACTCTACCCGATAGACCTCCAAACAGACCCGGGGGTCCGCTATCACAGCCAGACACTTTATCTGCCGACACGGCCAGATATTGTTCCCGTCCTGAGAGGAATCTACTGTTGTCCAGTATGCTTTTACCGTTTTCATACCGACTTTCTCGTACCCGTTAGATCTCAACTCAAACCCGGATATCCGCCACGCAGGCCAGACTACCCGTCCTGGAAGGATCTAACGTTGTTCAATATGGTTTTACCGTTTCCATATCAAATGTTTGTACTCCGTTAGAGATTCAATCGATTTGAGCAGCTACTAAACCAGGTTTGACAAGTCAACGCTTGTGGTTGAGCGATTACTGTGTCTTTTACTTGGCACAAGGTTCTTGTCCTCATAGTTTTCTGATGTCTGCAACCTCTACTCTAGGATAAGGCGGTGGGCGAAAACCGCCGCACGGTCCCCCACAGTGGGCGAAAACCGCCGCACGGTTTCCCACAACACCCTTACCCTACATTTCCCCTAAGGTAAAAGTCGTGGGCGTAGATCACCACGTGATTCCCCACAGCACACCCTTTACCTTAGTACCAGTTTTCAAATCCTACTGGCCCACAGCCAACACCTTAGAAGTGCATACCAGCATCACCGGCCTAGGGTACGGTGTCCCATACCACCCTACCCTCTCCGGGTTTTTCAGCTCTACTGGCCAATGGCCAGAGTCACTTAGTAGTGTATCATGCTGAATGAAATGATCTTGTATACACTTATAGCATATGTTAATTCTTACTAAGGTTGTCAAGGTGAATATGACCATCAAGGTAAACAGGGCTTTTTATCAGTGGTAGGATTATCTAGATAGCATGCCATTCTAAATCTTTATTTTAAGCAATTATCAGTTTGCAACTATCAATAATGAAAATACATTAAATAAATAATGTAATTTAATGGGATTCAATATGATAAAAAATATGTGACTTGCCTTGCGGACTTATGATTTCGACAATTTCATATTCTTCGATTTCTGGGCCTTGATCTTGATCTGAAGCTTCGTATTCTTGAATCAGCTGATCCTCGACGTCACGTGCTAGCGCAAAATAAAGAAAACCAATTTAATTCCACGCTCGACGAAAAAATGAGCTAGGAATAATAAAATAATAAAATTTAAAAGAATAAAGACATTATGGAAACTTCACTAAATTGGGTTTTTAGGCTTATAGGAGGGCTATATGGGGAATTGGACTTGATATTTGGGTTGGCGGGCTCGAAACGGATCTGGAGAGTATAAACACCAATTTTTGGACTTTGGGTCAAGTACTATTCATTGGGCTCGGTTACTATTCATTGGACTCGAACCAGACTTGGTTAGCTGACTCGATGCAACCACCTCAGCCTGGCTCGGGTCGGGTGTGATCGGTGCGGGCGGCTCGGTCCGGCTCAACCGAGTGGAGGCGGCTCGGGTCGGTTGGAACGGGCGCACGCGCGAGTGGGCTTGGCTCAGCCAGCTCGGGCGGGACGGGTCGGAGGAACAGTGCCGAACGACACTGTTCTTCTTCCTCCTCGAGCGGCGCAAAAAAGAGAGAGAGGCGCCGACTAGCGGCGGCGCTCCAATGAATCGCGGCGAACCGAGGGCATGGTTGGGTAGAGGGAACTAAGGGGAGTCCATTTTTGGCGGTTAGGGGGCCAACGGAGGCGGCAATCGCCGCGCGAGGTTGGAAAGGCGGTGCGGTTTTTGGTGGCTTGGGAGCTCTAGGAGAGGCCATTTTCGGATTTGACGATTAACCATCTAGGGACGGCCAAGGAGGTGATGGTGGTGGCGGTTTGCGCTAGGAGACTTACTGAGGGTCGCCACGGTGAAGTGCCATGACCGGACGGAAGAACTCGACGGCGGGGAAGGAGAAGGCTCGGGAGCTAAAGGTGACGGCTTGGACAAGTTCTGGGAGCCCGAGGAGTTTATGAACAGGAGCAATTGAGTTTTAATCGGTCGGCTAGGTCGAATTGCAACATGGGCTCATTTCTAGGGTTTGTGGTGTCGGCGGTTATCCGCGGCTTTTAGGGCAATGGAGATGGGGAGGGCTTGCGGCCGTTGTTGGAAGCTCAAGGAAATGCTCGAGAGCTTCTTATGGTGGTGGCAAGATGGTTCGCGCGGGAGGTATCGTGGCGCAACGACTCATGGGCGGGAAGGATCGAGAGGCACCGTGGTGCTTTATGGCGAGGAAGAGGTCCGAAGTGCAAGGTGGCGGGAGGAAGGCCTTTGGAAGGAGACTCGGTGGCTTGGCGACGAAAATCAGCGGTGGCGGCGAAGTTTTCAGACAACAGACAGTGCGGCCATCGGCGACGAGAAGGGGCGACGCCGAGATTCGTCGCGATTTTTGGGTTGAGATTAGTGTGAAATAAGCCCTAATTTGAGAATTTGCTCCAAGGTTTGGAAATTGAATTATTTTTCAAAATTGTGAAAAAATTGGGGATGTTTCAATTACGTTGCTACAGGGGGCCAATTCTGTCGAGATTTCTGGACTAGTAGCCATGCAAAAAAGTTTGCAATTGTGTGGCCGGCGTCCGTGGCTTCCAGATTAAAGCGTTCAAAAGGTTTTTTGTACGCTTCATCGGCCGACTTGGCCATGTGGCCGTGTGTACACTCTGCCACCATTTCCATGTGATGCCTTCCGGCTTATCTGGTGCTCTACTTTTGGAGAAGTCAGGACAGAGATAGTGGAAGACAAGCAGGTCTCGTGATGTACGGGCGGCACGAGAAAGTTCTTTGTATCAAATAATAATAATTCAAGCCCGAGTTCGACATGGAATGGGCTTCAAAGCTGCTATCCGGCCACGTGCCAGCCAACCGCCCGGCCATCAGACCATCACAGTGCCTCGCCATCCAAGTCAATTCGGGCAGGCGATCGGCAGTGCCGTGGGCCCGCCCAGCTGGCGCGATTTCCGCTCCGGTGCCGCACGGCCCGCGTCTGCCGAGCTCTTCATCGTCGTACCTTTCGAATTTGGGCACGGAACTATTTTTTAGAAAACAGGTGTTTAAGAACTAAAAATTTAAAAAATAGCTATAATACTAAATCCGTGCACATTCAAAAACAAAAAACTGCCCAACCATGGTTGCTTAGCCTCGGAAAAAAAGAGACACCAAGCCAGTCATGTTGAAACTGAAAAATAGCAGGCCCGAGGCCCAAGGAGAGGACCTTCGCCTGCACATTCAAAAACTAAAAACTGCCCAACCATCGTTAAAAAAAGTGGCGATCAGTTGGGCTTAAAAGCTCATGGCTTATGGCTAAAAATACTGTAGCTGATTGAAAAAACATCAGAATCGTGTGAGGCTTATTTAGCATAATTAAATTTAAAAAACTTTAAAAATATAAAATATATATTAGCCCATTACGTATAATACAAACAAATACGGGAAAAAAAGAACCTGCAAAAAAGCTTAACAAAATGCCAAAAATTCAGAAAAAAGACGAAATTTATAAATAGTGAAAAATAAACTAGAAGCCAAAAGCTTAAGCCCAACCGATCAGGGCCTAGCAGGCCCGACGTAAATTGCTATACCATTAACGAAAGCTAAAAGCAAATATTCTGTAGTTGGAAAATATCTTATTACAGAGGAGATCCACACAATACCATCTTTAGCGCAAAAAGAACAAAGTTGAACTAATCCGTCAGTCTTCTCGTCATTGGCACCCACCCTTGCATTCGGCTGAAAGCTATGATACTGTTCTATAATGTGTACTTTCATTGCGTTTAAAAGCTCAGGTTTCTGGTCTTTTTTTACACTGTAGCAGCTGAAAATGTATTGTAACTAATGATAACTTTTTCAACGTAATTAAATTTAAAAAATAAAAAAGTAAAAAATATACCATCACAAGCAATACAAAGGAATAAGGGCGAAAAAGAAAAATACAAAAAAGCCAAAAAATAACCACAAAATTAAAAGGATAAAATTAAGAAGTTAGAAACCAGAAACAAAAGCTTAAATGAGTGGCGCCTAAACTGCAGCTCGCGCAAAAGAATCTGGATTAGTGGATTTAATATAATATATGAGGATGGTTACGCTACAAATAACTTTTAGCTCAAAAGATTCTGAACTCTTTTATTTACATTTCTCCCTTCTCCCTACTGTCCACCTGTGGAAGGTGTAGTGAGAGTGCTTACACTATTGAGCAGGGTTTTTTTACGTCTTAATCAATGTAACTAAATTTCTTTTGTTGGCACGCAGTCGAAGCAACTGGCTGCAACAATAAGAGACCGGGTGAAAACTTTCTTGTCACAAGGTATTTCCTTTTCCTCTCCCTCTTGTCTCTCTCTGAGTTAGTGTTCCATAGATATGCATGACAGGAAATTGTATGAATCCTGCGATCATGCAATGATTGAAATTTGAGCATTTGCAAGAACCAGCTCTCTTTCGCTTTTGTTCACCAAACATGGACTTTAGCAGGCTCTTTTAACAGATCTCTATGTATTCAAGTGAACAATACAAGTAAAATCGTAATATCAGCTACATTATGTCAGAGTTCGAGTTACATACTAAAACAGGACGTAGCTCCTTGGCAATGATTTGAGTATTACGACAGGTAAGTACACACCTGCATGTTAAGTGGACTAACTCTCTAGCATTCGTGTACGTTTGTATACATGTGGTGTGAGAGAAAAATTATTGGTTTGCAAATTTTATTGGAGGGTAGCGGAACGGTAACCGTCGGTTACTGCATTTTTTTAGATTTTTTGGATGAAAATTTTGAATTGAAATTTGCTTTTTTAAGATGAAAATTACATGAATCCGAAATTTCACCCGAGAGAGAGTGGAAGACAAGCAGGCCTCGTGATGTACGGGCGGCACGAGAAAGTTCTTTGTGTTGAGAAACCATCGCTGGCGACCAGTCCGAACGATTTCTCTGATTAGAACAAGAACGACTCAATCACAGAATCACAGAGAGAATAGATTGAACACACAGAGAGGTAGAGAGAACTCCCGGTCTTTCTTTATTGCTTTTCTTTCATGCGTACATAATGAGGGGGGTATGGCTCTCTATTTATAGTCTACGGTGGGGGTGCCCAATTAGATCAGGACTCTTGGATAGAGTCCAGGTTTCCTAACACTCCCCTTGGCACTCACCCAACATGCTCATGCCTCATCAAAACTCCATAAAAACCCAGTGGGAAAAATTTGGAGAAAGAGTACATGATACATGTGATCTTTGCGATGCACGAATTGCCTCATTAAAAACCTTGGTCGAGAAACTTCATGGAAAACTTCGTCAAGGGAAAAAGAGTACAATTCACCCAAATTCATTTGGTCTGCAAGACTTTATTTTTGGGTACTTAATCTTCATGATCAAGATTTATTAGCGGGCTTGTGAGAATTCTCCCCCTGAATTCTGCACTTCTCTAAGTCTCATCATTCCAATTCCACGCACGCACCTTTCAAAGCTAGATGCGGGGAGTGACTTAGTGAATAAATCTGCGAGGTTTTCACATGACTTAGTATGCAGTACTTTAATCTCGTCCATCTTTTGCAATTCATGTGCATAGAAGAACTTGGGGTTGATATGCTTTGTGAGATGACTCTTCACATAGCCCGTTTGCACTTGTGCAACGCAAGCGGCATTATCTTCATAGATAATTGTGGGGGTTTGCACAATGTTCATCCCACATGACTGCTGGATGTGGTGAACCATTCGGCGGAGCCAAGCGCACTCTTGTGCGGCTTCATACAGTGCTATAATTTCTGAGTGGTTCGTCGAAGTAGCTATCAGGCTTTGCTTAGACGATTTCCATGAAATTGCAGTTCCACCACACAGGAATACATAGCCTGTTTGTGACTTAGCGGTATGCGGGTCAGCGATGATACCCAAAGCATCTGCATAGCCAATCAAGTTCAGATCTTGATTCTTTCGTAAAACAATCCGAGGTCCTTGCTACCTTGGAGGTGCGGAAAATGTCCTTTATGCCCCGCCAATGCCTTTTGGTGGGCTCTGCACTGCACCTTGCTAAGAGGTTTACGGCAAATGCAATGTCCGGTGCAGTGCGGTTTGCTAAATACATGAGTGCTCCCACTGCACTCAAGTATGGGAATTCTGTCCCAGGACTTCCTCCCCTCTTCCCTAGGTCGGAAAGGATCTTTTCTTGCTGTAAAGACCTCACCGATCATCGGTACTTTCGAGGAAATGCCTTCTGAAGTCAAACCTTTCAAGCACCTTCCGGGTGTAGGTCGATGATGTACCAAGACTCCTTCAGGACATGCTCAAGCTGCAAGCCTAAGCAAAACTTGGTCTTGCCCAAATCTTTCATTTCAAATTCGACTCCAAGTAGGAGCTTGCTTCTTTTATGTCTTGGTGTCCCGATGATATTCAGATCATCTACATACAGAGATTATACGAGAATCCATTCAGGATCGCCGTATAAATACACAAGGACAGTCTTCATTGTTCGTGTAGCCTTTCTTGCGAGAAAGTCGCTCAGCGATTATACCACATTCTTCCAGATTGTTTCATCCATACGGTGACTTTGAGTTTCACATCGCATGATTTCTATTTGCTCTGTCTTGGTTCGGGAGAGGGATTCCTTCAGGGACTCTCATATAAATCTCCGAATCCAAGTTACCGTAAAGGTATGCAGTCACAACATCCATCAATTTCATTTCCAAATTCAAGTTCACTGCCATTGAGATCAAGTATCTAAAGGTAATTCCACTCATGACTGGGGAGTAGGTTTCTTCATAATCAACTCCAGGGCGTTGAGTGAAACCTTGGGCTACCAGCCTTGCTTTGTATCTCACTACTTCATTTCTTTCATTTCTCTTTCGAACAAATACCCACTTGTGCCCAACGGGGTGTATGTGGGGAGGTGTGCGGCATACGGGCCCAAACACCTCTCTTTTATTCAGAGATAGCAATTCAGTTGCTATTGCCTTCTTCCAATCTTCCCAATCTGATCTTTTCTTGCATTCGTGAGCGATGCGAGGCTCGGGATCAAGATCGATGATGGTGGCAATTTTCTTTGCAAGTAGATATCGATATTAGCTGTTGTCCTATTCAGGGACTCTCCCGTGTGCACATAATTTATAGCTATTTCTTCATGAGTTGCTTCTTCTGAAGCTTCACCTTGCGCATCGCTTCTTTCAATTGCGGTGGCAAGTCCCTTTAGTTTTTCGGCTCCGATGTGTGCGCACACATCCATGCCGATGGGGATATTCAGATCCGGTATGCCCTTTTCGGAAGGTGTCATACTTGTGCGAGTCTCAAGCGGCTCCCCTTCTCGATGGGGGGACTTCAATGATCGGCCGTGATAAATCCCGCTTATCCTTTTTCGCCAGCGTCCCGGTTACTAAGGATTCGAGGAACCGGAGTTCTCGTCCTCCTTTTTATTTTTCTGAGGCCTCTGGACGAGATTAGGGATACCTTCAATTTTCTTTGGTATTTCAACCCTCTCCGGTGCAGTGCGTTCAGGCACATGCGACTTAGTCACGCTCTTCAAATCACTAAAGTGATCAGGCAGTTGATTTGCTAATGCTTGCAAATCTATTGTCTTTTAGACTTCTCTTATCTTCTAGACTTCTCTTGTCTTCTAGACTTCTCTATTCGCTTCACTAGTGCGCGGGTCATCTGCATGAATTCTTGTGGCTTACCATGTAATGTCTTCTGGACTTCTCTAGTGTGCGGGTCATCTACATGGATTTCCCAGGCTTGCCACGTAATTTCCCGACATTCTTTATCAAGGGGTTGATTTCCTCCCCCTAATGTTGGGAAAATTTCGGTGGTGACTCTTGCGCTAGTTGCACAGGTGAATGGATGTTGTAGGCCGAAAGTCTAAAATTGATGAGATTTGCTGCATGCAGGACTGCGTGTCCCCAACATGTAGCTGCTAGATTTCAATTATGCAAGAGGGTCGGGCAATAATTCTTTTAATTAAAGACTCTGTCAAACCATTCAGGTATGGACATGCGATGCAGAATGCTCAATCGCAATTCCATTGCCATGCAATGATCATCAAATGCCTTTGAAGTAAATTCTCGGCGTTGTCTATTCGATGGATTTGATATGATGATCTGGAAACACATTTCTGATGCGAGTGATCTGCGAGATCAATTTTGCAAAGGCGTGGTTTCTTATGGACAACAAACCCACATATGACCACTTCGATGAAGCGTCAATGAGCACTATGAAATACTTAAACGGCCCTGAGACGGGCTGAATGGGACCGCAAATGTCTCCCTGGATGCATTCCAGGAATGCAGGGACTTCATCCTTCACTTTCAGAGTGGAGGGTCTAGTTATTAGTTTCCCGGTGGCACATGCAGGGCACACAAAATCTTCATGATTCGAGAAATTCTTCACATTAATATTATGCCCATGCGAGTTATTTGTTATGTTTCTCATCATCCTAAGACTTGGGTGGCCTAATCTATCATGCCAGAGACAGAAGAGTTCAGAGCTTCTAAACACTGTTTTGAGCGATTATGCACTGCAGCGCTTTAATTGTGGTATAATATAGCCCAGTTTCAAGTGAAGGAAGCTTTTCTAATATTCTTTTGCCATTCTCTTCGCGCTTTGTGATGAGCAGGTATTCCTTACCGTACTCTTCGTCAGTCTCAACGTGGAAACCATTGGCGCGAATATCCTTAAAACTTAGGAGAATTCTAGTCGATTTTGGGTACAATAAGGCTTCTTCAATTACCAAAGTTGTGCCCATTGTGGCTCTTCCTGAACCAATTATAATGCATCGCTTATGGCGATTGTCGTAAGGCTGCCAATGCTCTTACGAATCGACTGAAAATACTCAATCTCTCTTAAGATGATATGCGTTGTGCCGCTGCTGGCTAAGCACACTTCCTTCATAGGGCGCTACACGCATTCTAATATAGGTATTTTGTTAATATGCATGAGAAGGCAATCAACACATAAATAAATACACCAATATCGAACATATCATGCCATCATAAACTGAATAAATGAATGAATTCTTCAAATATCATCCAACCATCACGAGAAAATAACAATTCTTAAGTACCATCCATGCAAATTCTAACATATTCTTCCACACAAAATAAATGACAATTAAAGTCAAAATGCATTGATGCACTAGACTTCTTATGCTATTTTCTCGGGGTGACATTCTCTTCAAGAGAAATCATGGCGTTGGTCGCTAGGTCGAGAAGGGTCTTCTTTGTCGTAATGGTCTCAAATACCATCAACGCTGGCAGTGCTCGAGATGCTCCCCCTCAACCGATGCAGAGCGGGCTTCATGTGCCCTTTGCCTTCCGTTTTGGCTTGTTAGCCTTATTCTCGTGTGGAGCATCGATTTGCCTTTACGGGCCGCGCCATACCCTTCCTTCCCCTTCTCTTTATCAGGGCTTTCGCACCTTGTAGCTCTCGGCGTTGGCTTCACGGCGGCGGAGCTTCAGTGGCTAAGTGGCGTAGTTCTTTGCGGAGAACTTTGTCCCGAGCCTCGCAACTCCGCATCATATCAATCAATTGGCATATTCCTCATAGCCGTCTTGGCGATAATTGCGTCACGGATTACACCGCATTAGGGTGGAAGGATTTTCTCAATTTTACGTATTGGGGTACAAATCCTATGCAAGGCGGAATTGTATTCCCGACCATTTAAAGTCGGTAAACCTTAGTGCGATCCACTCTTGCTCGCTCGAGGAAGAATGGTGTACTTTAGCCTCTCAAACCGCTTCTTGAGTGCGGTCCAGTGCTAGCGCTCTTCTCGCCATTTATTCATTCTCAAGAGTAAGACGGAGGTTGGGCGTCATGCGGTCCGCCAATCCCAATAGGCTGCGCGAGCTTCTTGGCTCCATGTACTATCATAACGTCGGATGCCCAATTCGGATAGTTTTGGCCATGCTAGGCGGCTCCTCGAACTCGATTCGTGATGCTAGTCATCTATATGTGTATAAGTCTCTGGTAGACATGCACGGAATAATTCACTCATGCGGTAAATAAATGGTACAAAAGGTTCTCATAATGTTTCATAATTTTCTGTGCATTTTCTATAATTTTACTGCTAATTTCAGTGATTAAAAGCAATTAAAACAATTACAATTAACCAAAACAGTAAATAAATACAAAAAATACAGAGAATAATAATGGCATAAATAAATAAATAAGCTTCAAATGCTAAAAATAATGCAAAATTCGGATTCCCGAGGCCCTTTTATGCTAAAATATGAAATTTCAGCAAATTACGCAATTTAGGGGTTTCTCGCAAATTTTCAGTTCGGAGAAAAATTCGCGCAATTTTCTGATTTACCGAGGGGTTTTCTGCAAAATTCTGGACCCGCTCGTAAATTTGAGGGCTTATACGTAATTTTCGGAACTACGAAGCCTTTTTATGCAAAAACCAGGACCTAAATTAAATAATTAAGGGCCAATTACTAAATTCATAAAGATGGAGGGTTTACGCAAAATTCCTCCCACTCCGGCAGACCTCTTTCTTCCCCGGTCCATTTTTTTTTGATCGGCCCATCACTTTCCCTTTCTCCCGGTCGGTCGGCCCATATGGCCCGCGCCCACCCGAGATAAGGCATGGGGGTAGGGTTTCCTACCCCAATCGGCGGTGGCGGCGGCTAAGCCATCCGGCCGGGCAACGCTAGGGAGATGCCGACCGCAGCGGCTCACGGGAGAAAGCGCGGCGCGCGCGGCCGAGGCAAAGGCGGCGCGCAAGTCGCGAGCCATGCGAGGGGCCGGGTGGAGAAGCGGCGCGCTCGGGAGACAGGCGGCGTGGCGCGAGGCGGCGGCGGCAGGCGGCGGAGATTGCGGCGGCCGCGATCGCATCGGCGACAGGCGAGCGCCATGCGGCGGCGAAGCCGAGCGGCGGGCCGGCGCCATGCGGGCGGCGGGCCGAGCGCCATGCGGGCGGCGAAGCCGCGGCGGCGCGGGCGGCGCCATGCGGGCGGCGAGGCCGAGCGCCATCGGGCGGCGAAGCCGAGGCGGCGGGGCGGGCGCCATGCGGGCGCGGATGTCCGGGAGGTGGTGGCGGAGCGAGCGAGGCGTGTGGCGGTGCGGGCGGCGCGCCTCGGCGGCAGCGGGGCCGGCCAAGCGCGGCGCCGACGCATGCGCGCCGGCTACTCCGGCAGCGACGACGCGGTCGCGGCGCGTTTTGTACGGCCGCGAGCCAAGATGGCGGCATGGCCCGTTCGAAGCGATCGGCGAGCGCGAGTAGAGGCATTGCCGGCGGTGCGTCGGCCGACTTCGGGAGATGTGTGTGGCGGCCGGTGGCGGCGCGCGTGCAGGCGCGGTAAGGCCAAGCAGCAGGGGCCGGCCATGGTGGCTTCATGCCAGGGATGGGCCGGTGATGGCTTCTGGCCATCGCCCCAATTTTTTTTTGTGTTGTGTGTAATTTTTTCGTGCAGAGGCCAACCAACAACAACAAAAGAATAGATGCATAAATTTGATGCAGTGATCATGCGGGATCGAGCAAAAAAACATGCAAAATTTCTGCTTTCGTTTTTCAATCTAGGATGCAATCAACATCTACCCCTCTTTTTTTTCGCAATCTACCGATCGACATTGTGCCGGCGATTTCAGATCTGCTCGCGGTAGATTAGGGCGGATTTGCATCGTTCTACAGTGCAATCAACATCTACCCCGTTTCACAATCTACCGATCGGCATTGTGCCGGCGACTTCAAGTCTGCTCGCGGTAGATTAGGCGGATTTGCACCGTAAATTTCAATCTAGAACGCGAAAAGAAAATCTGATTCAAAAGCGATCTAGAAAATCAATGCGTTAGCCGATGATTACCTCGTTCACGGGGCGAAGTCGTCTTGATAACGTGTTGAGAAACCATCGTTGGCGACGGTCGAACGATTTCTGCGATTAGAACAAGAACGAATCAATCACGTAATCACGAGAGAATAGATTGAACACACAGAGAGGTAGAGAGAACTCCGGTCTTTCTTTATTGCTTTTCTTTCATGCGTACATAATGAGGGGTATGGCTCTCTATTTATAGTCTACGGGGGGTGCCCAATTAGATCGGGACTCTTGGATAGAGTCCAGGTTTCCTAACACTTTGTATCAAATAACAATAATTCAAGCCCGAGCCCGACATGGAATGCTAGACGGTGACGTGCCGATAGCTGCCGGCCATCGAGGAAGAAAATCCGGTGAGGGTGTGGGGTTTGCCTGCAACCGGCCATTGCCACGCCATCCAAGGCAACTCGGGCCTGCCGCCTCCCACGTCTAAAGTGAAGAAAAGGTGTCTCAGTAGGACCATGCAAAGAAGAACATCACAGTCAACACGTTATCGTATACAGAATTTTTTTACGGATAACTTATTTTTTTATTCGAAATTACAGAAATATATCCGTGGAAATTTTTTTTTTACAAAAATAGGCTCCAGTCGCCTAATGGTTGGGCGACTGGAGCCTTTCGCACAACTAGACTGCAACAAATACTAAATATACCAACCGTTCGGCGATTAATTGCAGCCGCCCAACGGTGGGGCGACTGCAATCCAGTCGCTGAACCGTTGGGCGACTGCAATCCAGTTGCCCAACCGTTTGGCGACTAGGGGCGATGTAAAACCCAACGCGCTCGGCCGTTGCACAGTTTTCATTTGGCTGCGCAGAGGAAGAAGAGAAGAAGAAGAAGAGAAGAAGAGAGGAACAAGGGAAGAAAAGAAGGGGGGAGAAAGAGAGGGAGAGGAGGAGAAGAGGAGAGGAGGGGGAGAGAAGGAGAGGGTGAGGAGGAGAAGAGGAGGGGGAGAGAGGGAGAGGGAGAGGAGGAGCGGGAGAGCGCGATTTTCAGGTATTTTTTGTTAGTGTTAGAAAATTTAGTTTACAAATTTAGTTTAAAAATTTTAGTTTACAAATTTAGTTTAGAAAATATAGTTTAGAAATTTAGTTTAGAAAATGTAGTTTAGAAATTTAGTTTAGAAAATTTTGTGTAGAAATTTAGTTTAGAAAATTTAGTTTATAAAGGTAGTTCAGAAAATTTAGTTTAGAAAAATTAGTTTAGAAAATTAGTTTAGAAAATTAGTTTAGAAAATATAGTTTATAAATTTAGTTTAGAAAATTTAGTTTTCAAATTTTGTTTAGAAAATATAGTTTAGAAATTTAGTTTAGAAAAATTAGTTTAGAAAATTTAGGTTAGAAATTTAGTTTACAAATTTAGTTTAGAAAATATAGTTTAGAAATATAGTTTATAAAATTTAGTTTATAAAGGTAGTTTAGAAAATTTGGTTTAGAAAAATTAGTTTAGAAATTTAGTTTACACAATATAGTTAAGAAATTTAGTTTTCAAATTTAGTTTAGAAAATATAGTTTATAAATTAAGTTTAGAAAATTTAGGTTAGAAATTTAGTTTATAAAATATAGTTTAGAAATTTAGTTTATAAAAATATTTTAGAAATTTAGATGTAGTTTACAAATTTAGATGTAGTTAAGAAATTTAGTGTATTGGAGAATTTAGTGTCGAAATTTTGTATAGTATTTTTATGTATTATTGTAGAAATTTTAGTTTAAAATTTTGTATACCATTTTTAATACATTATTGTAGAAAATATAGTTTAGAAATGTAGATGTAGAAATTTTTTATGTATTATTGTAGAAAATGTAGTGTACAAATTTAGATGTAGAAAATTGAGTGTACAAATTTTGTGTAGTATTTTTCATGTATTATTATAGAAAATTTAGTGTAGAAATTTAGATGTACAAAATTTAATATTGAAATTATTGTACAAATTTTGCAGGTATGACTCGTCTTTGGGCGTGACACCGATGGCGATGCTGCGTTGTTGGGCGAGCACGTGGACGCGTGCATCGCGCTTCCGTCGTGTGCCGCCACCGGGAGCACGGACGAGCCGCTGGGCTGGGAGTGGTCGGACACGCACACCTCGCGTGGCACGGGACTCAACCCCGTTGGACTTCGAGTTTGCACTACGCCGGCGTTTAGTGCGGCCGTAAACGTTCGTCTTGGCCTTCACTTTGTTTGCAGGCTACGTGATGCCGGGCTACTCCCTCTTGCCCGGATGGTGCAGGCCAGGGAGGAAGATGGAGCCGCCTTGGCTGCGGGCGGGGAGCGATCACGACGCTTCCCGTTCGACCATTCCCTGCTGACGGCTTTGGTGGACCGTTGGCGGCCCGAGACGCACACTTTCCACCTCCCATTCGGGGAGATGACACCGACCCTGCAGGATGTGTCCCTGCTCCTTGGCCTTCCGATCGCGGGAGACACTGCCTTCCTACTGGAGGCCTCGACCGACTGGCGCGCTGACCTGCTCGGCAGATTCGAGGGGGTCGTTCCACCGGGCGATCACCACCACATCTTCAAGGAGGATCAGACCCATGGGCCGACGCTGAGGTGGCTCTCACAGTACCGGGTACGTGGTATTTACAATTGATTGTGTCTTCGAAGCTCTTATTTGTGGTATTACGTACTAATAACAACTTGTTTGCATTCAGGTGGAGCTCATGGATCGTGTCTTCGAAGCTCTTATGCGAGGGCGATCGCTGACGGCGAGCCCCCCAAGTCAGCTGGGGATCGGGCGTACTTGCCACGACGTACCGCGCCTTGTGCGATGTGTGCACGAGGATCAAGGCAAACTCGATCCTCATGGGCTGTCCCCTGCTGCTGCAGTTGTGGTCGTTCGAGCGTTTCAGCCTCGGACGACCTGTGCTATACGACATGGGTCTGTACGGGCCCGAGATGTATCCAGGGGGAGACGTCGACCGGCCGACGATGGGTTCTCTTTGGTGCTGTCGACGAGTAAGTATTATCACAGTCAACTATTTCTTTCTTATTGACGATCGTCATACTAAACAACTTGTCTTTCTTGCGAGTACGATTCGCGCGCGTGCGAGTCACGCGGCGTACACGCCCTTTGGGAGCGATTCGGCCGCCTCACGATCGGCGGCGTGCGGCTGGAGCCTTACACGATCTGGCGGTGCGAGCCCGCGCTCTGATGGGCTGTCGCACTTTCTTTGGCGTGACTAGGCTTTACGGCTCACCGCGGAAGCTCGTGTACCATATCTACGTGGAGGACTACGCACCTAGCGAGTCATGCGGCGATTTGGGCTACGGCGGCGCTTCTGTACCGGGCCGGACCATCGCTTCAGCGAACGTGCAGCGTGAGTGATCGCCTCTGATAAATATGTACATACTTACTACTGTGTTCACAAATACTCACATTACTTAATGGTTTTATAAGCAAGCACAGTGCGAAGGGAGTTAAACGAGGCACGGACTGGTCGAGGAAGATGCAGCCTTGGGTCATCCACCAGTGCCACCCCGACCAGCGTGGCACTACTCCGGAGGTAGTACGTGGACACGTCCTACACCACCTCACCCGGGCGACCGGGGTTCACACAGGCATGGCCTCCTACACCACCTCACTTCACGGCTCCTCCGCACATCCCCGGCTTCCACACGTAGGGGATGTACGCCCCTCCTCCTACCTCGATGGCGCTAGCTACGGGTACGCATCGTCCGATCTCGTTTTTATCCCAAGACGACATGCAACGAACTAATGATATTACTATTGCAGGTACTTACCAGCAGCACGGCGTCTCCCCGGGCCAAGATGATGTGGACCAGTTTTTTACGGACTAGCCCGGGCAGTTCTTCGACGCAGCACCGGAGGTTCTCTTTGGCAGTGCCCTCCCCGCTGCACCGGAGGGCACACGGCCGAAGTGCGGTGACTCCACCAGCGCGGGCGGGATAGACACCCTCCGCTCGTTTTACTTTTTCGAGCCTCGTAACCCGTTGCACGGAGGAGGCCAGCGGGGCCGTATGGGAGGACGCGGGCGCGGTGATGGGGCACACCGAGGTGGCGAGTGAGGGGTGCTGCGGATGCTATATGTTATGCATGTAATGAAAAAAATACGCGGCATGTTACTCACAGTTATATTATAAAGTTTATTTAAATTCAAACAAGTCTATCATCTCTTCTTTCCGCATTCAATCATTCATATATCAAGTCATCTAAAAATTAACATACCGTTCTCACTTTACGAATTATCATCGTATGTCACTTAACAGTGTATGTATCGATCGTTCTCCAGTTAATCTTTAATAAAAAAAAGTTTCTAAAAATTTTTATGCACCTACAATATACAACTCTACACATAAACTTTTATTACAACTCTACCACATTTTTTACCAGTTTAAAACTACAAAATTCACAAAATTCACGGGGATACATGCAGTCGCCTAATGGGATGGCGACTGCATGCAAGTCGCCATACGGAAGCGCGACTGAATGCAGTCACTCCAGCGTGCGGCGATAGATATTGTGTCGCAGTCTGGTTGGGTGAAAGGCTCCAGTCGCCCAACCATTAGGCGACTGGAGTCTATTTTTGTAAAATTTTTTCCTGCAGTATATTTCTGTAATTTCGAATAAAAAATGGATTATCCGTACAAAAAAATTCATCGTATTCATACCTCAACTACTATACACCACATATACAAAACTATAGCGCTAGTACAATGCTGGCAAAGCAACGCCCCCCAAAAAAAAAGCCCAATACACCGGTTCCAGCGGCAATTGTATTGGTACACACCGGCATGACACGGCGGTCCTAGGTCCCACTGGAGGCCAGTCGGGCCAGCACGGTGGGATCGCCATGTCGAGCCATCATGGCCCGATGTAGCTCAAAGCATACGGGTTTGTGTCCTAGGTCTACTGGCGCCCACAGCTTCCAAGTGATTCAAAAGGTCTTTGTATTGAGCCAAGAAATTGCGCATCATTGGCCGACTTGGCCGTGTGTATTCTGCCTCTATTTGCATGCCTTGTTCTCCTCGGCAGTCGTCTAGCCTGTTTACACGGTAATAGTGTCCTCCCGTCTTGTCGATTTGGTCCGCATAGGCGGCCGCCTGTTTGTCTAGACGGCGCCTAGGCGTTGGCACCGGTCTGTTGTCTGACTAGCATCTAACATCTAGGATAACGTTGTTTCCATATGATGTCGACTGTTCTATCTGGTACTCTACTTTTAGATTTTATTGTAGTCCCGCTCGTTTCGGCTTCAACTTTTGGCTTCTAGTTCACTATTTATTAATTTCGTCTTTTTTTGACTTTTTGTTTTTGGCATTTTTGCCTTTTCTTTTTTCTATATTTATTTACATTGT
The DNA here is from genome assembly GCA_036346575.1 of Dendrocalamus sinicus. Classification (NCBI taxonomy): domain Eukaryota; kingdom Viridiplantae; phylum Streptophyta; class Magnoliopsida; order Poales; family Poaceae; genus Dendrocalamus; species Dendrocalamus sinicus. Next base: position 315,279 of record JAYEVI010000378.1, on the reverse strand, counting down.
CCGTGTTGGGTTAATCTGTTTTTTCTGTTTTTAATTTTTTAAATTTAATTACATTAAAAAAACCACTTATAATTATAATACAAAATAATCCAACTACAATTTTAAAAAACTATAAACCGGCTTAAATAAGCAAACTGAGAACAAGAGATATTGGGAGGCAAGGAGGTCCCGTGATGGGAGGGTGACATAAGAAAATTATTTCTACAAAATAATAATAATTCAAGCCCGAGCCCGACATCGAATGGGCTTCAAAGCTGCTAGCTGGCCACATGCCAGCCAACTACCCAACCATCAGAGGACCCAGCGTTCGCTCGAGTGGTGAAAGAAAATTTTGAATTGAAAAAAAAATTCAAGTTTGCTTTTTTTTTTTGAAATTTTTAGATGAAGATTACCTGAATCCACAATTTTTTTCACCGGTTTAAAATTTTACCTGTACCGCCGTTCAACCTGGCTGTTATCGATGAAATTACAATATAGATTTTTTTCAAAGTTTTTTCTGCGAGAATACGAGACGCCCATCACACACATCCTGGTGATCATTTGGGCTTTTTTTGTGGTTTATGGCTGAAAAGCACTGTAACTGGCTGAAAAAATACTGTAGCTAACAGATGCTTATTTAGCATAATTAAATTTAAAAAATTAAAAAATGTAAAAAATATGTTAGCCTATTACGTATAATACAAACACATACAGAAAAAAAGAACCGGCAAAAAAGCTCAATAAAAAACCAAAAGTTCAGAAAAAGATGAAATTTATGAATAGTGAAAAATAAGCTGGAAGCATGCTGTACACACACGTACATGTCGACAGCACACGTTAGGAATTTTTGCTTAGGCTCCACAGTCTCAAAGAATATGGTACATATTTTTTCACTAAATATATACGTATACGTACTTTGAATAAATACGATAAGGCTTATCAATCCTAAGAATTAAACCTGCGTGTAAACACCTTTGCTCCTACGGTCCTACCACTAGGCCACTGATTCATCCGTAGAATTTTTTTTTCTAAGTGTGAGTGGGTTGTGTGGTCGCTGTTATTAAGAAAACTGCCCAACCATCGTTGCTTCGCCTCGGAAAAAAACAAAGAGATTCCAATCCAGTAATAATGTTGAAAATAACAGGCCCGAGCCCGGAGGAGAGAAGAGGACCAGCTTCAGTTCCGTCCACGCCTTATATATAGGTCCCCTTCCCTCGACCTTGGTCACTCCCCACCTTCGCCACTCCTGCTTTCACCTCACAAAATCACCATCGACGCTTTAGAAACTTGTTCCATGTCGCGACGGCCACCTCCTGCGCTGCCTCCGCAGCCGGAGGATCCGGTCCCCGTGGAGCATGACTCCGATGACGGGGACGGAGGCGCGTCGATGGTCGACGCATGGCTGGCGTCGCTCCATTTCTCATCCTCGCCGCCGCAACTGCTTCCACCGTGTTCGGCCTGGGCGACGATGGTGGTCGTGCGGACCCCTACTCCTAGCCCGCCGTGGTCGCCGAGGGAGTCCATCCATCTGTGGAATTTGGATGACGAGCAACGGCCACCACAGCAGATGGGCCCCGCAGCCAACAGGTCCGCTGAAGTACTGGGGACAGATCACGACTATGCAGTGAAGGTACTCATCAAGGGCCTGAAAAAGGTAAGAGCTTTTTTTCGAAAACCCTCATCTTCATTTATAGAAACCAGAGTTCCAACAACAGAACAAACTACATTTTTACTTCTACCTCTCAGACTACGCAAACTGCTATAGCATTAACGAAAGCTAAAAGCAAAGATTCCAAAGTCTGAAAATATCTTATTACAGAGGAGCTTCACACAAGGCCTATCTTTAGCGCAACGAGAACAAAGCTGAACTAATCCGTCAGTCTTCTCGTCACTGGCGCCCACCCTTGCGTTCGGTTGAAAGCTATGATATTGTCCTATAATGTTTACTGTCAAACTAACTAAACTGCAGCTCGAGCAAAAGAATCTGTATTGGTGGATTGAATATAATAGATGAGGATGGTTACGCTACAAATAACTTTTAGCTCAAAAGATTCTGAACGCTTTTGTTTACATTTCTCTCTTCTCCCTACTGTCCACCAGTGGAAGGTGTAGTGAAAATGCTTACACTATTGAGCAGGCTTTTTTATGTCTTGCTTACACTATTGAGCAGGCTTTTTTATGTCTTAATCAATGGTAACTAAATTTCTTTTGTTGGCAGATGAAGTTTCGACATGTTATAATGGACCTGCAGTTGGCCCTGTCGAAAATTCAGGAGGACGTGATGTCACGTAGTATTTCTTTTTCCTCTCCCTCTGTCTCTCTGTGAGTTGGTGTTCCATAGATATGCATGATAGGAAATTGTATGAATCCTGCAATCATGCAATGATTGAACTTTGAGCATTGCAAGAACCAGCTCTCTTTCGCTTTTGTAATCAAACATGAACTTTAGCAGGGTCTTTTAACAGATCTCTATATATTCAAGTGAACAATGCGAGTAAAATCCTAATATCTGCTACATTATGTCAGGGTTGGAGATAGATATGAACATTAAAACTGGAGGTAGCTCCTTGGCAATAATTGAGAGTTACGATGATGATAATGAGCTAGGTGATAATGATGCTGAACAAAGTGAAATCTTAAGGAAGCGTCCGAGAAACCGTTCACTAGTTTGGTTGCACTTTACCAAGGTACTTTCTAAAGATTCTGGCATGGTGACAGCAATGTGCAAACATTGCGACAATGCCTTGAAAGGTGGGTCGACTCTTGGTACTTCTCACCTGTTAAGACATCTCAAGAATGTTCATCAGATGGACTTACCATCATTGTCTCAAGCCTGGAAAGAACCCCAGCGGTCGTCTTGCTCCCAGAAATTGGAGAACACGGGAAGTGCAGCCTGTGCAGGTATCCCTACTCCTTTGACTGAAAACAACGAGAATGAGCTACAGGACAAGGATTTTAAACTAGGTGACACATCAAGAAAGCGTCTTAAGGGTGCTTCAAGGACAAAATCTGATGTCTGGCTGCACTTTACCAAGTTGCCTTCCGCCGATCCTGGCGGGGTTATGGCAGAGTGCAACTACTGCAAGAAAACCTTAAAAGCTGACTCACAAAATGGTACTTCTTCTCTGCGAAGGCATCTCAAGAAGGTTCATCAGATGGACTTATCATCATTGTCTGAAACCTGGAAAGAACCCCAGCGGTCGTGTTGCTCCTAGAAATTGCAGAACACGGGAAGTGCAGCCTGTGCAGGTATCCCTACTCCTTTGACTGAAACAACGGGAATGAGCTACAGGACAAGGATTTGAACTAGGTGACACATCAAGAAAGCGTCTTAAGGGTACTTCGTCTTCAGGATACTTCAAGGACAAAATCTGATGTCAGGATACTTTATGTATCATTCCACCTTCTTCACAGAATTGAGAGAATTCATTTGAGACATATTCATTGTCTTTGTCCGATCTTAACCGTTTGATTTTTCTTTTCTAACTGATTTTCAAATTCGGCTTTATAGATTTTAAAGTGTTCTAATGTTTTATCTTTCAACTTAAGTAAATATAGCAATACTTAGTCGCATCATCTCATTTGCCACCTTTAGTTAATATTCCATTCATTTCACAAAGATCGGAATGAATTAACTCACGTGGAGAAATACTTCGCCTTTCAACGCTATGAAAATGTTTACAGGATTGCTTAGTTGCTTAGCTTGCACACACTTCATATTTTGAACCCTTCTCATAATTATAGTTTGGAATTAAACTTATTTTGCTCAACCGCACAATAGCTTCATAGTTAACATGACATAAACGAGAATGTCAAATATCATGAATTTTATTGCAATGAGAAACATTAAAAATATTTACATTATTAAATTCAAGAACGGATAAGTAGAACATGCCTCCGCTATCATAGTTTTTACCCACAAAATTACCAAGTTTGGTCAACACAGCCTTATTAGACTAAAAAACAAGTTTTAATCCCTGCCTACATAACATCGATCCGCGTACTATCGCAGCGGCTCCATTCCTCATTTGGACGGATCCACCACCTCCACCCTATAATGAAGAGAAGCAAGATTGATCAGCACATATATGTCTAGTAGTACATGTATCAATCCACCAGTCAATCGATGGACTTGCCATAAAGCGACATTTACTTCAGCATTATTGTTCTTATGCTGAGCAGGAGAGAGACCCCTACCTTTACAATTGTGGCAATGGTTGGCTTTATGGCCAGTCGTACTACAAATAAAACAGACAATCTCCTCCATTTTCTTGTCTTTGAGCTTGTTCTAGGGTTGGTTCTTGAACTTTTGTTTCCCACTGTCTATATTGCTCCTGACCTCCACTTGATGAGCCTAGACTTGAACTTTTCCTGCACTGTCACCAGCTCTAGCACGCTCTTCTAATAGTTGTTGATAACTCATTAAAAGTCAAGCACTCTTTTACATGTCAGCGAGTGGCCATAAATTCACGCCACGAAAGCGGTGACTTAGCCAGGATTACATTTACTTAGAACTTCTCTGGTAGGACACGGTCATATTGACTTAAGTCATGTACGTAAAGCTATAGCTCACGGAGCTGCTCCATCACCGATCGTCCCTCAACCATTTTATAGTTCAAGTAATTAGTAGTTATCATTTCCATTATCCCCTTCAAAATACACCATCAAATACATCCAGTTTAACGACATCGGACGAGGAAACCATTTCTTTAATATTTGGTTTTCTGGATTGTTGTAAACAATGCGGTATTAGCATGAATTCATATTTAATTCCAGCAAAACATAATTGATACAAAGCATAATTCCAGCACCATTTAAATGACAAAATCAACATATGTAACTCCATCAAGCTATTTAAACAGTATAATATGCTTAAAACATAGAACATCTGGGCTATTAAAATTAGCATAAAGCTCATATTTGTGTTTTGATTATTGCTCTCAGATATAGGGTTACTCAAGACTTAATCTTGGCTGGCTCGCTACTATGGTTTATACTCTTCACTAATTGAATATGACAAAAAGATTCAAAACCTTGAGTTCTAAATATCAGTTTATAGATCTGCCAAACTTATTTCAATCTAATGACAACTATGTAAACTTTTGGCCAACAGTAAAGTGATCACAAGACAATATTTCAATTAACCAATTAACTTGATAAACTCCCGGTGCAAGTAATCACAGTTTTAACAAGTTCAGCAACAAGCTGAAATGGCTAACAAAGGAGCATATATCAGATCACAGAGCAATATATCTAAACAGTCCGAAAGTAAATGACTGCATGACTGAGAATCAAATGACAGCAATAGAAATACTTTAGAGCTCAAGTTTGAATGATTCAATTTTAGTATAAGACCATTATCATCATCGAGCTATCAAACCCCGCGCGCGCTCACACACACACACACACACACACACATATATATATATATATATAGTTTTAAAATTTTAATTTTAAAACATGCGGTTCGACCGGTGACCCAATGGTCCGACAACCGGGTCAGTGACCCGAGACCTTGGCTAGATCGATGGCTGGTCCAGGTCTGATAACAATAGTCTTTACTTGATCTTGTTCCCATTTGTGTAAGCAGAAGTAAAACTTCATCCATGGGTTTCCTATCTGTCATTGGTACATGAAGTGTCATCACCAGTACTAGGTTACTAGCAAAAATCCCACATTCCACATTCATATGTATCCATGTGTTTCCTTGATAGATGAATTTGCCATTTCCACTGCTTGTTAGGCGGCCTAGGTGCCAACCCGCTGCCCACTTAGCGCCTAATGCTTTTTAGAACACTGTTCATTGACCCCGTAGGAACTTGCAAATTGCAAGATCCTGCACTATCTCAGTGATGCCAACTCATGGTTCGTGGTGCTGTCACTCATCTGGGCATCGCAGTCATTGCTTCCCAGTGGCAGCATTTTCTGAAGTATATTTTTAATCAATGTTTTCTGAAGTATATGATATTTAATTTGTATAGGACCAGTAAGTACTGTGAGTAGTAATTCAGTACTTCAATTGAAACAAGATGGCATATTCTACTTCAAGCACCAAATGAGCCCAAATAGCATAACTCCATGATTTGCTGTCATAATTCTGAACTTATCATGAGCCCATCATCATAATAATAATAATAATAATAATAATAATAATAATAATAATAATAATAATAATAATAATAATAATAATAATAATAATAATAATAATAAACTTTCTTATGCACGGAAGATTTCCAGCGCCCTTCTTACAGCCGTACACTCCCGCGTTTGGCCTTCTTCCTCTAGCCTGCGCTCGCGCCCGCCTCCTCCGCCCCGCCGCGGTGCGCGCCTCTCGCTCTCCGGCGCTCGCGCCTCGCCTCCTCCGGTCGGCCCCTGCGCCTCCTCCCCACGCCCACCGCCTGTGGGCGCCCTCTCACTCGCCCCCGAGTCCGCGGCTCGCCTCCTCCGCTCGGCTGCTGCGCCTCCTGTCCTATGGTAGCTGAGGCCACGGCAGGGCCGTAGTTCTCAACGTCTTCGACTGGCGACCGCTAGCTTCCGCGATTGCGCGCTGCTTCTTCACCCACGGCGTCGGACACCGCATGTAACACCCCCGTTTCTGGGAGGAACAGGAGCGTCACTAATCCGCAACCACCCAGGAGTTTGGTTACGGACCGAACAAGTATCTTACCTGCTTACGAACATTTAAGAAGAGTTAGCTTGATTGAAATAAGACCTAACGGTCAAATTTTTACAAAAGACGGGCGAGCAAGCCCAAATATACTTACATTGCAGAAGAACCGCAAGGGCACCACAGGAAAACCTGAGTGCGGTCGCAACCCTAACACGAAATCCTGAATTGCCTTCTCTTCCTTCTGGTATATGTAGATTTTGCAAGCCTGAGTACTCCAACCCCGTACTCAGCAAATCACAAGGGAAATCCTAACTTACCACATGCACGGATCAACAAAGGAATGGGGTATACTTGGTTTATTACTTTGAGTGGATGCAGTTTTATTTGCAAACATTTTGATAAGGCGGACCCAAAACTACTCCTCATGATCTCAGGGGTTTTTCATGAAAGGTTAATTAACCAACTGAACAAATTAAAGCATGTACAAAACTACTTAAGCTTCGCGGCTGGAATCACCCAAGTGACACAGCTCCAATAACAGGGAGCACAGCGTATTCGAATACCATTCATTTGACTCTGCGAGTTTGCTCGACTTTACCCACACGATCCCTTAACTCCGCGTGAGTTAAGAAAGCGGTCGTTTCAACGCTCAACTCTTTATATAGGCTCTACCCGGTAGAATCCACTCAGTGCGGCTCACACACACACCCACAAAAGAAAACAAGCGTCAGCTTGAGTGAACTCTACTGTTGTTAGGCACCGCGGCACGGCTGCCTAACCTTGATACACAATCACCTACTACGAACACAGTAGAGTTTCAATCGAGTTGAGCGACTACTAAATCGGTGTTGACAAGTCAACTCCTGTGGTTGAGCGGTCACCATGTCATTTGCTCAGCGTAAGGATTTGGTCCTTACATTTTTCCCCCAGGGGACCGCAACCCCCTGCCAGGTCCACGACCTTACAACCTAGGGTAAGAACACTTACCCTATTCTGCACGTCGACATACTCCGCCCTAGGGCACAGTGTCCCATACCACCCTGCCCTAGAGTCGGGTTTTCCAAAGTCTATTGGCCCGTAGCCACAACCTTATTAGTGTAAGGACTTTGCATGATAATAATAACCTACGATTATCTAGATTAACAGATAATTATTTCTAGGGTTACAAAGGCATGGCTACAAGTTTAACATGGCATTTGTCGGTGGTAGGTTTAACTACATAACATGTCATTCTAAACCTTTTATTTTTACTTTGAACTACTATTTCAGAACTAGCTCAATGCAAATAACATAATAACATAATTTAAACGGTATGGGATTTCAATATGGTCAAGGACTTGTGACTTGCCGTTAATCTTGGATGATCTCGGCGAGCTCGAACGAAGAAACACCTGGATCCTGAGCCTGCACTTGAACTCCCGGGATCTCTGAAACTAGCGCAAACAAAAAAACAAAATAAGTCCGGCTTGAGCCTAATCAAGCGAGGAAAAATAATCTATTAAAAAGGAGTAAAATGCATAAATCTTCAAACGGGAAATTTTAGGAATTTATCTGGGATGAATTTAGGGAAGTGGAGGCCAAAAATGGGTTCAGGACATTATTTGGAGCAAAGTGGTGAAATTTGGGAACTTTTGGGATTTTCTGTGATTTTCTAGGATTTATTTGGATTTTCTGGATTTTTGGGAAATTGAAAAACTCTGGAAAATAGTTATAAACAGTGACGGGCCGACCCAAAGAAACAGTGCAGCCCGGGGAGGCTTTTGGCCTGGCTCGGCGAACCGCCCGACCCAACGTCTTGCGACCACCTGACCACCGCGCGCGCGCTACTGCGCCAGATGATCGCGCGCGTGGCTACGCGGGCGGCGGAGGTGGGGCGCTAGCGAGCAGCCGAGATTTGCTGGCTTTAGTTGGCGCGGACGGCTACGATCTAACGCCAACGGACTGCTGAGGTGAGATGGCAGTGATTGGAGCGGACGGCTGGAACGGGGCCACGTCGCCCGAGTGGTCATCTTCTTCCTCCCGCGCTCTGAGGCCTTGGAGCGAGCAAAGGTGACGGCGGCCGTTCGGGCACAGGGGAGGTCGCCGGCGGCAACCGAGGATACGGGTGGGTGGAGCTTAGCTTAGGGGTTCCATTTTGGGGCCTCGGGGAACGGGGGCATGGGTGGCGGCGGCCGGAGGCAGGAGAGAAGTTGATGGCTTCTCCGGTGGCTCCTAGTCTCTCCGGAGACCTTTCGGCGAGGGGGAAAGCGATTTGAGAATCTCTGGGGCCCAAGGACTACTGCGGTGTGGTTTGCTCGAGCTGGGGAGTTCCGACTGAGGCTGGCCATGGGAGGGTCCCTACGGCCGGCGGTAGCTCACGGTGGAAGGGTTCCACAGAAAAGCTAACGGAGGAGGGAGCTTGGGGATGGCTTGGTGGTGCTTTGAGGAGGCTAGAACAGCGAGGAATCGAAGTTTAACAGAGGGGAGAGGAGGTTTGGCTCACGGGGTCGCTGGATCGGGGAAGGACGGCGACGGCGCTCGGGGCAACGAGGTTTCAATTGGCGGCTTCTGGAGGTTCCGGGGAGAGGCAGGAGGCGAATGAGGGCGGTGGGATGGCTTGGGAACCAAGGATGCGCAAGGGGGAAGGAGAGCGGCTTTTATGCTCGAGCGGAGGGGAAAGGATCCGAGGGAGGGAGGAGATGGGCGCGGCATCCAGGGTCAACAGGAGGACGGGGGAGTTGGTGGCGTGTCTCCTCCGCGCGATGGGGTGACGCTGTGATGCGACGGCGAGTAAATGCGCGAGGGAGCAGGTGAGCGGCAGCAATGGGCGACGGCGCGGCTTGCGGGAGAAGGAGAGGGGAAGGAGAGGGGCTAGCAAGTGGGACCCGGGTGGCAGGAGAGGGAGACCGGGGTCAAAGGCGGTTGGGGGTGGCGCAGGGAGGCTGCGCGGCGAAGCCAGGAGCGGGGCGCCCTCACGCGCGGGCGCAGGCGAAAGGAGGTGACGGGAAGGAGGAGCGGCGCCTGGGAGAAGGAAAGGCGGAAAGAGGAGAGGCGCCACGGGCGGGGTGGCGCCACCAAAAAGGAAAGCGGGAAACAAGGGGATTTTCCGAATTGGGAAAGGGGCTCAAAAATCCACCAAAAATTCAGGAAAAAGCTCAAAAATTTTGAAATTTTTAGGGGTGTTTCACCGCACTCCAACGAGCTGCCGCGCGAGCGCCCCTCCCGTTGCCTGCAGATCGACGCCTGCTGCTTCTTTACCCACGGCGCCGTTCCCAAGTGTATCCGGACGCCTGCTATGTGCAATACATTCTTAGGCATAATTTAGTCTTGTTCAATGATTTCAGTCTTGACAAGTTCTGCTTTTGTATTGCAGATTGTCGATACCATGCAAAAATGCCAGTACAAAAGATTGAGGAAAGCCCACACAAGTGTATCCTTACATTGTGCAGCTGGATGCTTTTGTGACTTTCTTTAGATAACAGTGCTTAATTTATGTTTTATCATATTGTCATCCTCGGATTGCTCTTTTTCATTTTTCCTGCAACATATATAACTATCGGTTGTTCCTTTAGTGATCTTTCTACAGATCTGCAGCAGTGTACAGTTCATTCCTTGGAGACCTTGGACAGGTTCTTGCAGTTTGTTTGACTTACTCTTGTTTCTCTCTTTCTTTTATCAACTGATTAGGGAGCAAAAACTAGCTGTTTTTCTTGGATTCTTTTATCCTAAATTTGTTGTTCTTTATCCTCACAGATGGTTCAGTTTCATTTGGCAGCAATCACTGATGATCTTGACTCAAAGCTTGCTGTGTGGGATTTCTCCAAAGGGCGAACACTATTTTCTATTGATTATGATACCTCCTTTTTCGATTAGAAGTCTATAGACAGCTTATATTACCTACGCTACTACAAGTGCTACTTATGTCTTGCCCTTGATTATAGGGTTGACTACAGACCTTATGTGTCTATTAGAAAGCGGGTCCTGTTTGTCGCTTTAAATAAGTAAAAAGTTTCTGATTCATTACAGAGCTGCATGCTTTATATTTTTCGCTTCACAAAATATTCTCCAGTGTGGGTCAATAAACATAATAATTTGATCTTGAATGTTAGGATCGCCTGAATTGCAAAATGGCAGTTCTTCAGGTAGCGTGGGGCCATGTTTCAACCCTGCTTTCGTTCATTCGGTAGCAGTTTCTGAAGAGGCCATTTTGGGAGGGTTGCACAAAGTTTGTGCTATTGCAAGGGGAGATGGTGCTGTTGACACAGTCGATCTAGAATATGAGCTGGCCCCTTCAAAATCAAAAGGCCCTTCTCGGGCAGCAGGTTTGAGCATGACTTCAAAAATAACTGATCTTGGAGATGGAAGGGGTGTCCTGATGCATTAGCTCTAATAGTCTTTTTCCTTTGAACATACAGGAAGGTCATGCCACAGCATTGGCCTCTTGGTGCTGATCAGGTTATTAAGGCGTCGCTTAGACGACACTTCGGTAAGGCGGTCCGGGGTGGCAAGGCGTCGCCCCCCCGGCCGCGCGTGACTAAGGCGTCTATTGCGCCCGCGCCGCTGTCTCCAGGCTGCCGCGCTGCCGTCTCCAGGCTGCCCCACCCGCGTTGCCGTCTCCAGGCCGCCGCACCCACGTCGCCGTCTCCAGCCGCCAGCGGCGAGCGGTGGTGGCGCGATAGGGAAAGGTGGCGCAGAGGGAGTCAGCTTGTGGTGGCGCGCCGTGGAAGAGATGGTAGCCGGTTGGTGGAGCAGCAGGGGAGAGGTGGAGCGGAGTGGCTACCGGCGAGGTATGGCCCAACCCTCTCCAGGGCCTTGTTAGGAATAGTCCCACATGGATTGTGGGAGAGGAGCAAGCACAACTTATAAGTGTGAGGAAGCTCCCACCCATTGGACTAATCTTTTGGGGAGAGAAGGCCCAATACCACTTATACTGTTGTTACAACTTTTTGACCCTAGCCGCATGCCTAGGTCCCGTTTATAAGTGTGAGGAAGCCCCCACCCATTAGACTAGTCTTTTGGGGGGAGAAGACCCAATACCACTTATACTGTTATTGCTCCGTTGCTCCGTGGGTTTAGTTGTGTTCAGCCCATTTAAACCTGTGGCACCCGGTTGGACCTAGGCGTGCGGCTAGGGTCAAAAAAGTTGTAACAGGCCTGTGGTGAAGAAAGAGAATGAGAGAGGAGAAGCTAGCATCTGTGGTGAAGAAAGGGAATGAGGAGAAGAAAGGGAAACAATGTGGGATGGATGACTCGATCCGAGGGCGGCTGGCTAGGGTTAAAAGGGATGGGGTATGTTTGGTATTTTTACAATTTAGTCTCCAGAGTTCTTCAAAATTGCAATTAGGCCCGTCTCCCTATTTGGATTTCTTCTAATTTAGTCCTTTAGAACTCCGTTTTCTTCACCTTATGATGCGTGTAAGATGTCGCCTCACCTCACACCTTACCGCTTAAAAGGTGTGAGGGGGTGGGTCACCTCACCTCGCCTTAGCGCCTTAATAACCTTGGTGCTAATTTCCCCATTGACGTAAGACTGTCTTCCTAGCTTTGGCATTCAAGTTGACAGATAACTTTGTTGGTTTTGTCTCATGTTACGCCCAAGACTCTGCATGAATTAACAGCCTATCTCATGGTTCTAGCTCAGATTATATGAATGCATTTTCGTCTTTTGCCTCTACACACTACCTTCGTTTGTTGTCAAGTAGTCATTTTATGCTCTTTTCAGCTGCAGAGCTTTCATATCGTATTTCCCTCTTCCTGGTCTCCCTTCGTACCCTACTATTATACATGTCTAATTTCACTAGGAAATGAAAGTTAGCATTTTATACTACTTGTGTGTTAACTGCTTTTACTAATAGCGTCTGTCACATTCCAATGCCCAGCGCCATGTACAATAAAACATATGGCTGTGCTATAATTATCATAAGAAAAAGGATGGCTGCAGACTGTCATGGCAAGTTGAGATGGAATATTGGTTCCAATTTTTTAATCCTTGACTGTGCATGAAATAAAATTCTATTATTATGTGATATGTCAGTATATAATTTGCCCCATCTTTAATTTTCATCGGGATTGATGTTATGCAGATTGACGATTAGGAAAAAAAGATTACAATGATTGACTTCCCACAAATGGTATCTGTTTCACATCGGAATGCCCAGATGTACGTAGCATACTTTGATAGCAAACATCAGACTGCTTTCTATTCGCTATTCACAAGTTATACTTTTACAGGTTTTTTGAACAAGATGTTGAGTGTATCTATATATTCTTTAACAAGAGGTCTATTTCTGTGCAATGAAATCGCACGAATTCGTTATGATGCCTTACAACTCATTCTGTTATTAAGCTTTCTTTTCTTTATATTAGGTTTAATCTCTCATCAGAGGAAGGTGCAGGCATGGTTATTAAGGCGGTAAGACGAGGTGAGGCGACCCACCCCCCTCACACCTTTTAAGCGGTAAGGCGTAAGGCGAGGCGACGCCTTACACACATCATAAGGCGAAGAAAACGGAGTTTTAGAGGACTAAATCATAAGAAATCTAAGAGAGCGAAGGACCTAGAAAGATCTAATTGTAATTTCGTAAAACTCTGAAGACTAAATTATAAAAATACTAAAATACACCTATCCCATTTAACCGCCGGCCGCCCCAGATCTGATTTTTAACCCTAGCCGGCCGCCCAGATCGAGTCACAGCCACCTCCTCTCTCCCCTCACTGCTCCCCCAACTTTCGTCGCTGCCTCCCGTGCTCTCCCTCCGAAGAGACGCCACCGCCGCCGCTTCTCTCCCCTCCTCCCCTCCCTGCTCCCCCAACTGTCACCGCCGCCTCCCCTGCTCTCCCTCCCAAGAGACGCCGCCATCGCCTCCTCTCTCCCCTCCCTACTTCCCCAACTGTTGCCGCTGCCTCCCCTGCTCTCCCTCCCAAGAGATGCGGACGAGGGAGGGAGGGGGACGAGGCGGAGGCGCGCGGGGAGGAGGGGTAGGCGGATTCGCCGAGGAGAGGGAGCGAGCGCCAAGCGAGCGAGCGAGAGAGATGAGAGCTAGCGGAGGCGCCGAGGGGGAGCCGAGGAGGTAGGGGGAGGAGGAGGCCGGGGAGGTAGGGCATGCCTGGAGATGGAGGCCGCCGGCGCGCCGCTCGAGGATGGTGGCGCCACGGGGTGACGGGGATGGACCGATGGAGGCAGCGCTAGGGTTCGACTTCGGCGCAGCTCAGGCTTATGCGAGAGGTTCCCCACTGCCCCCCTCATCCCGTGTCGTCTCTTTATACTTGCTTTTTCGGGTTCTTGGGGCGTCCGCCTTCGCCGTCTCCTCGCTTTTCTTTGCCTAACGATGCCATAGCGACGCCTAGGGTTTGAGGCGGACGCCATACAACATACTGGCAAGGCAAGGCCGACGCCTTACGGTCCTTGACCGCCTTACCGCCTAAGCGTCGCTTAAGCGACGCTTAGGCGACGCCTTAATAAGCATGGGTGCAGGACAAGATAGGTCTAAAACTGATGATGAAAGTGGTAAAACGTCCTTTCTATCCATTCAAAAGTCTGCTGGTTCCTTGAACAAGGAACTAGCTGCCAGTGGCTTCAATACGTCAAGATCCTTTTTCTTTGTACGACAGCTGCGTTCCTCCACATTATGTGCACACTATTTGGATTGGTCAATGCCTGGAATCAAAAGAGAAGCAGGAGGCATTTGATATTCGTCATTAGGTTGGACTTCTACACTGCTTATTTGTTATTGCCAAACGATGTTTTCTTATTTCTTCCCTGATTTAGTGCACAAAGTTGCAGTGATGAAGCCAGGATAAAAATCGAGGGTGGGCTCATACTAAACTAAAGTTTGGGCAAAACCATGAACTACAAATAGTAAACATAACAAACAATTGCATCATGCGGATCACTCAAATGAAGCATAATGATCTAACACAATAGTACAGAACGTAGTAGGGTTCTTAGGAAATGCACTCAGATTGTGGTGCTACTGTGTTGCTTACCTTTTTAACTTGATGATGAGTAACCGAGGATGAAATGGGCTGAGTATCCTGAGCCACTGAGGGTTTCCTAGTTGAATGATTGAAATTTGAAAGAAAAGTGTAATTAAGTATTTCAGTTAATAAAATGAGCTCAGACTGCAACCATTAGCTATGAATGAAATAACTAAACTATAGAACTATAAATTCCAAAATTTGCTTTTAAAAAAGTTGGAGATGTCTGGGTGGAAACATTTTGTTTATCCAGTTATCCCTGCACTTGTGAGTTGTGACACAGTCACACAATATATGATTTGGTAACTTTATACTCTTGAAAGACTGAGAGAATCTGCACAAGTTCTTTTAATCTATATGGCACTCTACAACAAAAATACAAGTGGTTAACATACAGGCTATCACAAAAATATAAATGGTTAACCTACAGACTATCACATTGATGTCATCAGCTGAAATAATCAAAATTAGGAAGATTTTAGATCCGCTTGGAATAGTTAGGACTTTCAACTCTCATTATCCTTTGAACTGAACAATTCACATAGAGGTTAATTGAGATTATGCTGCAAGCTATGCAAAATGCATATTTGATGGCATACAGAAAATAGTAGCATGCTAAACCTGACGAACTGTGATGGTTATGATAGGTTGGTTATTGGTATGTTCTTAGTGTACCCTTTCCGATAACAATTCAAAGTTATTCTTAGAGATAGCAACCAGCCTTACTACCAACTTCAATGTACTTTATCTGGTTTCCAGGCAAACTAGATACATTGATGCAATGGCACTCCCACGTACTAGAAGCTCATGGTATCTAAATCACACAAGTAATTGCACAAAAATGCGGGCGCTAGCAATGCAGGGGTTGAACCAAAGTTATCAAATGCAAGTGAAACTGTACTAGGGGGGCAACTTGCTATTCCAGCGGAGGAAAGGGCGCCTTGTTGCTAGAGGTGGGATTCCTCCTCCTCTCAGTGGTCTTGCGCCTTGTATAAACCATGGAGACGTATTCAGTGTTAAATATCGAAATTTCTCCATGGTTAAATACGTATCCAGGGAAAAGGGAAAAGGTGAAACAGAAGTTGCAGAAAAGAAGGATACCTAACCGGCCACGCCGCTGCATGCAGTGACTCCCACGCATTCGCCTCCTCGTTGAACCCCGTGCCAGCGCCGCCAACCGCCATGCCCCCTCGAGCCTTGCCACCTCTGGACCGCCAGCCGCCTCAATCGCACATGCGCTAGGGTCTGGGTTCCGCTTTCGATTTGGGCGAACTCACGCAGTGGCGCTCGATGGCTCGATGGCTTTTAGGCCGGCTTAGCATGACGAAGATGGCCAAATTCGCAGATGAGGCGTCCCAATGGCGTGACGAATAAGCACATCGGCGCACGGCGGCTACGTCTTCTTTAGCGACGGGCAGCTGGTGCCGAGCGTTGCCCTACGCGACTGGGGGTGGAGGGCTCCGGCCACCGGAGGGTAAGCAGAGTCTGATGAACCCCTCCGGCCCGGAACGACTTCCCTGGGGACTGACCCCACGCGGTCTCAATAGGGTCTGTGCCCGATGGCCGACACGTCGCCGCGGCAATCTCCGCGCGCGAGAGGGGTCTCTTCCTCTTTTCTCCGCACGATCGGCCCGTCTCGCTGGCGCTTCGTCTTTCCCCTTCTCCTTCTCTGGAACCCCACAACCCGAGCGAGCCCGCCGTCGCCTCCCCTCCTCCTCCCGGATCCGGCGAGGCCGCGCCCGCCTCCCCTCCTCCCGGATCCGCGCGAGGCCGCCGCCCGCCTCCTCCCAGTCGGCGCGACCGCCCGCCGCCCGCCCTCCTCCCGGATCCGGCGAGCCGCGCCGCCCTCCTCCTGGTCCGGCGCGAGGCGCGCGCGCGCGCCTCGCGTCGCCTCCCGAGCTAGCACCAGCGTGTGGCCTCCCCGAGCCCTCGCCGGTCCACGCGCATGGAATCCGTCCGCCGGCGCTGGCACCTCCGCGTCGCCTCCTCGAGAATCTGTGCCGTCCCCACCTCCCTCCTTTGGTTGGCTGCCGCCCTGTGCTCGGCCCAAATTGAAGAAGCTGACGAGAAGGATCTGGCACAGTGACAGGAATTTGTAGTGAATTGAATTGAATTTGTGATGAATGGGAATTGTATGAATGGTCTGTAAGTGTTGTAAAGATGGAAATTGAATGAATGTGTAATGCAAATTGATGGTTTGTTGTCAGATTGGGTTTGTTGTCAGGTTGTGTTTGAAACAGATTTTGTGTAATTGAATGCCTATTTGGTTTGCGCCATGGAAAGAAAGGAGCACCTGCAGAAATCTGGTTGAGCTCAAATTTTGTTCTTCTGTTGAGCCAAGAATTCTTCATATGTGACAGTCAATTGAACACAATTGCCCAGATGTTGTATGGAATGCCTGTTCTCATTTTACATTACAATTGCCCTGTAATGTCTGGCAGAACACAATTGCTCTACAAACCACAATATTGTCTGGCAGAACACAATTGTTTGTAAAATGAGAACAGCATTGCCCTGTGACAGTCAATTGAACACAGTATTGCTAATGTTTGGCAAAAGACATGTAAAATGAGAACAGTATTGCTAATGTCTGGCAGAACACAATTGCCATATGCCCATATCAATCAATTGTCTGTAAAATGAGAAGACATATGAGAAGACATAGTATTGAAACACAGTATTGTCAATTGAACACAGTATTGCTAATGTCTGGCAGACAAATGTACCAACATGTAAAACAGTTCATTGCAGTATTGTAGTATTGCCATATGAGAAGACATATCAAATGCCCTGATAAACAAAAGTAGTTTTCCAGTCAATTGAAAATGAGAAGACATAGTTTTCATTTAGACAAAAGGCACAGCTAGTGCTAGTACAGTAATAGTTTTCCTGCTACAAAAGCCAAAAGTAGTGTATAGAAGCACCAAATTTAGTGTTTTCAACAGATGTATGGGACTATTTGTTAACTCCCCTCATCTTCAAAATCTAATCTTCTAACGGACGTATTTTCATGATAATCTCCAAATAAGAGATTGGTAAATTCTCCATGGATGGTAGGAAGAGATGACTCTCCAGAAGGCAGTGTATCATCAAGCATCGTATTTGGATTTGACAATTGTGAGAAAGATACAACCGGAAGAGATGACTCTCCTACATAAGAAAGCTAAAATATTACCACCGCGCATTGTGAGAAAGATAACATCATGACCAATTAAATTTACCTTTTTCTGTAGTTTTCGATGCCTTTTTCTTTCGTTTCTCAAGAACGCCTCTTGCCCTCTTTGACTTTGGACCTTTTTTGTGTTCAGGAACTTTGAATGGCACTTCTCTGACATCTTCAGTGCACTGAACAGAATTATCTTTGATGCTTACATCGGACAACATATTTTCTATTTCAAAAGCCAGCTTATCTAAACCATTGTTGAAATATGTCATGCAATTTCTTGAAGCCTTACACTTCAATGCAATTGCCATGGCCTTTCGAGAAAGATGAGCAGATTCGCAAGCCAAACTTTGTTCCTCACTCCGGGTATTACAAAAAAAGGGTCCTCTCTTTGCATACTTTGTCCATCTATTCAATATGTGTTGAGGCGGTAACACAAAAATATTGTTGAAGTTAAGGACCCGTAGAGCATGCCTGCATAGTATTCCTACATCAAATAGAAAATGTGAGATGACATGTAACTAGAAATGGGTAACTAGTGTAATAGGCGAATACCTTCGCATTCATACATCCTACAAGAACATGTTGTATTCATATCCTCGAAATGGAAGACTACAATTGCTTCATCTTCAATGTATTCAGAAGATGTCACCTTGTAAGTACGGGTAGTCCCCTCATCGAGAATTAATGTGCATGCCATAGTGAATATTTTTGTAAATTCCTTCTCAAATTCAGAATACATATTTCTTGTGTATGATTCAGCTGTTGTCCTCAATGTAGGCAAGCCAGAAACACATAGAATTGGATTAGTATGGCGTGACTTGTAATCTTCATACAATTCGTTTCGACGGAGACTATTAAGGCACTGTCATCTTGTTCTATGAGCTCGAAAGTGATAGCTTTCTACGAAAAGCTTTCTTAAACACATTATTCATGCCTTCACTCCTTTGAGTTGATGTTGCATCAGCACAAAAAGAATCCCGCCGATGAATAGTAGCCCATTTCTCACGCAATGCATACAAATTTTGTAACCACCGGTTTCCTCCAAGATTGTAAGCACACAACAAATTCGCCATTATCGTTGAAGTGACTAACGGACCTACGTTCATACACACATCTTTTGAAGTCAGCTAAGAATTTCGGATGGTTACTGATCACATGACTAAGATGCTTGGCGGCATTTTGATATATATGCCATAAACAGAGGCGATGACTTGTGCCTGGGAAAACCATGCTGATTGCTTTTGCTATTGCAGCACACTGATCTGTAAAAATTGTTGTAGGATGCTTATCTGACATTGCGGTGAGGAATGTTCTAAAAAGCCAAACAAATGATTCTGTAGATTCATCATATAACAGAGCACCTGCAAAGACAATGGTCTGCCTATGATGATTTGTTCCAAGAAGTGGAGCAAATGGCATATCAAACTTATTTGTTTGGAATGTGGTGTCAAATGACACGACATCCCCAAAGCAACAATAATTCACAATGGCTTGACCGTCTGTCCAAAAGAAATTAACAATGCGACCATCTTCTTCATCTAATTGTACGGCATAAAAGAATGAAGAATCATCTGCTTGTTTTTTCTTCAAGTACTCCAATAATGTTTGTGCATCATTTATTTCCATATACTTTTTACGCACACGGGTAACATAATTGTTGCAATCCTTTTGCAAGAAAGGTACATTTTCAGCTCCACCAGATAGTTGTTCATAGAATTTGAATACTTCAGCCGGTTTGATTCCTGCTGCTCTCATATTATCCACCATGCACTTGTCAGCTTTTGATAGATGACGTTGCGACCTCAGCATATGACATTTACTTGGACTTGCTAGATAATGGTTATGTTCAATTGCCACCTACCCTTGTCCATATTCCATCATGTGAAATGTTAAGCGAGGCAGGCCTTACAACTGTTCGTGTGTTAGCCCGTTCCTTTTTTGTTTCATATCTAGTATGACTACTCCTTTCTCCTTCATTGCTACAGACAAAAACTTTGGAACCTAATGTGCCATCTACTCGCAACCTTGAGTGGCTCCTTCGTATGCTAAATCCAACTCTTCTAGCATATGAATTGTAGAAATTATATGCATCATCTTCAGATTCAAACATCATGCCAACTTTTGGCACATTTTGAGAGGACGAATTTTGGCCATCAACCTACAATGAAGCCATAACAGCCACTCTCAGTTTCCAAATTACGAGTATTTGATTAACAATTCGTTGATCACACATGCACTCTACACCCGAGCATTCGAAATTCGCAGTATTGCATTGTATACCTTCAAAATGCCAGGATCTTCTTCTGATTCCTCCGCGATGGGGGGAGCCCTACTGGCTGCCAGCGACATCGATGGTGGGGGGAGCGGAACGTCGCCGGCATGATCGATGGCGGAAGGCAGGGGAGAAGGGGCGGCGCCACCGGGACGCAGCGTCGACGCCACGGTCGGTGGCGAAGGGGAAGGCGCTCCACCGGCGAAGGGAGGAATGGCGGCGCCACCGGGGGGCAGAACGTCGCCGGCATGCTCGGTGGCGGAAGGCAGGGGAGAAGGGGCGGCGCCACCGGGGCGCGCAACGTCGACGCCACGGTCGGTGGCGAAGGAGGAAGGGCGGCGACACCGGGCGGGCAGCGACGGCATTTTCACGATCGCGCGCCACAACTCCATGGGTAGGCGGGAAGAACACCGGGAAGATCACCGGCGGGAAGAACAAGCGAGGCGGGCCGATCGCGCAGAGAAAAGAGGAAGAGACCCCTCTCGCGTGCGGAGATTGCCGCGGCGACGTGTCGGCCATCGGGCATAGACCCTATTGAGACCGCGTGGGGTAAGTCCCGGAAGTCGTTTCCCTCGGGCCCTCCCACGATGTGGCTCGCCGGCGCAACTTCTCGACTTTACGAGTAAAGTCACGGCGTGATTTTACCGTAAAGCCTCCATCCAGCGATCAACGGCCCAGATTTTCAGCGTTTTTGATTTTTACTTCTAATTTTTAGCTTTTTATTTTTATCTTTTTCTAGTTTTTCTTTTTTTCTTATATTTCTTTATATTATACGTGTTAAAATAACCTATTTTTAAAAATAAAAATAGGTTATTTTAATACGATAATATAAAGAAATATAAGAAAAAGATAAAACTAGAAAAGATAAAAATAAAAAGCTAAAAATTAAGTAAAAAAATCAAAAACGCTGGAAAAATCTAGACCGTTGATGGTCGGATGGAGGGCTTTGAAATAAAGTCACTGTGTGTTTACTTTGTAAAGTCGAGAATCTCGCCGAACTCGCCCGCAAAGTTGCTACTGTGTGCTAATTGCTCAAAACGTAGGATCGATGGATCCTTAGGCTATATTTTCCATTATTACACCTTACACTATTATATTTACATATATGTGATAATTATTAATATATATAGTATAAATAACAGGAGCGCTATGATGCCCAGGCTCCATGACTGAGACTTTCTATTCATGATTAAAACTTCCATCCTGATATATTATATATCATTGCACTTACACACATCTAAAAGCAATCCAAAAGCAATGAGACTTAGTGCCTAGACACCATGGTGCTATATATATATATATATATATATATATATATATATATATATAAATATAATACTGAAACTTAATGCAATAACTGAAATCTGAAACTGAACGCAATAACTGAAAACTAAAACGCAAGTTTACCATATCTATCAATTCACTCCCTTAAATTTTGCGTGTAGTATCAGAGTCGATCATTCCAATTTTTGCACGGAGCTCCTGGAGTCTTGCCCGCCCGAGCGGTTTCATCAAAACATCGGCGAGCTGGAGTTCAGTACTGATGAACTTGACCTCGATCTTTCCACTGTCCACGCAGTCACGGATAAAATGATATCTGGTGTCGATGTGCTTGCTACGCTCATGGAACATGGGATTCCTACTGAGGGAGATGGCAGCTTTATTGTCCATCTTCAGGTCGACGGCTTCGGCCTGCTTGTCCTGGAGCTCGTCGAGCAGTCGAGCTAACCAGATGCCCTAGCACAAAGTTGAAGTGGTGGTGATGTACTCTGCTTCACAGGACGAAAGCGCCACAACTTTTTTGCTTTTGCGATTGCCAGGTTATCGGGCTTGTTCCGAAGAAAAACAGCACGCCGGTGGTGCTTTTCCTTGTATCAACATCGCCGGCCATGTCACTGTCGCTGTAGCCGACGAGACGTGCATCTCTATTCCCCTGACCAAAGCAACACCCGAGTTGAATTGTTCCGGCCAGGTACCGAAGGATCTTCTTGACCACCGCCAAGTGCTCGGTCGTTGGTGCCTCCATGAACCAGCTGACATATCCAACAGAGAAGGCGATGTCGGGGCGAGTGTGTACCAAGTACCTGAGACTCCCGACGATGCGTCGATACTCTGTGGCGTCAGTAAAAGGTGCTGTGCTTACCTTGCTCAGCTTGAACCAGGGCTCCATCGGAATATGACAGGGGTTGCAGTCCGTCATGCCGGCACTAGTGTAACATCCTGAAAATTTAAATTTTAAAATATGAAGCTCTTGAATTATTTTGTAATATATTCTATTGGAATTTGGAGTTTATGGTATTCTTTTGAAATTTGGTTGAGGTCCAAAAAGTTAAAAGTTCTTGAAAGAAACAAACATGTTCAAATAATAGAGAATAAGAATTTAAAAATACGAATCTGAAAAGATGATCCATAAAATCAAGGGAGTCCTGAAAATTAAAAAACATAAAGTTTCATTCCGAAAATAATGGCACAAGTAACAGTAAAAACAAATAAATGAAATACGGATACATATGGATAATACATATAACTATACCTATAAAATTATGTACATGCCAATCTAATGAGCAGGTAAACTGAACAAGCATGGAAGTGTATACACAAATGCATAAATGAATGAATAAACAAAATAAACAAATAAATTTAAAAAAAGGGGCCTTACGGCCGCCGAGACCAATGGCCAGTAGGCCCGCCCCTCTCTGTTTCCTTTTCCCCTGCGGTCTTGAGACAGGCCGGCCCCATTTCACTCCGGCAGCGCGGCAGCTGCGATCGCCCCTCCCTGCGCGGTGCCACCCTTCGGACCAGCGGTCTTCGGCACCCCCGCGCGCGCGTCAATAGGGCCCCACCGCCATCATCCTCGTGCTCGCTCCGTCGCATCGCGCGGCGCGCGCGGTGCAAAAGCCGCAGCCTGCCATGAGCGGTCACGCCGTAAATCCTCCCCAAGATCCTGCCGCAACTGCCCGGTCACAGTTATCCTATCACCGCCGCCTGCACCGCATCGCATCAACGGTCGCCTTCGCATCGCCATCGCCCTGCACCCGCACATGCTCTGGCGCCATGCCCGTTGGGTGCTCCCATGCTGCCCCATCGGTCCAGCTCCCATAAGAGGATAAGCGTGCCCCCATCCGCCTCACCTCCTCCCCCTGTTCCTCTCACCACCGGGAATCGGCCCCTGGAGCCCCATCGCCCGCCGGCCGTTCCCTTCTTCTCTAGCTCCGGCAAACCCAAGCCCGGCCGATTGCGACCACCACGGGTCAATTCCTTCCGGCTAGAGCGACAAGGGGGTTCGGCAACACCGCCCCCACCGTTGGCCAGAGTCGTCGCTGCCTGTACGCTGCCAGCACCGCGCGCCACCCCGAGCCACCGCCTTACGCCGCCAGCCCACTTCGTCCCCTCTCCGACCCCGCTGCTGCTTCCGATGAGTTCTCCGTGCCCCTCTCTAGCTCACGCACACCCGAACCCCCCTCCTCCTCCCCTCCGGCGCCGTCGCCCCTTTCCACCCTCGCCGCCGTCTGCCCTTCCCCACCGCTAGTCCGCCACCACGCATCCCGGCCGGAGCAGCCACCCTTGGAGGCATCCCCGCCTCGGGGGAAATCCATTTTTACTGATTCCCAGCAACTCCCCGACCACCGTTCGCCGCCGGCGAGTGAGTTCCGAGCGCCGCCTCCTTGCTCTGTTTCAAGCCGACCCCACACGTCACCTTTTCTAGTTTACCCGCCCATCACGAATGAAGTAACACCGGGTGCTTCACTGGTTAACGGCGCGCGCTCTCAGTCCCACTGCCCGCGTTCGGGTCCTGCAGCCGCAGAGTTTAGTTAGGATTTTTCTTTTGTTGATTGCTAGCCGAGAGCAGCCAAGACACAGACCCACTGGTTCGGTTCTCCTTTCCAGTACCATGACAAGTGGGCCCCCTTTCAATTAAAAGCTAAATCCCACTACTGAATGATCATTCAAGTAATAAACTATAGAAAGACAAGTTTATGCCTCATGCAAAGGGAAAATTTAAGGTTGTTATGTGGGGGTTAGATGATTAACATATAATTAATAAGTAAGAAAGATAAAAATTTAGTCCTCTCTACACTGCAAGTAGGCAGTCTCCTAGTTGGTTAGTGTATCCAAATGCTAAGTCACAGATCTTGGGTTCAAGTCCCCTTGGTGCACATTTCCGACCCATTTTTCTTTTAGCACATTTTAACTAGCCAACAATCAGGGAATAAAACAAGGGAGCTAAACTAATTGACCTAGACCCAAATAAAGCTTATGAGTACCTCAAAATATGGGATTACATGCATATTAATACTTAAGTGGTTAAAGAAAATTTAAAATTTTTAATTCATGATAGCTAATAAAAATTGGAATAGGATATAAATGAGATTATTTAAGATTTCCTATAGGATTGATCATCATGAACATGGCTGGAATATTCATTTAAAAGCTAGTTATTAATTAAAGACACTAATAACCAATGACTTTAGTTAGGTGTTCAGATGTAAATTAAAAATATATATTCTGGATAAAGTTAAAAGGGAATGACGTGTATATCATATATAGTTATAAAACAAGACCTTAAAGTAAAAGTTGTCCTTAAAATCATAATGTATGCCCAAACATGTAACATACCGTCGTTAAACAAATCTCCATGACATAATTAGGTAGCTATATTAGTATATGAACCCGTACGACAAGCTTTGATAAATAAATTTGACTGGAAATAACGCTAAGCATAATAATAACAACGGGGTAGGCAAAATGATAAAGGTGCCAGTAATTAAATCTTAGCGTCAGATTTAGTAAATAATAAAGTTGAGCCTGAATAAATGTAGCAAGCTAGGACCCGAACCAATGGATTCTAAATATGCCTAGTAATATCCAAAGGTACATAAAATGCCATGCCACAGAATGCTATATACCCAGACTATAAGACTAACAAGGTAGGCTAAAAGTTGTATGCATCACTTATATATCGCATATGCCCGGACTATTAACGCCCGACAAAATGATACCCAACTAGCCTCGTACATCGATCCATAGGTCTAATCTAACTCATGGAACTTCCTCGATAAATACAAAAAATATAATAAAAGAGATTATTAATAAAAGGTCAAGTCATCTTAATCTACCACCGGCCCTGCCTCAAATCACTCGAAACACCCATTAACTCATAGTAAAACTAAATTGAGTTTGTTCGGGTTTATTTGGATCTTTTGAGTTATTTGCTTTCATTTGGATTCAGCCTTTTGTCGCGTAACTAGAAATTGGGAGTCGTAAAGATTCAATGGATCAAGTGAGATCAAGCTCGAAGTGAAGATAGAGACCAAAATATCAAGAGAAAGCACCGTGTGAGCTCAAGTCCGCGGTAAACCGCGCCAGACGAGTCAATACTTTGATCATGTTGAACCTACATTTCTGTAAATTACTTTGTTTTAAATTATCAAATTGCATGCTGTTATTTTATATGCAAATACATGTTAAATTTAATATTCTAGTTATATGCCCATTGTTTACCTTGAATAATATTACCCCCTCATTTGGAATATTTGAGTGCGTGAACATTGCCGCCCTAGCAAAATTATAATAATAACCTTTCGAAAACAAGTCCCTAAATGTACACCATGCTTAGAATTGCATAGATACTGGGGGGCGCTGAAATGCCCCAAACATCATCATCACTTTTATTCTTGAGAAATTGGTTTGGGCAGTCATGGTGGGAATGACTGATATCTTTGAATATGAATATTTTATGCTCCCAAAAACCCCAACTTGCTTAAATATCTGGGCGGATGGAATGGGGGCTGGTATGTGGTGCGGTGGGAGCACAAATTATGGAGTGTGGTAGAACCGCTCAGGTAATCCTAAGGACCGAATCTTGTCATGACCTCCTGTGTAAAACAGTACAACCACAAGTCTGCAAAGTGCAACTTGGCTAAGTAAATTTATCGAAACCCCCGGACTCATCTCTCCGGTAGTGGATAGAAGTGGATACGCAAGGGCAAGAGAAGGCCTAAAGGGACACCGAGTGGAGGGTGAAGTTTCCCAGTCATACTAGCGCTGAGGGGAGTGGAGCCCGAATAACGCTAGTAACCGTGGGGAACATCCCGTGCATAGATGGGACCCACCGCAAGTGGGAGAAACCCATAAAGTGAGATGACGAAAGGGATTAGATACTTTGAAAAGTCACTGTGATGGTCTGCTCAACCACATGACTAAGGAATCGTGTGGGGCAACGAGTTGATTGTCTCTTGTGGTGAAAGCGTACAAACTCTACAGAGTCAAAACTATTCGAATAGCCGTGCCCACAGTCAAGGGCGGACATGGGAACTTAACTAGATATAGTTCTGTTCTAAAAACATTGGAAACTGGGAATGAAATCTTGAAGGGCAAAGGACCACCCTAATTTGAGTTGTCCTGGGTGTCGTCCCAGTGGTAAGTTAAACGGCTATAACGCTGAAAGATGCTATATGGTGCAGATGCCATGTAACGGTGGATGGAATTTGAATCGCTATTAATAATGCATCTCCTTTATGTACTGTATTTCAAATAATGGCATTTCTATTCTTACAAAATAAAATATGGGAGGTGTAAACCGGGTCATGAGTAAAGTAGATGAATGTTGTAAAGATATTGATGGATTCATGTCAATCGTGACTAGGAAATGAAAGTGTGGGATTCTGTGAGAAATAAATTGATGGAGTCTAGCTGAATAGATAGGCTGGAGAGATGATCTAATTTAAATTTTTGGGAATTTGGAGGAATAATAACAACTATTGGATTATAATCTTGATCGGTGATATACTTGGTGGGTGTATACTAGTGAATCATAGAGTTGATCAATAATATTCTTGGTGGATATATAACAGTGAGTCATAGAATTGACCAATGATATTCTTGGTAGATATATATTAATGAATCGTGATCTTGAGCAATGATATTCTTGGCGGATATATAACAATGAATCGTAAACTTGGGCAATGATATTCTTGGTGGATATATAAAAACAGTGGATCGTAGAATTGATCAATGATATCCATGGTGGATGTATACTAGGGAATTATTTAGAGATAGATAATGGATTATTGAAAGAGCATATTATGGGTTTCAATCGTTGACAAAAGGATTGGAATGTTAGAGAGTCCTGATAGAAATGTCTGGTGGATTATTTAAATGATGTCACTTGCTGTTTGAAGCTTTCGACAGCACTCAATAAAGAAAGTGTAATTTCGGGGAATTAAGTCAATTATGGCATTCGATGTAGGGAGTCTTAGACAGCCGTTAATAAAGAGCGTGAGTCTTTGGTAGATTAAGATAAAGATGATATTCGTGGTGAGGAGTCTTTAGGTCGCAAGAACAACAATATGATGTTTTAATAGAAATGCTATTAAAAGCGATTTATGGCAAATAAAACAACCCGAGCCTCTCCTTTGATAAGCCATGCATACTATTTATTTGCATTCTGTGTATTGGCTCGCGGAGCACGGTGGTTGGTGTGCTCACACTCGCTCTCATAACAAATCCAGAAGCAGGAATCAGATTACTACGCTTCAGCAATGCTTTTGGCTATGACGGAGAAGAAGATGGAGATGTCAATGGCTAGGTCGCGAACCTCCAGTTGGCTACCTGTGGGCATATCCTGAAGGTCCCATCTGTGTGCTTCGTTCTTCCGCTGCTGCAATTTAATGATTTCGGCCTAATCGGCCCATGAGTAAGTCTACTAGTTTACTTATACTTCCGCATGATATGTAATTTGATGTCCACTACTGTAACT
This sequence comes from Dendrocalamus sinicus, assembly GCA_036346575.1. Taxonomy (NCBI): domain Eukaryota; kingdom Viridiplantae; phylum Streptophyta; class Magnoliopsida; order Poales; family Poaceae; genus Dendrocalamus; species Dendrocalamus sinicus. Next base: position 287,537 of record JAYEVI010000378.1, on the reverse strand, counting down.
GTGTGCACTATCTACTGATCCAGGGAATAGTGCAGCTAAACACAGTAGATTCCGGATTGTAAAATCTGACAACTAACTAGTATCTTCATTGCGTATCCCGCCTGGCACAATGTGATGCTGTCCTCTCTCTGGTTTATCTCGATGCCCAGGTAAAAGGTGAGTAATCCGAGATCACTCATCTTGAACTGCACCATCATCTCTTTCTTAAATTTTGCGATCTCCTGATGGTCTCCTCCAGTGATGATAAGATCATCCACATAGACCCCGACGAGGAGCCGCTGCTTGCCCGTGCCACGGACATACAATGTGTGCTCAGAATCGCATTGGTGGAAGCCGAGCGTCAACAGAGAGTCGTCGAGCTTCGTGTTCCAAGCCCGTGGAGCCTGCCTCAAGCGTAGAGCGCCTTATCCAGATGCAATACCTTGTGTTCCTACCCGTCACCATGAACCGCAGGGGGCTGAGCGACATATACCTCTTCCTCGAGCACGCCATTGAGGAAAGCCGACTTGACGTCGAGGTGGTGGACGACCCATCCTTCGTGCGCCGCCATAGCAAGCAAGATTCGCACGGACTCGAGCCTGGCAACCGGTGCAAAAACTTCGTCAAAGTCCACTCCCTGACGCTACACGTACCCCTTCGCAACGAGGCGGGCTTTGTGCTTGGCGGTGGCTCCCATGGCATTCTTCTTCAGCCTGAAGACCCATTTGAGCCCAATTGGTCGGTGCTCGGGAGGGAGATCTGTGAGAGGCCAAGTCCCGTTGTCTTCCACGACTCGCATTTCTTCCAGCATGGCACGTCGCCACGCCGGGTCCTGCTCAGCCTGCTCTAATGTCTTTTTTTATAACATGCCAAATTGAATGACCATAAAAAGATTGTAATATGAAACATGTGAGCCTCATAACCTAGATTTAAAATAAGACTCACAATTAAGCTAATCCTTTTTTATGAATATCGCAAAGTACTATCTATAATCAATCTAGTCAAAATATTCTGTCATGTCATATTTTAGTTCAAGTGCAACAAAATTAATTATAACTAGTCATTATCAAAGCTACATAGCATATGAATAAATATGATAAAGATAGTTCCACAACTCATTTAAATTTGATGGCTTAAACTTGTTAATTTAATTGACAAGTATAATAAATAAATCTTCCTAAGTTCTTAAACATCAAGCTCTCCCTCAGAATAAATCCCATAGGATGCAACATGTCCAACTCACTTCGCAAAAGAACAAAACAAGAGGAATCAAGTAGTTTTGAAAGAATATTATCAACATGAAAATTCAACTCAATAGGGTGTAAGATCACATCACCTTTTCCGCATGGTCTATCAAAAAGTGAAATCTCTTACAAGCCATCAAAGAAGTGAAGAACCATCAAGTGCTACAATCAAAGGATGATGAAAAAGACCGGAACCCAATCTAGCTCATGTTCTCCATCCTTGTTAGATGTTCTTACATAATAGGAAACATTGGTCTCACAGTACTGGGGTTAGTGAATAAGATCTAGGAATCCAGTACTGTGACACACGACATGGAGAGACAGCAACAAATCTAGAACCAAAATCATGAGCATGTGGATGATTAAAATGCCAAAAAGAACATGACTTATTTCAATTATATTCCAAACTAGCGTGTGAAACAGATTTAAAATCATCATAAAAGTTCTCTAAAAACTTAGCTTTCACGTTAGTTCTAGGAATAAAAGAGATTACACGTTTTTGTCTTAAAGCATTCAATCTTTCCTTCTTTTCTTTCTTAGCACGCCTAAAGCAAAATTCATGTAAGTGCCCATCTCTTCCACAGTTGGTGCATTGGAATTTAACATAACCAGAATTTTTTTAAGATGATGAGCTAGCACCTTCATTATTATTCAATGAACTTTGCACAAAGCCAATTGATTTAAACACAGTTTGGTTTGATTCAGATTTTACTTCAATTTTTCCAGATTCAAGAATCTTAACAACCTTAGGAGGATTATTTTTAGCATGCTCAACAAAATTAAATTCTAGACCATGATTTTTCACACTTGTTTTTGACTTGTCTAGAATCATATTTAGATTTTTCTTACCAAAAGAGAATCTCTCTAAAGTGTCATTAAGGTACTCCTTTTCCTTTGCCAAAGTGGAACAAGCTGTGCATTTAACAGGTTCATTCATAAAATTCTTGGAAACACTAGTTTGAGTAAATCTTTCTTTTTCAGTGAAATCATTTAATTGCCTAGTCAAAGCATCAATTTCAATATTTAACTTAGGACAATTTGAACAAGACATGTTCTCATGATAAAGCATTTGTTGAATAGATTCCTGAGATGAATTAAGTCTAGTTTCTAGCAATTCACAATTAGAGCAAGTTTTAGATTGAGCATTTGAAATACTTGACTCTAAACTTGTAGAAGAACTAGATTTGAGCTTTTCAATTTCATCATTTGCAAGTTTTAATTTTTCATCATAAGAGTCATGTGTCAATTTTAATTCATCAAATTTATTAGTTCTCTAAGTTGAACTAGGTTTGATGCACTAATAGATCTAACAGCCTCCAACTCAGAATGTAAAACTTGGCAAGACTCACATGATTCATCATCAGGAATTAAACCTCTAAGTCTATTAATTTCAGAATTTAGGCTTTCAACAACACAATTATTTTCTTTCAATTTCTGTTTTGTCTTTTTTAATTCAATAGCAAATTTAATCAAATCATCTTCAAGCTCATCATATGAAGGTCTTACCTCATCGGGATCACTGTCGTTGTCATCATTGTTGTTACCTGTCATGAAGCACATGCCCGTGAAGTCATCGTTCTTCTTCTTCTTGTCTTTAGCATCCTCATCATCGTGGTCATCGTCGTCGCAGCTCTCATATTCCACATTGCTCAAATCAAGGCTCTCAATAGCCGATATGATCTTTTCAGCAAGCTTGCGACGGAAATTGCCACACTTGGTGTTGTTGTTCTTAGATGACCGACGACGATAATTCTTCTCTTCCCGACGACGATAATTCTTCTCTTCCTTTACCACCTTTCCCTTGAGCTTGGGACAATCCATCTTAATGTGGCCTGACTCACCACACTCAAAGCATCTGATCGGACCTAACACGCCACCTCGTTTCTTAATGTGGCAAGTTGGCTCATACAAATACGTGACCCTTGTATAACAAGAGACCATCTGAGAACTACCAAGCCAGATCCTCCTGTCCAGCCACAATACGGTCACACAAGGCAACATGTTCAGCTGAAGATACCAATTCATGTCTCAAACGATCAAACCAAAGGAATTGCAGACTAGAAATCGCATATGAAGTCGCACTACATAGAAATCGCATATGAAGTCGCATTGCACTCTTCCTGTCGAGATAATGCATCAGCTACGGAATTCAAACACCCAGGGCGATATTCAACCACAAAATCATATCCAAAGAGTTTACTCACCCAATGATGTTGTTGAATGGTAGACAGACGTTGGTCAAGGAGAAATTTGAGACTATAGCGATCCGTATGAATAACAAAGGATTGGCCCCACAAATACGGCCTCTAATGAAGCACTGCTTTGATCAATCCAATCAGCTCCCGCTCATAAGCAGCCAATTTAGCATGGCGAGGAGCTATGTCCCGACTGAAATACACAATTGGCCGGTCACCCTGATGAAGAATGGTGCCAAAACCCACACTCGAAGCATCACAATCCACTGTAAATGGCTTGGAGAAATCAAGAAGCAACATTGGTGCGAATGACATAATCTGCTTGAGAGAGTGAAACGCTTGGGAAGCTTCCTCAAACCACGCAAAGGATTCCTTCTTCAATAGGTTAGTAAGAGGAGAAGCCACCACACCATAATCCTTAACAAATTTCCGATAATATCCCGTCAATCCGAGGAAGCCGCGCAATGTCTGAACTGACGCCAGAGTAGGCCAATCAAGGATAGCGAACACCTTTGCGGGATCCATGCCCACGCCTTGGATGGATATAATATGCCCTAGATACGCCACTAAAGTTTCCCTAAGAAAACATTTAGTTCATTTGAGAGCCAATTTTGTGGGCACGAAGGACCTAGAAGACGGCGCCGATATGTTGCAAATGTTCCAATCAAGATGCACTATAGATCAAAATATCATCAAAGAAAATCAGAACAAAGCCTGAGGCACTTGCAGACAGATGCCTGCACAGTCCACTCCATCACCATTTGCCACTGCTACCATCATGTCGCACTTGCAGACAGATGCCTGCACAGTCCACTCCATCACCATTTGCCACTGCTACCATCATGTCGCTCTTGGGGCCAAGCGCAAACCAAGGTCCCGTGTAGTTACCTCGTTAATAAATGTGTGCGTAGACCCGGTATCCAAGAGTGCTCGGATGGCTTTGTTGGCGATCGCCACTTGGAGTTGCATGGTTCATCCAGCTCGCACCCCTAGGAATGCATGGAGGGAAATTTCTGTTAGATGCGTGAAGAGATGAACACATAAAGATTAGATATATTGATCTCAGCCCAAAGGGCTATATATAGTACACAGGACACGCAAAGCTAAATTCTAAAAACTAGGAAATACCATAAATACCCTTATACCCTTAACATCCTCTCTCGAATGCAAGATATATATAATAGCATTGTATTTGAAAAGAGTTGACACTAAAATAAGAAAAACCCAAAGTCCGAGTCTTAAAGATGTCGTCGTAGCGTGTAGCTCTTGAAAATTATGTCGAGGCCAAAAGATCTCCATCTAGGGTTGTGCGGTAGCCCATAAAGCATGGTGGCATAGATTGAAGTCCGAAACGACGTCGACACAAAAGAAAAGCATAGTGGCCTTAAAACTCGGGGCGGCAGCTCAGAGAGAAGAAGCGACATTAAAACTTATACAATCTACAACAGGTCAAAGAGAAGAGTGGTGACTGCAGCCATGTGAAAAAGAAAAGAACTACACTCAATCCAAGAGGATGGACTTAAAGCAGTGAATGCTAGCAGCTGCAACACCAACCCGAAGAGAGCTCGAAGCTGTAGTCCACCTAGCCAACCTTTCTGGAACACAAAGATCAGAGTAAAGCTGGTCATGTGTATGAGCTGTTGCTAACAAAAACTGAAATGACCTTGCTGCATAAACTCTAAACCAACAACTTTGATAAAAAGCAATAGTAGTGTGATGCAGGGGCGAAGACCAATAGAGCCCCGTGGGTGCCCAGGCACCCCCCTCACTTCCAGAATTTCTTAAAGATTGGAAAAATTCGGCCCTATAGGCACCCCGCATGGCCCAAGACGAGGCACCCCCCACCAGGCCGGCAGCCCAACAAGCCCACTGCACCACCGCGTTTCAGAAATTGTGCACCCCCTACCCATTTGCTCTAGCTTCGCCACTGGTGTGATGTGCCACAGCTTTCCTCGGGCCCTCACCCAAATACTTCCAGCCCGAGCAAGGAGGAAGCAACAACAATATCCCGGTGTGCTACTACAGCTCAGGCATCCCGGAGCGTAGCGGAGGCCTGTCGCCGGAGGCTTAGGGCGGGCGGAGTCCTGAAGCGGCCCATTACGCAAGGCCCGTGCACCTAGGGACGCCTAGGGGGGTGCGGGGGGGCGAAGCCCCGCGGTATGGATTCTAGTCGAATTAGGGTTTCCCTGTTATATATATCTCCTGTAAGCCGCCGTTTGGGATATGAGATTAGAGTTGTAAATCCCCGGCATTGTAACCTCACCCCGATATAGTGAAGATTGTTGCTGCGCCCGTGGTTTTTTCCCTCTCGCATTGAGAGGGTTTTCCACGTTAAATCTCATGTCTCTCTGCGATTGATCTTGTTTACTTCATTGTTCCGCAGCCGCCGCTTGTAACACCTCCAAGAGTCGTTGCTCGTAAGCTCGAGCTAGACTCATCGCTGTTTGTAGATTACTTGGGTTTTGCAGCTCCACGTTGCTGCTTAAAGGCTTCAAAAGGCCCGCGGTGAAGAGTTGAATCTACTATGTAGGAGACAGTGGCTTGATGTGGCACAATAACGCAAGAAATTTCCACTGTTCCTGTCCGTCGCAACTGTACAAGCTCTCCCAAAGGATTGCTCCGAATCGGTGGACTGAAGCTCATAATGATGAAATCCACGAATTGAGTCCAAGACAAGATACCTTTATCGTGCTCCAACTGATAATACTATTGTTGTACAATGCCAGTTAAATGATATGCCGCCAACCAAACCTTTTCCTCCTCCAAAGTCCACTGTCCACGAAAGAATTGCTAGCATCTATTAAGCCAAAACAACGGATCATCGATCATCTCCCCCATATGTCGGAAAATCCAACTTATGATACCTTGGTACCCCTTTTTCTCTTCTTTCCTATCCCACTTGCTAGCCGATCCATCTATCACACGGTTCCTGGTTCCAACATCTGTCATGCTAGATGCGGCATTCTGACTCCCCTGTTGCAAACGCGTGATTGCATCTCCATGCTGCCCTTGCTGCTATTTGATTTCATTGATGTTCTTCATCATAATGGCAATCATCTTGCCAATATCTTCAATCGTCCTTGGTTCATCCATGGGAAGGGTGGCGGTGAGGTGCTCTAATACCAAGCTGTTACGACTGGATTTCAAAGAGGATTTGTGGTGATCTGCGAGAGGCGGAAGTAGTTGATGCTAGGAATCGGGTCATGAGCGAAGAGGGTAACAAAGAGGGGCGTGCTTACCCTCAACCTGCTACCTGGGATTACCTCCAGCCAGGGTTGAGGCTCTGAGACTTCTGGAGGAAGGTAAACTTCTTGTTTATTGCTTAATCTCAAAGATAGCTGAAGCCTACATATATATAGGATAGGACTTCCTACTATAACAAATATCATATCTAGCCAAATCTGAAGAACATACTCGAAAATTAACTCAATATCTCTAACCAACTCGAACTCTAATACTTAACTTACACGGAAAAGTCTTTCCAATTTACTAGCATCCCTACCAAACCGAAGTGCTACTACTGCACAGCCTATTGCTGTATTGCCACGACGCTGAATGTAGCTCGACATGCGACATTGTTGTTGTCGGTAGAACCCGACACAGCCACCACTGCACCCACTGCCGCGTGCTGCCGTCTTCTAGTATAACAGCGCCCCCAATATGAGTCCACAACACTCAACTCCTGAACTTGCGTCTATTTGCACTACAAGTCCATTGGGCTATTTGCTAACAGACAACGCTGAGCCAGCATAGCACTTGGTTGATACCGTAGGGTCAGGCTCGATCGTGTGGGTACAGTGTTGAGTCGGCATAGTGCCCTCTTCTCCCTTGCGGTGTGGCAGAACAGGGAATAGATGGAGCAGGGCGACAGCGGGTAGTCACGACGGGGCTTCGGTAATGTCGTACGCCTGCGGAAGAAGGAGGAGCAGCTCGAGGAGGCTCCATGGAGACAACATTGGTGAGGTCAATGGCGATGAGGAAAATGATAAATTAACGTCCAAGTACACTATCCTAACCCATTTGCCACTCCTTCCACCACAATGCTGTTGTACCCCTTCCTCTTCCCCCAATCCAATGAACAGCCATCACTATTTCAAACCAAGAAAGTAAATCTCCCAAATTCACTGTTAATTTAGTTCATCTCCTAAAATTAACCATGCCACTACCTTCCTTACTTCGCTGCGGTCTTATTAGTGCTACTCCTGTCGCCGAAGCCTGTTGGATGGGCCACCGGCGTTGAGCTATGCCGCCTCTCCCCCCTCGGCTCCCAGGGAACCGCCGTCCCTATCATCCTCACACGAAGTTGTCTATGTCATAAGGTGTGCCGCATCGCACTGAAGCCGAAACCCATCTCCTTCAGTCGTCTCTCTCATCGTAGCGTGCCACCGCCGTGCTCCTCCCCGCCACCATACCCACTATTTACATGCACCCTCCATCCCTGCTCTGCCGCACAGCAAGGGAGAAGAAGGCATTGTGCTGACTCTAACACTATACTCACACGATCGAGCCTGACTCTACGGCATCAGCCATGTGCTATGCCAACTCAGTGTTTTATGTTAGCAAATGGCCCAATGGACCCGCGCTGCAAACAGATGCATGTTCAGAAGGTTGTGAAAGTAAAATGCAAGTTTAGGGGATAAAGTGGTACAACTCTACAAGTTCAGGGACTGAGAAAGTAAAATACAATTTTAGAAGGTAAAATGGCATAATCTTACAAGTTTAGGGGCTGAGAAAGTAAAATGCAAGATCAGAGGCAAAGTGGCGCAACCCTACAAGTTAAGAGAGCTACAATGCAATATAATAAATGTTAACACATCTACACTCAAAAAATCAATTTGTCAAATCTTTTTGCAGTATAAATATGTCCCACTTGTCTTATTTGCACATTGTGCGAATGATCATATTTTTGCAAGTGCACATATGCTATGACAACATCCATGGATTTTCTCCACATTTCTGGAGTCATGGTCATGCACAAACCAAAATAGATTTTTGGACACTGTTGGACCCTTGGACCCCGAAAATTCCGCTTTTGGCCCCCTGTACAAAAAAAATTCCAAAATTGGACCCCTCTCCACCGCGCGATCACTGCGGCGCCACTGTCCCCGCCGACCGCGCGTTGCTTCGCCACCGCAGCGTCCGTTTCCGCGCGCGCGCGCGCGCCACGCCCGCCCGCGCGCTGCGTGCGCCTGCGCGAGCGCGTTCGCTTTGCCGACCGCGCGATTCGTTTCCCGACCGCGTGACCGTTGATTTGACCGCGGGATTGATTCCCGACCGCGCGTCTGGCGAATCGGCGCCGAAAGAAGCGGCTTTTTTGGTTTTTTCACCCCAGCAGCACAAGTAACACACGCGTCATCACGTAGCTCGTATGGCCCCTCACTCATGGATGAATGCAGAGATAAAACCGAGCTTCATGCGTGGATGGACATCCAGGAAGCTCATTTGCTTTTTTTTGGAGTGAAGACCGAGCGAGCGCGAGGGAGGAACTGAAGAAAAGTGAGGAGCGAAAGCCGTAAGATTTCAGTTGTTTTCGTTTGGAATCAGTGGTTTGGCAAGTACAAAAGTTGTAGATCGTCTCGTGAGCTTCAAGAAGAGGTAAGTTTTGTGCCCGTGCAACTATCATTTTATGTATGTCATTAGCCTTTAATTAAGCAAACCATCTTGTGTTACTGTTATTTTATGCGAATCTTTTATACGCTATGTATGTATAGCAAATCATGCATATGTTAGGCATAATGTATTGTAGTGTATGTAGTGTTTTCCTTTGTAGTGAACATACGTCTTTGTAGAGTAGTTTCAGTTAGGTGGAAAATACGAATTTGTAGTGTGTAGATGTTGAGAAAATATATATTTATGTTAGAGCAATTGTAGGTGATAACAATAGTAGTAGGATTAGAAGCATATGATTAGTACGCTTAGGGAAGAACTACATACAGTGCGGTATGTGGTAAAAAGAAATTAGAAATAAATTTGGTAGATTAGAAATAAAATATAATAGCAGTCATAGAAAGTTATAGTAGAGCTACATAAATACTATATTAAGTAAAAGTTAGAAAAGATTGTAGTGTAAATAATGTGTATGTGTTGAAAAAGTAAACATTTATGTTGGAGCATTTTTAGGTGGTAAATTTGTAGATTAGAGATAATTTGTATAATTAGTATGCTTAGTGAATGACCGTAGTATGGAAATAAAAATGATATGAATATTTAATTTGATGTATGGTACAATTTGAAAGTAAAATAGTTACAAATACATCGTAGATTTAGAAATACAAAACATATACTAATCAAATGTTAATTACATGGTACGATTGTTACATGCGTGTACTAAAATGGTTGATTATGCACTTATGTTAGATGCGCAATGGTGGCATTGAACAATTGATGGTGTTTTATGGGAGTGGTCTCGTGCGTGATGGGCGTATGGGCGGACTGTCAAGTGCGAAGGACCGTGATCCGGGCACCGATGAGCGCCATGAGCTTATCCGAGCTACGGAGGTGTGTCCGTTCAGCGTTCGATCGAGAGACCGCAAGGAAGAAGTTACGGATCGAGGCGATCTATGCCTCAATGGTGGATGACGGAAGGGGAGCATATGGCAACTTCGAAGGTGACCAATGGCGCGTCATGGGCGAACTACATGGAGGTCGTGCGCAACCACGATGCTGCGATATATGGGAGGCCAATGGTGTATGTCGAGTTCGTGGAGAGGCGAGAATCATCGGGCATGGTTGGTTCAGATGCGGGTGGAGATGAAGTGGCGGCGGTCATGAAGACCCTTCGGGGAGAACATGTGGGCGAGGAAGTGGGTGATGAAGGCGGCGAGGCGTGCGCAGAATTTCCAGCGCAGCGAAGGTGTGCCACGGCAGGTGGTGGGCGCCCGTATTGGTATCATGAGTATCTTGGGGACCGGGTGGAAGAAGAGGACAGCGAGGAGGATGAGGAGGTTGAGGCAGCAGCTGCGGAGAGGGCGAGGCGGCGAAGGTGCAACCGGAGGGGTGGTAGGTCGTGTTGTGACCACGGGCGGTGCGTGCGTGTCGTCCAGATCGGCGACATCGCAGCGGCAGCCTAGTTCGCCACGAGCGGAGGAGGGAGAATGGGGTTCAGCGAGCGCACTCTTTACAGGGCGGTGCTTCCGTAATAAGAGTGCTGTCCAGCGAGCTATTGCTAGACATGCCGTCAACATAAGCCGGACGTATCGGGTCCACAAGTCAAAGCGGACACGTGCGTTGTGAAGTGTGTGGGCGGGTCGTGTGGTGGCAAAGTCCGTGCACAACGGTACAAGGGCGTTGCACGAGTTCGGATAACGGTGCTGCAAGATCACGATTGCGAGCTTGCGGGGCGATGCATAGACACCGCAACATGACATCACGTTATGTTGCGGAGGTGGTCACGCACCTCGTCGAGCGGATGTGTCAATTACCCGAAGGTTCGATGGCGGCGATGAGCGAGCGAGGCGGGCTACAGTGAGCTACAAGAAGGTGTGGCGCGGCGAAAGGTGCTTTACAAGTATGTATGGGGCGTTCGAGGCGTGCGACCTGGTCCCAAGAATGCTGGATCAAATTGCACAATCAAACCGAGCACTTACATAAACAGCAGGAGAGGGTCCATCCTACGGAGGGCCCGAATCGTTTCATTCTTGACAGAGTGTTCGGGCCTTCCATCGAGCGATACAAGGGTTCGGTGGTGCCGTCCGGTGCTAACGTAGATGGGGCGTTCCTATCCGGCAAGTACAAGGGCACTATCCTTACGCTGATTGCAGCCGATGCAAATGACCGATTACTCGATGGCATTTGCAATTGTGGAGAGCGAGAATACAGATAGTCGGCTTTGGTTTCTTTGCAATTTGAAGAATGCCGTAGTGCAAGACAGGCCCGGTGTGCCTTATCTCCGACCGCAATGCGAGCTTGATGTCTACGTTGCGAGCGTTGCGAGATGGGACGCAGCCCCGTCCGTGGATCGATGTGAAGAACCGCTGGTGCATGAGGCATATTGCGGCGAACTTCCGCAGAAGGTTCCGTAGCAAGGACCTCATGAAGATGTTCAAGAAGCTATGCATGCGAGAACCGAAGCGGAAGTTCGGCGCCTTGCGGGCGGCTCGATCGAGAGGCTACGAAGCATGTGCATGCAGCGGCGGGGGCCGTGGAGGGCTCCACAAGAGTCGGGTATTCTCACAATGGGTTCAGTCCAATGCACCGACTTGGAAATGTGGTCTTTGTTGCACGACACCGGGGGGCGAGGTATGGGATCATGACAACCAACATGTCCGAGGTTTACAATGGTGTATTGAAGGCGTCGGATCCTGCCGATCCACGGCAATTGTGGCGAGACACGGAACCGTACCGTCGGTACTTTGTGAATAGAGCCGAGGATGGCGCGAGAGCACGTTGAGGAAAACAAGCAATACTCGAGGTCATGCAGGCCTTCATGGACGGGAAGATGGAGAAGGCTCGAACCACATTGCTCGGCCCATTGATGGCTTAAGGAGGAAGTTTGAGGTCCGCCTAAGGCGAAGTATGTCATGGGTCAAATTAGAGGGCGCAGCGGTATGCACGATTGGTGATGAAGCATCTTGCAGCTGCAACAAGCCCGGCTTCGCACAAGCCATGCTCCCATGTGTACGCGGCATGCGCTGTATGGAACCAGCGTCGACACAAGACATCTCCAAGTACTACGACATGCAGCACTTGTATGCAACCCGGAGTGCAGAGTTCCATTCCTACGGGGTAGACATGCACTACAGGAATTATGGCGGGAGATAAAGTGGGTGCCCAACGATGCAATCAAGCATGTTGGGCGTGGAAGACGACAAAGCCGTCGCATCCGCAACGACATGGATGAGAGCCAGGGGATCGTGTTCGGCGCCGAAGTGTAGGCTATGCAAGACCTTTGGCCACTCCTCGATCGGTGCCCAAGCAGGCGGCATCAAGCAACGCTCCGTAGTACCAACCACAATCCATATGTAATGTATTATTCGGAGGTGTACGCTAATTGTTGGCTCGATGGTGTAGCTATGTATTGCACATTACCATGTTATGTATATTTTCGCACATTCCATATGTTTCCTTGTCGTGTGGGTCATATTCGTGTGCACATTTTACGTATGTTTTTGTACATTCCGTCGTTTCCTGTCATAACATTTGTTGTGAGTTATGTTGTTATTTGTTGCACATTTTGTTGTAATGTACACTAACTTGTTATCCTTCTTTGGCGAGACATGGCGTTGAGTGCTAGAGCCCCGTTGGGACGAGCACCACCGATGCCATGTGTGGTTGTCGGCACCCGCACAGGGGCCTCCTTGCTTCGTCCTTAGGGGCCCCCGAGAGAACTGGCGTCTCGACCCTCGGTACATCCCACTACTACGGGACACCGATGCACGCCCATTGCCCGCATGTTGGATCTACCGCATTGGTTCCGATGCGATGCGCCACTGTTGTCAGCTCTCGTTGATCGATGGAGGCCGGAGACTCACACCTTCCACTTCCGGTGGGGGGAGATGACGGTTACGCTGCAGGACGTCACGATGATTACAGGTCTACCCCTCCGTGGTGCTGCTTTGGTGCCACCCCCGAAGGCAGCAGATTGGAAGGTCCGTCTGGGTCACCGGTTCGGTCATGCGATCCGAGACAACGCAGCTGGGGTGCCACATGGATGGCTTCGTCGCTTCATGACCTGTCCTGCAGACGCAGATGAGGTCGCGGTGCGGACGCACTTCGTTGCATACCTGCTATATCTGTTCGGGTACGTCTTGTTCCCTAGCACGACTGGAGACTCCGTGCAGCCTAGCTACATACCGCTAGCGGAGTCCTTGGCGGATGGCTGGCCTGGTCAGCAGCCACAGTATAGCTGGGGATCAGCAGTGCTTAGCTCCACATACCGAGGCTCCACATACCCCGCTCCCCTAGTAGGTTCACCTTCTCAGAGGATCATATGCGCCGTACGAGGCGGCGACGACGAGATGATGAATGAATTTTTTAAATTGTGCTTTTGTAATATTTGTGATGTTTTTCAATTGCTTGATGGTTTGATGTTCAAAGATGGTTTCCAGTATAAAAGGGTTGCTCTAAGTTCTTTGATTTAGTACGCATACAACCAACCGAGAGATGACAACACGGGGTAGCGGGAGAAGACATAGCTTGCGACAACTTTTTGCCTTGTGATAACAACTCCACGTACATAACAAACAATCAATTCATCACATGCTTAACAACGTTGCACATTACATCGTTATGGAAAGAGGGCACGAATATGAAGGTCACGAGAAAATGAAGGCGTCATGCACTTACAACACGAAACAACACATACATTGCACATACGCATGAATTTATGGAAAGTTCTACACCCAAAACATCAACACAACAATCCCTCACGCACAGATCAACACATTCCGTACCTCGTGGCCTACATGCCAAACGAGCCTCGTGGCACCCACATGGAGAATCTGGCGGGGCCGCCTCGACGGGCTGGCCATCGTGGTAGTGGCACGCACATATGCAGCTCGGGTTCACGCAGCAACATGTGGGATCATAAGAGCTTCCTATGTTGACAACCTCCTCGTTTCCCCTCTCGCGTTGCATCTGTTGGCGGAGCTCATTGTTCTCCTCATTGAGAGTCTCCATTCGGTACTCCAAGTCCATTATTCGGTCCCATAAAGTACCCACATAACGGTCAATATACCGTTCATGAGGAGGGTCGATCCGGGAGAAGTCGCATTTCGCCATCTGCGAAAAATGACGATAAACATGGAGGGTCCATAAGCAATACAAAATGTACTATTAGTAATTTGTACCGGAGCGTGGGCATCGGAAGAAACGGCGTCGCCATCGTTCGGCCCTTCCAGACTCTGCGACCACGTACTCATTGTGTGCGCATTTCGCCACGCTGGTTGCGCACGCCGGCTTGGTAGCAAGCGATGCGTGGTCCGAACATCTCCTCCTTTCCAAGGAAGGTCTTCCTTCGGTGACCCATATCCGACTGGCCCCTCATCTTCCGCCATGGTATGTTCTTTGTTCGATTTACAGGGTTTTCTGGCTACAACTTCATGGGACCTCTACCGTGCTATTTATATCGAATGGCGGGACAAAAGATGGCTGCTTTGCCCAGAGACAAGACAAAAGCGCTCAGCTTTACTCGGTGAGATGACAACACATGCCAGCTTTACGCAGTGATATGACAAATCGGGCAGCTTTGCTCGGTTAGATGACAACACATGCCACTAAAGCGCCTACATAAAGACTACGATCCGGAAAGCCTTCATACGAACATTTATTGCTACTCTGAAAAGCCTACATAGGAACATTTATTGCATGTAATAAAATTGTACGCAGCATGTTATGAAGTTTATTTCTATTCACATAAGGTTATTATCTCGTGTGTTCGCATTCAATGATTCAGATAGCAAGTCATTTAACAATATTAACATACTCTTGGTACACTAATTCTTAGTAACATAAAAATATCACTTACCAATGTATATATCAAATAAAAAAGGGATTATCCGTACAAAAATTCCATAAAATTACCAACATATACGAGGAGAAGGCATCGAGCAAAGACAACACGAACAACTCATACATTTCACGTACATGACATGTAGCAAGTAGTACAACCACCAACACACCAACGAACACAAGAACTAAAATACAACACAACCGTACATAAAACATTACCAAAAGAGCTTGACGACAACATAGCATAAAACATTGCGAACATACATGAGGATAACCTCCAGCACTACAACTTGAGGATAACAATAAACACAAGAAACAAAATAGCACACAACATTAAATTTATCTTCCACTCTAGTCTGCCGAAACGATGCGCATCCCGACGGTCGCAACCCCACGACAACTCTCGCGGCGAACACCTGTCATTCCTATTTCCCATTTCATCCTCCCACACCTGAATCGGCAACCACCATGAGCTTCTGCGATTCCATGACAAGAAGATTTTTAAACATACCACCACGATTTGAATGAACCCGAAACAATATGACTCACCGAGTGATTGGGGCACTTGTAGTAGTGTCGCCCGGGATTCTTGGTGACTCTGGCTAGGCCATTACGACATATACATATTAGGCTAATACTTTAACTTGGCAGAATGACGTGTGGTACAATTTTCTACGTACACGTAAGAGAGTGAATGCACAAATTCTGCGCAGTCTTGAGGGACGAGCCTATCTCATCAATTATCCATTTTCAGTCCACGAGCTAGTGTCAAAGTCAATAAGTCATTCCTCGAAAGTCCCAAGTGCAATGATACACATCACATTCAAAAGGCATTACATAAGAAAGCATAAAATGCAAACCGGGACAGATGTACATAATATTGACAATGAAATAAATTTTAATATTGGATCAAATAACACCTCTTACCGAATGAGGCCATCATCTTGGTTCCCGTGGCTTGAATAAGGAGGACATCATTTCTAGCTTGGGTGACTGAGTGTGCAATCGATGCTCTGTATTTAGAGATAAGAGGCCATTGGCGAGCTAAACACCTAAACAATGCCAAAAGGCATGAGTATAGCCAATTCGTGATTACTAAAGAGAGCATTGTCCTCGGTGGGATGCCAAAAGATACCAGCTTTGGCGGTGACATTACTAAAGAGAGCGATTGTCCTCGGTCAAATGACAAAAGAGGCCACTTTGCTCGGTGAGATGACAAAACATGGCGGTGTGCTCGAGAGACATGACAAAGCGGGCAGCTTTGCTCGGTGAGATGACAACACATGCCGCTTTGCGCGATGACATGATAAAGCGGGCAGCTTTCCTCGAGACATGACAAAACGAGGCAGCTTTGCTCGGTGAGATGACAACGGATGCGGCTTTGCGCATGACATGACAAAGCGGGCAGCTTTGCTCGGTGATATGACAAAAGAGGTCAGCTTTGCTCGGGGGATGACAAAAGATGCCGGCTTTGGGCAGGGACGAGACTAAAGAGGGCAGTGTGCTCGGTGACAAGACAACAAGAGGTCGACTTTGCTCGGTGGGATGACAAAGATGCCACTTTGGGCGGTGACATGACAAACGGGGCCTTTTTTCGGTGATATCGCAGCACTCCCATCTTTACTCACCGCTACGACCACGCGGACCATCTTTACACGTATGAGTAGAGACAAACGGCCCCTATAAATTGGTATGCATTCCATTTCCCAATAACATTGCACATCCAAACCCCATACTCCATCGCGCTTCCCTCACCCAACCGGGATGGACAAAGGCAAGAAGAAGCAATGGGACAAGATGGTGAAGGATTGGGAGGAGACCGTGACATAGCACGTCGCTTCAGCCGCGATGCCGCCGCGATGAGAAAATAAGGCGTCTGAGCCCGAGTAGAACAAGCCCATCGTGCTACGATGAAAGGTCCCCAGGCGCCAGCGTAGCAACAACCCCATCCCGACGTCCCCACCGGCGTTCGCCACAACTACCACTGAGGGGAGACACCTCCCTTTGTTGGTGCGGGGCGTGTGCAAGTTCTTCAAGTCTAAGCACCGCATCGGTCTAGGTATGCGATGCGGGGTTGCGCAAACTACTCGGTGACTACCCCAACCGCCGCTTTGACACCGCAACCTATCGGCAGCCGTAACGACCACATGCACCATTTTCCCTACCTTTTCTCCTTCACAACACGCACTAACAATATCTCTCTTTTATTTACGGTCTCCGGAGCCCCTATGTGCCTACCGCAAATGGATCGATCTTGAGATCCACCACGAGGACCAATGGACCTCGACTTCGAGGAGTGGAATGTCACAAAGGAGAAGGAGTTGCTGGAGGAGGAGCGCCGCAAGCACGAGCACACCTGCGTATACTGTGCGAGACGCAAGCTCATCTTGAAGCGTGCAGCGTAGGATCGGGAGGCTCGCGAGATGGAGCGCGAGAGAAAGAGGAAATTGCGGCTAAGGCAAAAGAGGCCGCGGAGGAGTTCAACGCCGGCGGGCAAGGAAGGAAAGTGGCCCCGGTCCACAAGAGGTCGTCGGCGCTTGGGTGGGTTAGTCGCATATCATGCTATATGTTATGCATGTAATAAAATCTACGCGGCATGTTACTCCCAACTGTATTATGAAATTTAATATCTAGTATTTTCGCATTCCATGATTCACGTAGCACCTCATTTAACAATATTAAATGTACCAAAATTTATGTATCGCATTCCATGTTACTCACCTTCACAATATCACTTACCACTTTATGTATCACCGTTCTACGGTCAATCTTTCCTACAAAAATTTACCAAAATTTTTATGCATCTACAACTTACAATGAACATAATCTTTTATTACAACTTTATCTGATTTTTATCCAGTTTATAACTACAAAATTGCCAAAACTGAAAACAATCACGGAGATTGCAAACCCTAAAAACACAGAAACCTTAAAAGTCACTTACCACTATTTGTATCGATCATTCTACGGTCAATTGTTCCTAAAAAAATTTACCAAAATTTTATTGGCATCTACAAGTTATAATGAATATAAACTTTTATTACTACTTGGTCGATTCTTTCCGAGTTTACATTTACAAAATTGACAAAACATACAAATAACATGGTGATTGCAAACCTAAAAACCATACGAAACCCTAAATATCACTTACCACTTTACTAAACGATCGTTCTATGATTAATCGTTTTAAAAAAATTTATCCAAATTTTTTTACATCCGCAACTAACAATGAACATAAATTATTATTGCAATTTTATCTATTTTTCTCAGTTTATAACTACAAAATTGCGAAACCATACAAATATTCACGAGTATTGCGATCGGGACATGCGGTCGGGAGCAAACGCGCGCTCGTGCGCCGCGGGACGGGGGCGCGGCCGCGGGCGGACGCGCGCTCGGCGAGGGCGCGCGCTGGCCGGGCGGCGCTGCCATTGGGCGAAATCGCGCTCAGCGCGCGCGCCGAGCGGTCGTGCGGTCCCGACCGCACGATCGGGCGACGTGGCGGCAGCGGAGAGAGCAGCGGTGAGGAGGGTATAGATTTGGAATTTATTTCAGAAGGGCCAAAATGGAAATTGAATTGTTTAGGGGTCCAACAATGTCCAAATTTCACCAAAATAGATGCACGTGATACTAAATCAAAAGTTTAGAGACCAAAAAAGCTGTAGGACATCCTTTCATAAAAGGAAAACACTAAAAAAAATGAAGTGGACCAAGTAGGGTACGGCCCAATAACCGAAACAGATCGACAGCAGAATTTGTTTAATTTCATTTCAAAAGGTCTAGCTCACAGGAGTCTGAGGCCTGCAGTCATGATGGTGCAGACAAAAAAGGAGTGAACTATAAATAACTTTTAGCTTGGAATATTCTTTTTTAAGGCAAATGATTATTTCACTTATAAACAGAAGTACAGAATACATGACAGAGTTCAATTGGCTGCCAAACTATTGTATAAATATTTTTGTGCGAATAATGACATGATTCATGTATAAATATTTTTGTGCGAATAATGACATGATCCATAGTGTGACAAGTTATTGGAGGTAACCTGCAATTGTGAAGCTCTCCTGAGCTTTTTCTTTTTGGCTAAACTGACCGCCAGTTTATTGCACTCTCTTCACAGGTGGACAGAACCCCCTAACCATGTTATCAGATAGAAAATATATTTATGTAGGGACGAACTCTCTATTGGATTGGCCAGGACTGTTAATGATTTGTCCAATGTCCACTGTATTTGCAAAGATATTATTGTTAGAGAGAATTCCTACTTCTGAAATGTTGCTGCACCACCATAGCCCCAAAATCCAAATGCTAGAAATGTTGTTTACTTATCCAGGAGAATTCTCACTTCTGAAATGTTTCTAGAAATGTTGTTTACTTATCCAAATGCTATAAATGTTGTCTCACTTCTGAAATGTTGCTGCACCACCATAGCCCCAAAATCCAAATTCTAGCCTCTATTCAAGGAAATTCGTGTTTCTATGTCCACTGCCTTTTTCACCCCATTTTTTTTTATTTTCTGTCGTTGCAACAAGAGACTATCTGATATCAACTTTAAGTCGGAGAAAACTTGTGCCGGGAGAACGTTCTTTGGTCTTTGCATGTATAGGTTGAGTATGGATGCGATCGTGGTCGATGACGAGGTGGACTGAACTAGGATGGGGAGATCCGAGGTTCAGGTAGTCAAGGATGTTACGAGACGGTCGGGCTCATGCTTGGGCGTGATCGAAGATTGATTATGCATGTTGGAGTTATGGAGGTGTGGTTCAAAGGTTACGACATGTGACAATTTTGGAGTGTCCAAAATTGGGTAGTGTGAAAAGATTAAAATTGTTGGAATTGGATAAGAACTGTGATCTTAGGGATAAGATCATGGTTTGGGTCCTAGTATATAAATAGGGGTGAGGTCCTAGTCAAAGGGGGGCTTTACGCTAATTTCGTCCTAGCGTTTTGAGGGGTGCTCATAGGGTACCTTGTAGCCACAATATGATAAAAAACAAAGATTAGATCTGAGGAAAAAAAGGCAGTGCACGAATCAATCTGTTCTCTTGGTTATTTGTCTCTTTCTTTCTCCAGCAGGTTCTCATGAAAAGCATCAAAGCCAGGGAAGCACGCATCAACATCAGGCGACGGACGAGCGCGAAGAAAATCCGCGTGCGTGATTACTCAGTCAGAATCACCTTGTCTCGACTGGATGATCAGATTGAGCAAAAAGATTTTGCTACGCATTACAATCATTCACCCCTTTGATTGCTATCAACGATCCTATAAGTGGTATCAGAGCTAGTTGCTATGATACTAGAGAGATATGTGAACCGTCCCCTATGCTAGATGGTACTGATTTTGCTTTTTGAAGTGTTGTGTATAAGTTTACATTGTGCCTTAAGATAGTGATGTTTGGAATAAAGTTTCTAGACTTTATGAGGTTTCTGCTATTGTTAGTACTTTAAATAAAACATATGTTGATTTAAATGCTCAAGTGTGTAACTTGGTATTTTAAGAGATTTCTCGCAAAGAATTTGATCGCCCGGCTCAATTATCATAAGAAACCACTAAAATCAAGAAAGTGTGTAAAAATCTTTATCAAAAAGAATATTTTGATTGTGCTATGAAGCCTGGTGAATCTATTGATAATCTCTTTGCTCGTTTTGAGAAAATATTGATTAATTTGCACAGTATTAATGTTATTCCTGTTGATGAAGATAACGCAACTAAAATATTAAGATCTTTAGGTTCTGAGTGGTTGATGGTTGTCACAGCTATTAATTAAACTGTCGATCTAGATATTTTAACTATGAATGATTTTTATTCTAGATTGAAAACCTATGAGATGGAAGCTTTACCATGTAAGATTGATAAATCTTCATTTTTAGCACTTGTGACTAACCCATGCAGGCTGCTTCATCGAGTGTTTGGTCTCTTTTTTTTCTTTGTCTAGTTTGTCTTCTTTTTCAGAGGAACGGTTCGAACAGTTTCCTGAAAAGGACTTAGTGTTGATCTCCTCATGGTCATACAAGGCACTCAACAACATGAGGATGAGAAAGCAAGGTGGTGTGTCAAGTCCAATCAGGTGCTATGAGTATGGCGAGCTAGGTCACATTAAGATGGATTGCCCCAAACTCAAGGGAAAGGTAATCAAGGAAAACAAGGACTATAGACGCCGGCCATCCAAAAACAACAAAACCAAGGGTGGCAATTTCTGTCGTAAGTTTGCTAAAAAGATCATATCGGCTATTAAGCGTCTTGATTTGAGTGATATGGAATATAAGAGTTGCAACAACAATGACCACAACGATGATAATGCTAAAGGTAAGAGGAAGAACAACGATGACTTCAAGGGTATGTGCTTCATGGCAAGCAACAACGACGATAATTACGACAGTGATCCCAATAAGGTAAAACCGTCATATGATGAGCTTGAAGATGGTTTGGTTAAACTTGCTATTTGATTGAAAAAGACAAAAAAGAAATTGAAAGAAAATAATTTTGTTGTTGAAAGCTTAAATTCTGAAATTAATAGACTTAGAATTGTATTTCTGATGATGAATCATGTGAGTCTTGTTGAGTTTTAAATTCTGAGTTAGAGACTACTAGAACAATTAATGCATCAAACTTAGTTCAACTTAGGAATGTAACTGATAAATTTGATAAATTAAAATTGGCACATGACTCTTATGATGAAAAATTAAAATTTTTTAATGATGAAATTGAAAAGCTCAAGTTTAGTTCTTCTCCATATTTAGAGTCAAGTATTTCAAATACTCAATTTAAAGCTTGCTCCAATTATGAATTATTAAAAGCTAGACTTAATTTATCTAAAAAACAATTTAACAGATGCTTTATCGTGAGATATCGTCTTACTCTAACTGTCCTAAACTTAACACAGAATTAGAAGTTTTGACTAAACAACTTAATGATTTTGCTAAAAAGAAAAGATTGGCTCCATCTAGTGTTTCTAAGAATCTTGTGAATGAATTTGTTAAATGCACAACTTGTCCCACTTTAGCTAAAGAAAATGAGTACATTAAAGACAATTTAGAAAGATTTTCTTTTGGCAAGAAAATTTTGAATATGATACTTAGACAAGCCAAAATTGAGTGTCAAAAACACTAGTCTAGGTTTTAATGCTGCTAATTATGCTAAGAATAATTCACCTAAGGTTGTTAAGGTCATTGGAAGTGGGCTAATTGAAACAAAAAGTGAGCCTCATAAAAACTGTGTTTAAATCTGCTAACTTTGTGCAAAGTACATCAAATAATAATGTAGGTGCTAGCTCATCATCTCAAAAGAATTCTAGTTATGTTAAATTTCATTGTACTTACTGTAGAAGAGATGGACACTTGTATGAATTTTGTTGTAGACATGCTAAGAAAGAGAAGAAGGAAATATTCAATGTTTTAAGACAAACGTACAACCTTTTTTTTTCTTAGAACTAATGCGAAAACTAGGTTTTTGAAGAACTTTTATGATGATTTTAAATCTGCTTCATGTGCTGCTTTTGGATTTAATTCAAATAATCTACGTTTTTTTTCGGCGTTCTGATCACCCACATGCACGTGATTTTGGTTCTAATTTTGTTGTTGTTCCTCCACGTTGTGCGTCTCAGTACTGGATTCCTATATCTTATTTCACTAACCTCAGGACTATGAGACCGATATTTTCTGTGATATAAGAACAACTAGCACGGGATGGAAAACATGTACTTGGTTGGAACACTTGATGATTCCTCACTCTTTTTGATGGCTTCCAAGATATTTCACTTTCTAAGAGACCATGTGAAAAAGGTGATGTTATACTACACCTGGTTGAGTCAGATTCTCAAGTTGCTAATATTCTCTTAAAACCATTTGATTCTTCTCGTTTTGCTTATTTGCGAAGTAAATTGGGTGCATTGCATTCTATGAGATTATTCTGAGGGGAGCTTGTTGTTTAAAAATTTTATAAACTTTGTTTATTATACTTGTTAAATAATTCATCAAGTCCAAACCATTGAATCAAATGAGTTGTAGAGCTCTTTTTATCATATTTACTCATATGCTATGTAGTTTTGATCATGACTGATTATAATTAATGTGTTACATTTGAACTAAAATATGACATAGCGGAATGCTTTGACTAGATTGATTATAATTATTACTTTACGATATCCATAAAAAAGGATCAGCTTGATTGTGAATCTTATTTTAAATCTTGACTATGAGGCACGTATGTTTCATATTGGTATATTATAAAAAAATGTGAAAAAGATATTTGAAAAGATGTATGTTTTAAGCATGTCATACAAAAAAGACAAAAAAAGGCCGCGATATTATTCCTTAACCTTAGGACATCATAGGATTCGGAAGCAAAATATTACAACTGCTTATAAAGCAAAAGCAAAGTTGGTCAAGATCCACCCTTTATGCTCAACAGATGAAAGTGTAGGACCGAAATGGCAACAGAGGGGGGGTGAATGGTGCCTTCAAAACTCCCCAAGTACTCACACAGCAAATCGAGTGAAAGAACTAGTTTCTCCGATCGAACACACGTGGTCGTAAGCCAATTGATGGTCGAACACCACGTGGTCGAACACTTGCCCAAGCCGACAAAAGAAATCAAACAGAGAATACTGCGCGGATAAAACAAGAACGGAGAAGGACTCGTTTGCCAGATTTCCGAGTAACTAAGACTCTCTGGTCATTTGATCCTCAAATTTGAGACACTGAATGAATCCAACCTCTGGAAAAGAAATTACCACGAAAAACCAAAGTCTTAGCTATGGTCAACAAAATCGAACTCGAAACAGAGGACTTAAGGCGCACGACCATTCAGAAACGAGAACTTCTCTGAATCGACTCCTGCTCTCGGAAATGAACTGGCCAAGAGGCCTTGAGACAATTTCCAGCCTCGAGCAAGTCGAAACACATCAAAACGAGAAAGGACTCACGAAGAAGAGTAGAGAGAGAAAGATAACAAGAAGAGCAAGCTCTCAAAACAAATAGCAAACACAACAAACACTACATCTCATAACAACAGAAATCATCTCGAGGAAGAGAGATGAATGATTGTTCATGAAGGTTTCTACAGCCACTCCATCGGAGGTACAAGAGCAACCGTGCTCTACCCAGAGACAACTCACGCAAATAGAGACGAAAAATTCAAAGTGACTCGGGAACAACCTCACCGAGCATCCGAGCTCTACCCTCTCTATTTATAGTCTTCTTGCTACAGGGGGAGAACCCGTTAACTCCCACCTAACACCGGGTTTTACCACCAGCTTAGAGCACATAGATGACAATCTGAAATGTAATGCATTTAGTGAGCAAGTCAAGTCATCAATGAGCAAAGTCTAACTAGAGATATCCATGGATGATGCAGGCCATGTCAATAAGCTAAGCGCAACAAGAAAGCTAATATTGAGTCCAAATAGAGTGCTATAAGCTTAAGATTGAAACATTGGTTAAGTACTTGATTCTTTTTGAAACTTAAGCAAGTTGAGCACAAATGATATATTTTCTTTTGAAATTCAAGGTTGTTGACAACCAGATTTTTGTTTTATCATGTGCTAGACCTCAAGCCTTATGCGACTACTTTAAGCGAAAGCTTAAGAAGATAGTCTAGGTCATCCAAAACTCCCTAAGTTCATGCCAAGTGCAATGGCAAGCCGTCTCATAGGAGAGAATTGGTGAAGTCAGTTTTTTCGCACAAAAGAGATCCTTTTGCATTTTAACATGTTGTACTAACTTATGCATCATCAAGAGACTAAAACAGCTCAATTTAAGGCTCAATATAGATTCAACGCTCTACTCAGTCTATTTGACATGGCATGAATCATAAAGAGATAGCTCAAGAAAGACTAATCTCGAATGCTAGCATGACCGCTTTTAATTTAAGTTGAGCAAGTTTAATTAACTTAGCATGGCACAAGCTAGTCTACACATACGAAGTCATGATAAATTTAGCAAGCTAAGCATAAGTCATGGCAAGGTGTAAAGCATTAAAGCATGTCATAACAGATAATAATCAAGGCTCAATGCAGATTGATTATAATGCGAAATGCTGAAAATGCATGAAAGACCAGCTCCCCCTCAACATTAGATGCAACTTTTAGTTCAAGTTGAGTTATGTCACAATTAAGCTCCAGAAGCTCCCAAAAGAACTCTCCACTGAACCAAAGCAATAAATCGAGAAGCTGGCAAATAAAACCAAAACAGGCAGTCCTTAAAGCATAGATAAGATATAGAGACAACTATGGCTCAGACTGACTCTCATCTACCCCATATGATTCCAGGACAACCAGCTGACAGTAAATCACACACTAGAGAGCAAACACGTACCCTGTCTACCTGAGGGTGGCCCAACCTCGCTAGAACCTACAAGAAGTGAGTGAGCTCAATCTAGAGAGATAAGTAATGACTAGAAGAAACATCCTGGAAGCACAAGATAAGAGAAGAAGTCTAAACAACTAGACAAGAGAAGCACTCTAACCTATGCTAGAAGGACTAAGCCCGATGCACCCCAAGTGCAAAGCAACAGAAATGAGACAGAAGCATAAACAAAATAATAAAGCAGTAACGCCCAAAGCTTCCCTTCACTATAGTCCATAACGACAAACCACCCCAAGCTCTCCCCGCAGAGCTGAAAACCTTGAACTATCCAATGGCTTGGTGAAGATATCAGCCAACCGTGGTCACTCTCCACAACCGAGCACTATATCGCCCTTCTCTACATGGTCTCTAAGGAAGTGATAACGGATATCAATATGCTTGGTCCGGGAATGCTGCACTGGGTTCTTAGCAATGTTAATCGCAGAAGTGTTATCACAGAAGAGTGGAACACTATCTATGACCAACCCAAAGTCCCGCAGGTCGAAGCCATCCAAAGTACTTGCTACAAAGAACTGGTCGCAGACAACGTACTCGGCCTCTGCGGTGGTATGCAACACCGCATCGCTTCCTCGAAGACCAGAAACAAGAGAAGTGCCAATAAATTGGCAGTCCTGCAGGTGCTCTTCCTATCTATCCTACACCCGCAAAGTCTACATCCGAGAAGGCTCTCAAGGAAAGACAGATGAGGAAGAGTACCGATACCATAATCAATGGTAGCTCGAAGGTACCGAAGATGCGCTTCACTTTGGCGGTGAGATACGCGAGAGAAGCTGAAAACGAGCACACGCATACACCGAGAAGTGTATGTCGGTCTCGAGGCGATGAGGTAAAGAAGGAGCCGATCATACTTCGTACTTTTTACGATCGATCGCTCGCCATCCTCATCCGGGTCAAGATAGGTCAGAGAAGCCATCGGAGTTGACACCGCTTACCGTCACTCATATCAAAGCGCTTCAGGAGGTCACGAGTGTACTTTCCTTGATGAAGAAATGTACCCTCCCGAGTCTGCTTGATTTGGAAGCCAAGGAAGAAAGTCAACTCACCCATCATACTCATTTCAAACTCGGTGCTCATGACATCCGAGAACTGTGAAACCAGAGTATGGGAAGAGCCGCCAAAGATGATGTCATCGACATAGATTTGGACGAAAGGAAGGTCATTGCCATGACGGTGGATGAACAAGGTCTTGTTTACTTTACCCATTTCAAACTCATGACTCAACAAGTAGGACTTAAGCCTCTCATACCAAGCTCTGGGGGCCTGCTTAAGTCCATACAACGCTTTGGAAAGCTTGAAGACATGGTGTGGGTATTTGGGGTTCTCGAAACCTGGAGGCTGTCTGACGTAAACTTCTTCCTCAATGACTCCATTAAGGAAGGCACTCTTGACATCCATCTGGTAGAGCTTGAAACCCTTAGAAGCTGCAAAGGCAAGCAGGATTCTAATGGCCTCAAGTCGAGCTACAGGGGCAAAGGTCTCCTCGAAATCTAGACCCTCAACCTGGGAGAACCCCTGAGCTACCAGTCTAGCCTTGTTCCGAATAACCACTCCATCCTCGCTCTGCTTGTTCTTGAACACCCACTTAGTCCCAATAATATTGTGACCTCGCGGGGGCTCAACAAGCGACCAGACCTTGTTCCTCTCGAAATTTTCTAACTCCTCATGCATGGCATTGACCCAAGACTCATCGGAAAGAGCATGAGAAACATCCTTGGGCTCAAAGGAGACAATGAAAGCAGAATGGAGACAGAATTGAGATAAGCCAGATTTTGAGTGGGTAACACGCTCGAACAGGTCTCCAATCATCTGCTCAGAAGGATGCCTTGTCTGGATATGTCGGGGAGGTCCAGCATGAGATGAAGAAGTGGCCTCTACCTCGTGAGTCGATGAGGTAGGAACAGAGCCACTAGCTCCGAGGAGGCGAAAGGCATAGGTGGTCACCGGAGGTGCGGTGGAAGACGGCACCTCAAGGGGTGGATAAGGACTGGATCGGGTAGACAACCCCCATCTCCATCGTCCTCGTCATCCACGAAGATGGTCTCGGACTGCTCTAAAGAACTGAGATATCCGCCTAGTCCCGGACCGGCCTCGTCAAAGGTCACCTCACGAGTCTCTACCATTTTGCTAGACTCACGCCTGACCCTATAAGCCCGCGAAGAAGGCGAGTAACCTAGAAAGATCCCATCACAAGAACGTGACTCGAACTTATCTAGATTCCGGACTTCGAATAAAGCACTTGCAACCAAACACACGAAAATGAGAGACGCGGGCTTTCGCCGTATCTCAACTCATAAGAAGTGCGGTGCGGTGTGCCCAAAGAAAACTTCGATTTGAGACATGGCACGCGGTGGCTATAGCCTCAGCCCAAAACTTCCGTGGTGTAGAGTACTCATCAAGCATCGTCCTGGCCATCTCGACCAAGGTCCAGTTCTTTCTCTCCACGACACCATTTTGCTGCGGGACGTGCGGAGAGGAGAACTGATGCTCTACACCTGTCTCACCACGAAACTCGGTAGGAATTCTTGAACTCCGTGCCATTGTCACTGCGGATCGCTCGTAAGGCACCCGGGAGCTCAACAGAAAGCCTACTGAAAAGACCTCGGAAATGTGAAAACGTCTCATCCTTCGAGGCTAAGAAAAACACCCAAGAATACCTCGAGAAGTCATCGACCACGACAAGAACATACCACTTCCCTCCTGCTGACTGCACTCGAGCTGGTCCCACTGTATCCATGTGGAGCAGCTGTCCTGGTGCATCGGTCATAGTCACAGTGAACCGGAGGATGTGAAGCGGCAACCATCTTGCCGTGCGGCATGGAGTGCAAACAAGATCTTTGACCATTTTGAGCTTCGGCAGACCACGAATGAGGTCGTGGCCGCTAACTCGGGTCAAATGATCAAGTCCAATATGACCAAGTCTCCTATGCCAGAAGGTCAAATCACGGGACTCTGAGGCAACTAAACACCTGAGAGGATCACCAGAAGACTCGGAAAAATCAGCACGAAAGATCCTCCCAAAACGAAATCCATAAACCGGACTACCCGAAGAATCAAGAATTTTGCAAGCGTTTTTCTTAAAGCTCACCTCATAACCGTCATCGGTAAGCTGAGAAACCGAAAGCAAATTATAACGCAGCTTACTAACCAAGGCAACATCTCTCAAAAGAAACGAATCATTAACGCGCACTGTACCTTTGGCGATGACGCGCCCAGATGAAGCATCTCCGAAGGTGATCGTCTCATCACCTGGAGCACGGGCTAGGGAAGAGAACCAACGGGAATCTCCGGTCATGTGTCGTGAACACCCGGAGTCTACAAGCCAAACCTCTCCCTTCCCAGCCCGTCGAGCCTGAGTCAAACAGAGAGTAAAGTTTCATGGGGTAAATCAAGAGTGATTTTGGCACCCAATCTTGAACAACACGTCGGCGGATGAAGTAGTCAAACACGACCGACCTCTATCTACCCTACGCTCTCGTCACTCGTAAGCGGATGGTCTACGAGTAGACCGAGAGGCGTTGGCGGGTCCGCCGCTCAGCAAGCGAGCCTGAGCACCGCAAACAGCGAGAACACGCCGCGGTAGTCGTCTCGACGGAGAAACGAGAAGTACCCTCGGGGCGGCGAAGTCACGGCCGAGCAGCATGAGGACGAAACCGAAGACTCGGAAAAACCAAGTCCTCGATGCTGCCCAAACCCATCAACAAAGAAAAACCTAGACCTCGTGCTGGTCCTAGGTGCACTCGTGGTCCGGGGCGACCACGAATACGCCTAAGTGCCTCGGCCACGGTCTCTACGCGCAATCTGGCGCTACCAAGCATCGATCGACCGTGTGTCCATCCTTCCGGCGAGAGGTGCAGTGGTACTTCACCTTCCGAGAGGTGGAAGTAGCACGAAGAGACTTCGCCTTCCGAGAGGCCGCTGCAGTGGACTCACCTTCTTTGTCGCCGAGATCTCTTGGGCGGCCCGCTGATTTGAATTTAACCTCATCAGATCTGGGCTCGACCTCGATCACACCTCCTACGATGGGTCGGAGAATAGCAGGTGGATGCTTCCTCATATCCTCATAGAAATCATATCCTAGACCTTGATTGAACTTGCAAATCTTGGATTGGTCTAGAATAAGATTTAGCTTCTTCTTGCCGCCTACAAATCTCTCGAGAGTGTTCATAAGGTACTGACACTCCCGAAAGAGAGAGGTGCAAGAAGAGCAGGGGGAAGAGGGAACAGCAGGAAGTAAGGGAGCAGATGAAGAACCAACAGCAGAGGGACGATTGGCTTGTGCACGCACAGCCGACTCAGAATGGGCAATCCTACTGCTAGCAGGTTGGCTCGCGTCGCTAGGCGTCTCTACCTTACCCTGGGGCTTCTCCCCCTCCTCAGCAATCACATTACAATCTGATGGTTGCTTCTCTAGTAAGTCCTTAGTTAGCTTCACACATTTTTCATCCAATGCAATCAAGTCAATTCTTAGTTTTTCACAATTTTTGCATGGTGAGCTAACAGGGTCCTTAGAAGCATAATTAGCCAGTTTCTTATTATGATCAATCATTTCTTGAAAACTGTTTTGAGACAGATTCAAGTTCAGCAGTTAACTTTGGACAGTTCAAACATGAATCAATAGGCTCAAGTAAGGAAGCACTCAACTCAGCAATCTTGTGATCTGCTCGTTTTAGGTTCATCTTCAATTTATTGCATTTTTCACAAGACTCGGGCAGATCAAGGAGCATGGTATAAGGTCCTCTAGCAGCAATGTCCTTATCCTCACATGAGGTGGGAGGAGTAGTCTCATCGATAGTAAGAAGAGTAACATCATCCTACTCAACTCTAATTCGGCAAGCGGACTAACATTCTCCACCTTAACAATATCAAGCTCGGAGGACAAACTATCATGCGAGGTCCTTAATTTCTCCATATCACCCAAAGAAAGCGAGCATGTATCACAATCATCACGGGAGGAGCGGATGTAAGTGAAGTAAGCTCCGTGATAATCTATCTACTTCCTTCTCTAACTCGGTACACCTAGCCCTAGCTCTAGCATGAAAACCACCTAGCTTAAGAAAAGCATGATTGAGCTGGTCGTAGGTGGGGCATACCTCATCCGAGTCGGATCTACGCATTGTCGCTCGATTCGCCCTCGAGGCCATGAAGCACATGCCGGAGGAGTCGTTGCCGCCATCCTTGGGCTCTTGATCACCCGTCCCGTCATCGTCGCTCCATCCTCCACCTCGCTGAGGTCGAGGTCGCCGAAGCGGTGAGAACGCAGTGGAAGAGCTTCTTGGCCTTCCCAAAGTTGCGAACTTCTTCTTGCCTTGAGCAGTCTGAGGGCTTCGTGTTGTGGTTCTTGTCGGTGTAGTCGTTCTTGCCCGAACCGCGTAGTCACCTTTGCCTTTCCCAAGCTTGGGGCGGTTGCTCGGATGTGGTTGGGGCCACCACACTCGAAGCAAATCACGGGTCCTCCTCTCTTTCGTCCCTCCTCCCTTTGTAAGCACGGAGAATCTTCGAGCAAGGAGGGCAAGTCGCTCATCCATAAGCCGCTCTAAGCGATCATCTGTTATGTCACATAGAGCGACAAGGGACAATCCGCAAAGAGAATCGAAGAGGAGGAACCGAAGCCAACGTGGGATCAGTGACCAAAGCCATCGACTGTGACTTCGACCTACGAGAGACATCGTCAATCTCGTGAGTCTTGAGGCGCGAGTCAGCGCATCAAGAGTCAAGGTCGAGAGGTCCGCCGTGTCTTTGATGGTGGTCACTTTCATCTCCCAGACACGAAGATCGAGTGCCGCGAGCATTTGGCGAGCGTTATCCGAGTCGGGGTATGTAAGACCGACCGCTCGGAGGTTGCTCAAGATTTTGTGAAATCGCGAAAAGCACTCATCCAGGGACTCTCCAGCAAGCATCTCGAATTTGTTGTATTCGCGCTTGAACTGGTCCTGTCGGACCGTCTTAATCAGGGTGGTGCCCTCATGGTATGCATCGAGGTCACCCGGATGTCGTAAGCGGACGACAGGTGAGAGATGCGATCGAACTCGCTTCTACTTAGGCCCTGGATAATGATGTTCCTTGCCTTCGCATTTGCCTCAACATCGGGCATGTTTGCCACATTGATGTTCTCATCGGCAGGAACAACAAATCTGACCTTCACCTTCCGCCAAATGGCATACCCTTGAGCACGGATGTATGTTTCCATTCGGCTCTTCCGAAAGGGTAATCCAAGCCATCAAAGACGGAGGTTTGGTCGAGTACTTGTCCGTCGCCATGGCTCTTGAGACCGGTTAAGATCTATGAATTAGAGCTAACCGGCTCTGATACCAATTGTAGGACCGAAATGGCAACAGAGGGGGGGTGAATGGTGCCTTCAAAACTCCCCAAGTACTCACACAGCAAATCGAGTGAAAGAACTAGTTTCTCCGATCGAACACACGTGGTCGTAAGCCAATTGATGGTCGAACACCACGTGGTGAACACTTGCCCAAGCCGACAAAAGAAATCAAGCAGAGAATCTGCGCGGATAAAACAAGAACGGAGAAGGACTCGTTTGCGATTTCCGAGTAACTAAGACTCTCTGGTCATTTGATCCTCAAATTTGAGACACTGAATGAATCCAACCTCGGAAAAGAAATTACCACGAAAAACCAAAGTCTTAGCTATGGTCAACAAAATCGAACTCAAACAGAGGACTTAAGGCGCACGACCATTCGAAGCGAGAACTTCTTCAATCGACTCTGCTCTCGAAATGAACGGCCAAGAGGCCTTGAGACAGATTTCGAGTTACGAGCAAGTCGAAACACATCAAAGCGAGAAAGGACTCACGAAGAAGAGTAGAGAGAGAAAGATAACAAGAAGAGCAAGCTCTCAAAACAAATAGCAAACACAACAAACACTACATCTCATAACAACGAAATCATCTCGAGGAAGAGAGATGAATGATTGATCATGGAGGTTTCTCTGACCACTCCATCGAGGTACAAGAGCAACCGTGCTCTACCCAGAGACAACTCACGCAAATAGAGACGAAAAATTCAGAGTGACTCTGAACAACCTCACCGAGCATCCGAGCTCTACCCTCTCTATTTATAGTCTTCTTGCTCTGGGGAGAACCCGTTAACTCCCACCTAACACCGGGTTTTACCACTCTCTTTACCCAGAGCGAGAACGAGCTCCGGTGCTTTGCAGTTACACCCAACGGCTCCACTGCTTTACCCGTTAGCGCCAACAACTCCCGTGCTTTTGCAGGGACACAGCTTCCCTTTGCAGCTTTCCGCATTTCTCCAAAATGCCACTCCGCTGCCTTCCCGGAAGCTTCCTCCTGCCTTGCCGATTACGCTTGCAACCACCTCACAGACTTCGTCGTCTTTGGCATCTCGCAGCCGATCACGACCTCAGCACCCCCGTGCCTAGTCTCGACCATCCACGCCTCACCACGACTAGTCTCAAAGTCCTGCAAACCATCACAGACAAGCAAACCATTACATAGCACCGCTCACAATAGTATCCAATCACTTGAGCCAGAAAACAGAACTCAAATCATACTCTTACCAAGTCGTATACCACCTACGACCGATCGGAAAAAGAGAACAATGAATGCACACGACATACGACCACAAAATCAAGCCATACGACCAGATACGATGAGTCTACGATCATCGCTAACTTGCTACGACCACCCACAACTCGCTACGGCTTTGCGCTCAAAGTCTCGACTTCAACCAAAGTCGTTATGACCAATCGAAAAGATAAACCAACAAATGCACAAGGTCCACGACTTCATCACAAAGCCCTACGACCAATTTCCAGCTCAAATGGTCAAGTCTGCAGTCATCGACCGATTCCAAGCTGCGTGCGAAAGCACGTCCGACCACGCCAGATGCTCTCAATAACGTAGTCGTAGAGTGCCGACTACTCACGTGGTCGTAGATTTGAGTGCCGACTTCGATCGCGACCCACTGGCGTGGTCGGCTGCATTCGACTCACGACCAACGTGATCGTGAAACGACACGAATGACCTTCAACCAAGCCCAAAATGGTCGTATACGCTACAACGTGGTCGTAAATGGTTCTACCGGCTTCCGATAGCGCTGGCGTGGTCGTGACATCTCGGCTAGGTTCCAATGCGGCAACATGGTCGCACGAGTCATTTCGACCATGACCAAGATACGACTAAGGCAAAACCAGTCTTAAACTTCCACGGAGACCTACGATCACGGCCAAGCGTGGTCGTAACCTATTCGACCACGACCAGCGTGGTCGTGCCGCCTTCGACCACGCCAGCGTGGTCGTGCGCGCCTTCGACCATGGCCAACGTGGTCGTAACACGCCGACCACGACCAGCGTGGTCGTCGCCCTCGACCACGGCCAAGCGTGGTCGTCGCGCCTCTCGTGCCCTTCGACCATGGCCAAAGTGGTCGAGACCCCTCGGGTGACCTTCGATCACGCCCAAAGTGGTCGTAACGATCGCGCATGACTTTCGACCACGACCAACGTGGTCGTGATAGTCGCAGAACACTTCGCGGGGCTACGACAATGCAGAACTAGCACAAACCTCAAAAACTAAACTCAATCTTCCTAGAACAAGAGTCAATTACTCATCACAACCATGAGGTGCCCTTTACATGGTCTCTCAGAAAGAACAATATCAACGTGATCAATTCTGATGGGTACTTTTGTTCCTTGGGGTGTCTCTTCAAGTTTCACTACTACTGTGGTTGTAGTCAAGGTATGACTAGAAGTAGAAGGATCTGCTACAAAAAAATCCTTGCACAACACAGAAGACAATGCCACCAGAGTTGTTGTCCTTACAAATAGAATCAAAGGACATTAATCTTCTGTTGGAGAACTTGTTCCAAGGAAATTCCAACAGGATAGGTGCAATAGGGCAATACGAACTATCCTCCTTAACCAACTCAAATGCAACAAGACCTTCATCTGAGCAGGTATATATGAAACCCTCTGCAAATATGCATCTCCCACTCAGCAAACCAACACCATACTGCCAAGTGTTGCCAAAGGTGGCTCTACAACAAACCACTCACCCCTCAAGTCGAGCAAGAAGCACTCAGCAGCGTCAACATCTGATATTACAAAAACGTCGTCGACTAGGTCTACAAATGCAGAAATCTTGACCTCGTGCACCAAATCCAAAGTCCTTGATGATGTCTTGCAATGGACCCACTGGAAAGTCTGTTGATCAAGAACATACACAGCCTGCAATGTATCACCTAAAGCCACAGTATGTCGACCAGCTCGGGAAACTGCCGAAAAAAATACACACCACGCTGTTCGCTCTCAATGAGGTTGGCCTGTTCTTCTTGGCTACGGCGTGTGACTTTTGGACTGTTTATATAAGAGATTATAGAGTAACAAAAACTCACATGCGGTTTTTACCGATATAAATAAAGTCAGTAAAATATGTACTATAATTAACTAGTAGACGCTATCTTAAAAAAATAATATATTTAAAAGCTAATTACTATAGAAAAGTCGAAAAACAACTTTTAAAAACTGAAAAAAAAACAAGACATAGGCCCCGTTTGGCACGGCTCCACTTCACAAGTGGAGCTGTTTTTATCTTGACTCCACGACAGCTCCACCAAAGGAGCTGGAGCTATTTTTGTAGATTGTTTGGCAAAAGACTCCACTGTTTTATCATGCATGGTTGAGAGATGTCAATTGTCCAATATACCTGTCTATTTGGCTTGCGGTAACATCAAGAGTTGTATGTTTCTACATGATTTTCATCCGAGTAAATTTGAATTAAAAATTTAAAATTTAAAATAACACAAAGTATTAGCAACCAATATTTAATGGCGGGCGCTCCTTCACATCGAAGGCGAAGACCGAACAGAGGAACGGAGAATAGAAGAGCGGTGGCGGATCGCGTAAATTCACGAAAGTACAAGGGCGTGGCATGTGGGCTGCGGATGGTGCCAGTGGAGCTACTTTTTTCAGCTCCATCTCGTACATATCTTTTGTCTCAGCATGTTTTAAGGGACTCCTTGGGTGGAGCTATTTTGTTTTACCCCATTTGGCACAAAACAACTCCGAACAGCTCCAGGAGTCGGTGGTGGAGCTGTGCCAAACGGGGCCCTAGTGACTATGGTGCGGAATGGATGGGACAACAAAAAGCTTGGGTTCGTCCTGTACAAAATGCCATGCTGCAGGATCATCTAGTCCAGCATCTCCAGGTCTAACTGTGTCTAGACACAACTGTGCTTCTAGCACCATTTCATGACATGTCAACTTTCCTCCAGAGGTAGAGATCTGATACACAAGAGAACGCTGATCAACCTGGCAGATGAAATAGAAATCTCGTTTGGTCACCACTTTGCAGTCTTCAAGAATTACTACGCCTGAAATCATTTCAGCTTTTCCACGCAAAAAAAAAATCCGTACAGATAGAAATTGCAATTGTTCAGCCCACAAGTGTGTTATATGATGGCTGAAGTTCAGTAACTAAAATGTACAAAGGCAAATTACAACATTTTTTTATACAATTTAGTTTTATGCAACCAAGCCCATCCACTACAATATTGTTGATCGCAGCTCTAGTATTGGATATTGAGGTGGTGATCGGTTCGGTTGAAAAGCTCATGGCTGAAAACATCAGTAATTTTGGTGAAAAAAGCCTTTGTGGTAAGAGGCTTATTTAGCATAATTAAATTTAAAAAATATAAAAATATGTTAGCCCATTATGTATAATACAAACAAATACGGGAAAAAAAGAACCGCCAAAAAAGCTCAACAAAAAGCCAAAAGTTCAGAAAAAGACGAAACTTATAAAGAGTGAAAAATAAGCCAGAAGCCAGAAGCCGAAGCCGAGTTGATCAGGGCCTGAGCAATCAAGACCTCAATTTCGTTTTTTTTATTGGAGCCCTTCTACTACTTGATAGTCTAACTAGGTTTCTTTCCTCAAATATACATATAATTTGGTTCAAAACTCAATCACCACAAATGCATCACATGTATAATGCATTCCATACTCAAAGTTCATAACCAAAATTTGTTTATTTCATAGATACCCTTGTAAAATAAAAAATAGCACATACTTTGTTAGGGGACATATACGCCATAATCCTACCCGTTAACATTTTTCAACGATCCATGCATTTGTTTGTGAGGAAAATCCAAAAAATGCCCCTAGAAGTCACTATCTTTATCACTTACCCACCTATAAGTTATTTTTGGTTCACTGACACCCCCTATATGTCATTTTTACCGCCCAAATACACCCCTATAAGCAATTCGAGGCATTTTGGTGATAAATTACAAAAATCTCATAATTGAAATTATTACGATTTTTTTAATTTTCTTTCTTACAACAATGTTCCCCCAAATCTATCGCAGTGATGGCAGGTCAAAGCCAGCATTTTTCAAAGTATGTGTAGTATTTTATGTATTTTCCAATTGAGCGACTGGGAACTTGTCTCATGTCGCTGCTAATGTCGTCCAACCGTGCGACGATAGATGGTTATTTCTATAAAATAAAAAAAAAATAGGTATATTACTATAATTTAAAATAAAAAATAGATTATTTAAAAAATTCAAACCTTAGATACCTCCCAGAAATTCGTTTCGTTTGTACGAGACGCACAGGCATTTAAGTGTGGTTTCCCCGATGTGTGTTAAGTTTATGCTTCCGTGTTGTACTGTATCTTAAGAAAAAGTCAGAAAAATTCTTTTAGTCCAAGACCTGTAATCAGGGTGTCAGCTGCAAGCATGCAACATCAGTTGACTGTCATATGTATTAGTTGGGTTGAACAAAATATCACTTTCTTACTGCCTAGATTATACCCATGGAAAGCTGAACTAGCAGGACAGAACCTTAACCTGCTTGTCTTTGAATCATATGCATACCAGGAAAGCACTAAAATGTCCAGTTTATTCCAATTCATTCATCAGGCATTCAGGCTGCAGTTGCAATGCTAGTGCCTAAGCTTCTCAAGCTCTGGTGGTTGTTGCTAGGGGTGGAAAAAAAGCTCGTTAGTGGGGCTCGTTGGTTCGGTTCAAAATTACTTCAATTATACTTGTTAATTGGTTAAACATTAAAATGAGTTGATTTCAAATGAATTTGAATTTTGCTCAAGCTCGGCTCGGCTCGTTAGCTCGTTTCTAAAAATACTTTTAAATTATTTGTAAAATGGTATTAAATCAAACTGTGTCATTTTTAGGAAAAGCTCGATAAGACGTGGAGTTGGCTCGATATCCACCCCTAGTTGTTGCCAGCATCAAAATCCCGGTGGTTACCGGCCAGTATCAATTTTTGATTTTCGAATTTTGGACCGTTTTTTTCCAGTTTTTCCGGTTACCGGCCGGTTTTTCCGGTTACCAGTTTCAATACATCTCAAAATTCAAATTTTGATTTTCAAATTATGATCGGTTTTTTATCGGGTTTTCCGGTAACCGCCCGGTTATCATTACCGGCTGCCCACCGGAATTTCGTCCGGTTCCGGTTTTTGGTACCATGGTTGTTGCTCACTTTTACATTGCTTTATGTGATACTACATACACAAAGCATACAACTAATGACAAGATTACATGGACAAGGAATAAGGAGCCTTGATCTAATTAAATTACCCACATCTGACGCAACTAGTACACGGTAGGCACAAAACTGAAGGAGTACCTGCTTCACAAGCTTTTTCACATTCACCTATTCAAACTGGCTCGCAGCAATACAACATGTTTAGAAATAGTTTATTTCCATTGTGGGCACAAATTGGAATTGCCTTCAATATTTCATAAAAAGCTGGATGATGGAAAAAAACAGTGTCATGCGCTGGGTCTGCTGCATAGTGCCCTCATTTCTGCAAATCTATGTCCAGCGTTGAATCAGAGCGGAGTCTTTTGGTTCCCGCTTCGCCCAGTTGCAGAGAAACAGAAATGTCTTCAGGCGAATTCTCCAGCTCTGTGGGGTTGTTCAACTCACCATTGCCTTCTTGACCATCACGCATCAGAGGCATACCACTGAAGTTAGGGATGAACTGATGCTCCTCGACATTGTTTACGCCTTGGAATTCGTTAGGCCCGAAGGGTTGGTCCGTCGAGTTGGCTGAACCGTCTCGGGGAAGTGGTTGGATGATTCCAAGAGGAAGAGGTTCATAAATCTTGTCAACTTTCTCATTTTCTTGGGGAGCAGCCACGGGTGGTGATTCTGCAGCAGTAGGATTAGCCACAGCAGCAGCAGCCGCTAGAGTAATCCTTTGTTCTTCTAGGGCCTCTGTATAGCAAAGAATAATGTGTGTTTATCATATGAAATCAACATGATATTACAACAAAAGAGGCTACAATGTCAAGTTGTGATCTGAGTTTTCAGTGTTAAGCATAGACCTTGTAGCCCTTCACTTGTCGTGATCAGATCAAGCTCCAATAGATCAAGAAGGCGGCCGAGATCAACCCCACTTGTCCAGTTCTCTGGACCCTGACCGCTTTTCAGCTTCAACCTTCCCCGATTAGCTGTACCACCCCATATAATCCCTATAGGCTGTGGCTTCTCACCGTCTTGTCCCGTTAAGATTATAAGGCTTCCACTGTCCCCTTCAAGATCAAATGTTTGTTGGTTCTCCCCGACGACAAGAAAATCAGTGAAGAAGCATATGCCCTTCTCATCGTTGTATTCAAGAGCATATGCCATAACAGTCCCTGTTGTTAGACCTGAGCTTCTTCCAACTTTGACAACTTGCCTCCCAATGAGACTGCCAATTGGGGATTGCAGATCAATTGCCTTTACATCACCAATGACTCCGACTCCTTTAACCGAGGTGCTGACACTAGTAATGTCAAAGTCATCAGCAAATGGTATAAATGCACCATCAGCTCGGACGAATGTTTCTGCAGATGCATTAGAAGGTAGATAGGTTAGGGTCTCAATGAGTAAGAACATCAATATATGAAAACAAATGACAGTAAAGGGCAGCATTAGAAGGAAGATAAGTTAGGGTCTTAGGGAGTAAGAACATCAATATAAGAAAATAAATAACAGCAAAGGCACAGAACTGAACAGTGTGGTGAACACATTAAAAGATAGGTCTGGCAGCTGATGCTACAAATTGCAAATGTATGCACATAAAACTGTTTTCTGACAAATCCTGACAAGAGTGGGTAGTTGAATATAAAGCATTAGATGTCACCTGGGTTTGTTCCTGCATAGATTCCGTACCAAACATCATCTGTGATAAAAGATGTAGCTCTCTCAACAGCGCCTAGGTAAACTCCAGGTCCAAGATTAGGAGGCAATGGATGGAACATTTTCTGATTAGGATAATCCAGGTCAACTGCAACATGCCTGTTCGTAAGGAAGCCTACTTGGTTGTTGCCAGTTCGACTCTTCACAATGGCACCCAAAGTCCCATACGTTTCAAGACTAGCTACCTGACGATTAAAAACGTAACTCTTAGTAACATAGGTCAGTTCATGAATCGCTGTATATATGTAGACAGCTATTATTGTGTATCAGTTATCATCTAATAATTGTGATGTACAGATAAATAATCATCAAAAGAAAAAAGAGCAGAAGGTCAGTTCATGAATCGCTATATATATGTAGACAGCTATTATTGTGTATCAGTTATCATCTAATAATTGTGATGTACAGATAAATGATCATCAAAACAAAAAAGAGCAGAAGCAAGGCCGGTCCTTGTGACAAACTGTGACAGAGCAACATTACCTGTGAACCAGAGCCTATAGATGGATCGCTACCACGTAATCCATCAACAAGCTCATCGTACAGCTGTTCCTTTGGAGTCGGTGCTGGTGCACCATAATAAGAGAATTCAACAACGTCAACATCGCACCACACACCCCCAGGTCCCTGTTTACACAACAGCAAAAAGTGATTATGTAATTCCAGATGACCTAAATAATTGCTTAAGTACAGGATTCAAGATAATGTCTACCTCGAGGGCAGCTGGAAGACATTGTGTGGGGCTAAGCCATTTCCTGTGAACCTTTCGAGCAACAAAGACAAGGATGGCAGGTGTGTCAGTCAATGTTCCCTGCCTGATTCGAAAGCCTATTGCTGTACCAAGACTAAAGCGGCGCAAGATCTTGCTGTGGAATGCTCTTATAATCATCAAATCAAGCAAGGTGGTGGCTTGCTGCCCCTTTGGCAAACTGCCAAGATGTCCTGGTAATACGCCCTTCTGTAGGTTCCCAAAGTAATTAGCTCGCCCTTCGGCAGAACCGTGCATTAGAGTAGATGTAGGCCAAGAAAAGTATGCAGCGCTGCTTTCAGAGTGCTGACCACCTGAGGCAATCGGTTGGAGAGGAGATGGGCAACAGTAATGATTGCATCCGTTTCTCTCCATATCCAGTGCTGACCCCTCTGACTGTGATGACCCTGCATGCGCCTTCCAAATATCTGAGGGCCGCATTATGCAAGTATCATCCAGTCCTGTTTAGCTTTCGAAATATTCAATGTTGTCAAACTGTAGCATTGCAGAACACAACCCTAAAGAAAAATAGTAGGTAACTCAGATTTGAAGTTG
Organism: Dendrocalamus sinicus; assembly: GCA_036346575.1. Taxonomy (NCBI): domain Eukaryota; kingdom Viridiplantae; phylum Streptophyta; class Magnoliopsida; order Poales; family Poaceae; genus Dendrocalamus; species Dendrocalamus sinicus. Next base: position 246,825 of record JAYEVI010000378.1, on the reverse strand, counting down.
ATGCAAACTGATTTAGAAAAATAAAACAAAATTACATCAGTTGTCAGCCGCAATAATGATTAATATAATCAGGAAGTTGCCTACAAGTTTGAGTACCAATCAGAATTTGTCCGAATGTAGAAGCAAAGAGAATATAAAACTAATATCATGGCACCTTATTGTCCAAGGGAATAAGTACAAAAAATCGTTGCATGACAGAAAGCACAAAAAGCACTACAATGGGGAATGTTAAAGAATAAAGCTCTCTTTGCAGAGAATAAGTGCAAAGTTCTCTGCATGTACCATTCCTTCCAGTGGAATAACAACACTTGAAAGAATGAAGTATCTAGAATACCCAGTTACCCACACTGGTAAAAGTTCCCAAACTAAATGAAATCATATTGCCAGTGAAAGTGCTCAAGATAAGAAGCAACAGGGGGGGGGGGGGGGCAAATGTTCCAATATATTGCTCGGAATATTAAACATTGTCATGATTCATTAATCACCATAAACATGTCAGGATGAGGATACAAATGACTTCATATCGCCCCCTATACTGCAGCTTATTCTATAACTGAGCGAAGAAAAGCCATGACACATCAAAATACAAAAGAAAATAAGTAATATTCTATTTTATTTCCCAAAATCCAAATGAAGCTATAATACCTACTAAGAGAAGAGATCTAGCATATAGGCACCTTACATAATAGACCAAACTTCTATAAATTGAATTAATAAGATATGATGGCTATACGAAGTTTTATGGGAATGCATATAGTGATAAAAAAATTTGGACATAGTTAAATTCTAACTTTAGTTGGATTCCCTCTAAATTCTAAGCTGGAAAAAAGGACAAGAGGAGGTAGTGCAGAACTGCATGAATGCAAAGGGGAAAGAAGGATGCGCAACAAAAAGGAACATGAAATGAAATTTGAATTCTTCTCAAAACCCTAGAGTTATGGAGATGCAAGCTCCCACAAAACACCAATGAAATTCACTATTGCAACTATTATGGATGCAAGATTCTAGAATGCATATTTTGGCTATAATTCCATAGCTCAAAACACAATACAAGAGAATGCAAGCAATAGGAGTGATCGTAAGGGAGGCACCTCGTACACCTCCAGTCGTACCACAAGGATCCCCAGCAACGCGAATCACAAGATACCTGACCTAGACATTGAATTATAAATAGTTTGTATTCCAATTCACCCCCAATATGAAGCTAAAGAGAAATACATATCATTATCGAGTATCGACTGCTAAGGAGACAAGTGTCCTCCACCATGGAGTCATTATTTGACTCTCATTCCAATCATACAAGTTATCTCAAAGGCAAATTTTCAGAAGCAATATACATGAAAGAAAGGAAGAGGGAAAAAAGAAAATGTATCATAATTCTCGCGAAAACATAGGAAAATCCGATGCGGCGATGCTGAAGGTGTGAAGCAACTGAAGCAAAGGGTAACACGGAAAATAAAACTTAATCAGTCAATTAAGACACCAATCCAATGTCTAGATAGAATGCAACAAATCTACGAGTGCTGATGAACAAAATTTGGCCTAAATTTCACATCATTTCATTCAAAACGCAACATAGGCTTCCCTAATAAACAGAAGAAGCAACTAAAGATGATTCCTTTCTCCACCGTAATCAAAGGAATGATTGGTCTAAATAGCTGCTCTTCAACCCAGATACAAAACCGAACGAACCAAGAAAACAAAATCGACTTCAACCCCATGGAACATGCAGCTTCTTCTCGCGCTAACAGAATGTCCATGTAAAAACACCATATCAAGCCAAAAAAAAAAGCAAACAAAGATGGAAGAAAATGCCTCGGCGACGCCTCTTCTTCCTCCCCGTCAGCACGGATCACCCAAGAGGACAACAAAAATGCTGCAATCTTCCTCTCCCGCTGCTGCAACCCATCTCCGAAACTAATTCTTTTTTTCTCCCCAAGAAGCGCGAACAGTACGAACACGACCGGGGGCACAAGGCGAGAGGCGCCGGCGCACTAGCTCCCACTACAGATCGATCACCACCGTGCGCACATGAGGGTGTGGGGTCCACAGCCACAACCCTCCCCACGGAGATCACCAAAGGCGAAAAAGGAAAGGGCGAAGCATGCCGAGAAGACGCCAAGAAACGGTGGAGGAGCAGGGAAAGACGCCGCCTTTGCGAGCGCACCGCACTGCTCCTTGGATCTGTGAAATCCGCGGCGAGAAAAGGTGGGATTTTGAGGGGAGAGAGAGAGAGAGAGAGAGAGGTCGGACAGTCGGAGTACCTGGGAGCGAGGCGCCGCAGGCGGTGGAGCGCCATGGCCTGCCGGCCGGCCGGGAAGTTTAGTGGGCAGTGGAGACTGGAGAGAAACCGACCACCAGCCAGTAGGAGTAGGACGGCCTCGGGCTTGTCTGCCTCTCTTCTGGAGAGAGGTGAGGACTGAGGAGGAGACTCTTTTCAAGACCTTTGTTTTCCCCTCTTTTTCTCTTTTCCTTGTGAGATTAATTGGGATGTTTCTCTTTTCATTTTTCTTTTAAGGATATCCATAGGCTGTACTAGTTGTTACATTCTACTGGCCACTCATTGGGAGTGGCTCAGTGGGGAAGGTTTGAGCGGTTTTTGCCTATATTCAACGCCTAGGCACGTCACACACGTCGTGTGGCAAATGTTTGGTCCATTGCTACGGTAACTTTTTTCAGAGAGTTGCGGCCTATATGTAGCGCATATGTGGTTACCACCAGCAAAAAAAAAAGTGTGGAAATCTATAGGTGGTTACCACTAACACTAAGTGTGGAAACCTAAGGTTAGAGAATAGCTTGTGATGGGGATGAAACAACCATAGTGATGTTACGTGATTCACAGAAAAAGAAAACTGACGTTCTGTTTTGGCCGGCAGGCATGCAAAATGGACATTCTTTTTGGGGTTGTTTTTTTATAATAAAAAAACAGCATTCTATTTGTTAGCAGGGGAATGATGCCACTTGTTAGTCACGTGAATGGTCCATAGCAGCGCCAATAGCTAGCTGGATACGCGAATGAGAAAGTGCACAACTCAATTTGCTGAAATTGAAACGATCATTACAAAGACTAGCAGCGGATGTACGGTGGTACGTCGTGCTATCTATTAATGGATCGAATTGAAAGAGCCGATAATTTATAAATAAGACTTCTCTGAAAAAAAATTTTAAGGCACATAAGTATTTCCAGAGAAAGCGAAGAGTTTTTCTGCATAAAATCAAGGACCCATGCATCATTTTGAAAAAAAAAACCACAAGATTTTATCCAGTAAAAGAGGGCCTCTATGAAAAAACCAAGGACTCGTACGTATTTTTGAAAAAGTGGAGGGGTTTTTCATTAAAAAATAACATGGCAGGGCCTTTCTATAAAACACAAGGGCCATATGTAATTTCACAAATCTGGAGGGGCTTTCCGCAAAAATCCTACATGGCAATGCTCCGGGGGCGAATCCCCCAGGTTTAATATAGGAGTATTATGATGATGTTGTTTCCATTGTCAAATATATATAGATCATGTGAGGTCCAAGAATATCTATGATAAATCATTGTCAATGTATGTGGAGTTAAAATTCAAATTTATAAAATATTTGGATTTTTAATCTGTTGGTTTCGGTCTATGTCAGTCGGACCAGCTCTACTAAGCGGTCAAACCAACTGTGCGACCAGCCGTGCATAGCGATCTAACTGGCCATGCACAGCAGTCTAACCGGGTGTCTTTTGATTTTCGGCAACGTGTTCTAAATTTGGGGATTTTGGTCGAGGACTAGGTCAATTGATCCTAGGTCGGCGAATACATATTGCATAAAATATATTTGAGCTAACGTGGGTCAAGTGAGGAAGAATTTGTGTCTAAAAAAGATATTTTTGTCTTTGAATGTGTAGAAAAACTTAGAGTCAACTATGGTCAATAGTGAGGACCGAGACTACGCTCATGAAGGAGTCCAAAATGGTTAAGAATGTTGGGTGAGATGATTGAGCTCAAGCGTAGCACAAAGAATATATGGAATATTGAAGGGAATGTTTGAGCGACGGGTTGCACCAAGTGGCTTAGTCGATCTAAGTAAGGCATGGTCCAGTAGAAGCTATTGGCGCACCTATCCGTGACAAGTATGACAATTGCTTGCAATGGAAGATGAAAATCGGGTCAAGACGAGAGTATTTTGGTAGCTTGCTAAATACCGAAAACTTCATTGGATCAAAACCACTACACTTGGGAAAGCAGTTTAAGTCAAGAAGATCAGATGGATCAAAGGCTAAAGACTTAGCAGTTCGGGCTCATGTGCTTTGAAAAGCGTACATAAGTAAAGTGTGAGTGAAAAATTCATATTGTGTGGGGTTAGCAGGTTCCTTCAATATGCTAGTGGATAGTACCTGTTAGGATTAGATGTATGTTGGTTGCTCCATCTATTTAGTGAGTTGGGGATGAAGACTTGAAGCTAACCATTCCCACCATTATTGAGTTAGGGTTAGGGTTTAAGAGAGAAGAGTGAGTGTTAGGGTGTGTGTTGTGGCTACAGACCAAACAGAGAGAGAGATGGTAGTGGAGAGTGATGAAGATAAGTGTAATGGCCTGGGTCCTCCCCATGGCTTGTACTCATATATATACACATGAGGAGTGCTTTTCTGATTATACCCTTACATCCAGTTATCCTTCCAGGGGCGATTATGTCATTACACATAGCCTGCTCAGGCCTTATAATTTCCTACCGAACTCGCTGGGTTTAGGTGGGGCCACCCCTACGACAGAGCCTCTCATGGTTAAGGGCTTCACGGTGGCGAAGCCATGTCGCCGAGTCCTTGGCCCCCTCCGTCCCTGCGGCTGTGAATTTCTTCAAGCTCGTGGCTAGGGAGCACGAAGTGCGGGATGGTGGTAGCGAGGTGGCGCTGAGTCAGCAGCGCGCGCTCAGTCCCCTACCCTTGAGCGGGTGGCGCGGAGGTGGCGCCTAAGTCGGCGAGGCGCGCGCTCCGTCCCTACCCTTCGAGCGGGTGGGCTGCGGGCCGGCGCCTGGTCGAAGTAGACGCAGCGCGCTCCGTCCCTACCCTTGAGCGGGTGGCGGCGGCCGGCGCCTAGTGGAAATGAGCGCGCGCGCTCCGTCCCTACCCTTCGAGCGGGTGGGCTGCGGTGGCGCTGAATCGAAATGAGACGCGCACGCTCCGTCCCTACCCTTCGAGCGGGTGGCGCGGCGGCGCCTGGTCGAGTAGACGAGCGCGCGCTCGTCCCCTACCGCCGAGCGGGTGGGCTGCGGCCGGCGCTGGTCGAAAGTAGGCAGCGCGCGCTCCGTCCCCTACCCTTGAGCGGGTGGCGCGGCGGCGCCTGGTCGGTGGACGAGCGCGCTCAGTCCCCTACCAGCGAGCGGGTGGCTGCGGCCGGCGCTGACCGAATGAGACGCGCGCGCTCAGTCCCTACCCTTCGAGCGGGTGGCGCGGTGGCGCTGAATCGAAATGACGCAGCGCGCGCTCCGTCCCTACCCTTCGAAGGGTGGCGCTGGCCGGCGCTGAATCGAAGTGAGACGCGCGCTCCGTCCCCTACCCCGAGCGGGTGGCGGCTGGCCGCGCGCCTGGTCAATAGGGCGCGCGCTCGTCCCCTACCGCCGAGCGGGTGGGCTGCGGCCGGCGCTGAATCGAAATGAGCAGCGCGCTCCGTCCCCTACCTTCGAGCGGGTGGCGCGGCCGGCGCTGGTCGGCGCAGACGAGCGCGCTCGTCCCTACCCTTGAGCGGGTGGCTGCGGCCTGGCGCTGGTCGAAAATGACGCGCGCTCCGTCCCTACCCTTGAGCGGGTGGCGGCGGTGGCGCTGAATCAGTAGACGCGTTCTTCGATGCCGGCCTTGAATGCCCTCCACGTTGTTCGTGGCGAAGTCCTCGGGCCTACAAGTTGGAGCTAGCCCGATTGACGCCCCACGCGATACTCCGCCTAGTTTGTCTTCACGTGGCGATGCGGACAGAGGGGTGGCGTCGGCCCGAGCTTATTCGCCACCACGCACGCACGCTGCTGCCGACCCGAAAGGTTGACGGGCGGTGTCCAACCGGCGGTGTGGACTTCGTGCTCGGGCGTCTGCGCGGCGTTGTTCCTCGTGCCCGGCCTCGTCGGGGCAATGGCGTCGGTGGGCGCGGTGGTGGTTCTATTACACCGTGACCGACAAGAGCGTAATGCGATGCCGAGGTGGGCGATCTCGTTTAACGATGCCGAGTCGGCGGCGAGATTGGCGACACGCAAAAGCTACTGAGCCTTGTCGGTGTCGCCGTCGAATGGCGTCGCGCGACCTAGCGAGGAGTTCACGATGTATGGGGTGGCGCCACTCTCCTCTCGAGGAAGTATGTTGGACAGAATGGCCGCCGCGAGGACGGGTTCGATCCATCCGTATCTCGCCGCGCTTCGCCTCGCCTTGTAAGTCGCCCGGCCGCTTTACGCGCGCCATTGTATCTGTTGGCTTCCGCCTAATCGGCGTGATCTCTGCGCGATGCCTCGGCTAGAAGATGCGGAGCGCGCGGTTGCGGCGCTCTCGGCCCGTGCACGCAAGGAGCACCGGGCTCGCGAGGCCGCGATCAAGGCGGCTAGCGGGGCGGGTAAACCGCACTCGCGGGTCGTGGGCATTGCCGTGCCGGCGTGTGGCGCCGAAGAGCTTCCGCGGGACTCGGCACTCGGGGCGGTGATAGCCCTACGAGGTGCTATCTTCGCGACGCGGGCCCGTTCCCGGCTATCGTATCGACCGCGGCCCCGGCGCTAGCCCAACGAGGCGGGCGTATGGCGCGGTGGGCACAGCCATATCGCCGGAGGCGCACGCCGCGGATCCCCGGCACCTTCGCCGCGCCACGAGCCGTGCTCGGGCTCGCGCCATCGTTGAGTTGGAACTTCGTCAACCCGGGGTGGCGTTGTTCCTAGCGAGCAAACCACGGTGGAAGGTGCGTTATCAACCGCAACGGCCGGCGGCGTGCCCTCTGAGAGAAACGTGGGGCGGCGGTGGCCGAGCCGGTCTGCCGTGGAAGAATCGCTGTGCTACCACAGCGTAGCGCCTCGGGCGCGATCCCGCCGCCAATGAGGGGTCGATACGCTGCGGGGCCTTGCCGCGGGATTACGGCGTCTGCGCGGCCGAGAAGACCGTCTCCCGACCATCGAGCGCGCCGCCTCCCCAGGGTGGTCGAACGGCGCCACTTCCTACCGCGACGAGGCGCGGAGGTAGGTGTGAGTCCTTTCTTCACGACCGCGAGACTCTCTCCGACCGCTCGCTCATTCTGCCGACATCGAGCGAGCGACGTCTCCGTGCGTGGCGAAGAGATTGAGCAGCGGAGGTATCTTGGTCGGGAGCCTTGTGCAGGATGCCCCGCAGGTGTCCGCTGCTGCCGACGTGGCCGTGGCCGCGATAACTCTTGGCGCGTTGGAGCCGGGGCTTGCTCGCTCGGACTTCCTCCCTCGCCCGGAGATATTTTGCGACCTCACTGCAGCCGCAGAGCGTGCCGACAACGGCCTCAACCGAGAGGTACTGTCGTCATGCGCGGGGGACCTCCTAGCGCTCGCGCTGCAGGCCTCCGAGATGAGGGTAAGTATGTGCGCTTCAGCTTGTAAGGTACTGCTGGACGCCTGCTGATTTGTTGTTTCTGCCAGACGCTTGCCCTCAGCCGGTCCATTGACGAGGCCCGCGTTCGGGAGCGGAGGGCTCTGGAAGCGAGCCTCCGTGAAGCAAACACTGCTCTCGCCGCGAAGGATGAAGAACTTCGCTAGAAGGGGAGAACGCCCAGCTGGCGGAGTCTGCTGCCGAGAACCGCCTCGTCTTGGAAAATGCGTCCATGTCGGCATGGCGGGCCATGGAGTCTCTGAACCAGGCCCTCCGAGATCTGTGCGTCCGAGTGCCGGACACTACGCACAGGCCGGAGGCCCTGTCGAGACGCCGGGCTGATCGAGGAGGGTCGGCGTTGCTCTTCGGCGCGGAACCTTTGGCGAGCACGCAACTATGTTGGTGCGTGCCGCCCTCGCCGCTTCATACTCGTGGGTGTAGGCATACCCATGAGCTAGCGAATCCGAATCGGATCCTCCCGACCGGCGGAGGTTATGTCGGACGCCATCCGCTCCATCGGGCCTAGCTGCAGAACTTCCATCAACGGATGCAGGGCCGCCGGGAAGGCGCAGCGAGGGTCGCCGTGCAGCGAGCGTTGCATGGGGAGGACCTCCTCCGTGGCTTGAAGGGTCGCCGGCGCGCGGCGCGGCGGCGCGGCGCGTCGCGCACGCGCCAAGGTGGCGGTTGGTTGGGTAAGGCAGGGGGATGATGTACTGGTTCTTACGCTTGTAACCATGTAACCCCTTTGCTTTTATAATGGAACCAAGTAGTACCTTATGCTTGGTGTTACCTGCCGCCGAACACGGAGGGCAGGTCTGCGTATCTCGTTTATACTCCGTGGAGTGGCGCGTGCGGAGGCGAACCTCGACGCTACGACTTCCTTTATAGTCCGGAGACTCGCGCGTGCGAAGGCGGACCTCAACGCTACGTCTTATTTAAAATCCGTAGACTAGTGCGTGCGGAGCTAGGCTCGACGCTACGTCTTATTTATACTCCGTAGAGTGCGCACGGAGGCGGACCTCGACGCTACGTCTTATTTAAAGTCCGCGGACTGGTGCGTGCGGAGCTAGGCTCGGCGCTTCGTCTTCTTTATAGTCCGGAGACTACGCGCGCGCGGGCGAACCTCGGCCTTCACGTCTTATTTAAAGTCCGTGGACTAGTGCGTGCGGAGCTAGGCTCGACGCTACGTCTTCTTTATAGTCCGGAGACTCGCGCGTGCGGAGGCGGACCTCGACGCTACGTCTTATTTAAAGTCCGTAGACTGGTGCGTGCGGAGCTAGGCTCGACGCTACGTCTTATTTAAAGTCCGTAGACTAGTGCGTGCGGAGCTAGGCTCGACGCTACGTCTTATTTAAAGTCCGTAGACTAGTGCGTGCGGAGCTAGGCTCGACGCTACGTCTTATTTATACTCCGTAGAGTGCGCGCGGAGGCGTCCCCCGCTGCGTCTTATTTATACTCCGTAGAGTGCGTGCGGAGGCGGACCTCGACGCTACGTCTTATTTAAAGTCCGCGGACTGGTGCGTGCGGAGCTAGGCTCGACGCTACGTCTTCTTTATAGTCCGGAGACTCGCGCATGCGGAGGCGAACCTCGACGCTACGTCTTATTTAAAGTCCGTGGACTAATGCGTGCGGAGCTAGGCTCGACGCTACGTCTTCTTTATAGTCCGGAGACTCGCGCGCGCGGAGGCGAACCTCGACGCTACGTCTTATTTAAAGTCCGTGGACTAATGCGTGCGGAGCTAGGCTCGACGCTACGTCTTCTTTATAGTCCGGAGACTCGCGCGCGCGGAGGCGAACCTCGACGCTACTTTTTATTTAATGTCCGTGGACTTTGTTCTGGCCAGCGCGGACAGGGGACGCTCTGGGAACAGCAACCTTTATTGAACTCCCGTTTGCGCGGGCGAGCATCGCATAACAAAGGGCTGGTGGCTCTACGCTTGCTGTCCTGCTTCTAGGCGTAGTACCGCGCAACTTTGTCCGCGTTCCATGTGTGCCGAGGGCTTGTCCTTGAGCGTGGCGAGGCGGTACGCCCCCTTTGGCAACGCCTCCATCACGATGTACGGGCCTTCCCACTTGGACTCCAGCTTGCCAACGGTCTCCGCCTGGAGTGCCACTCTGAGAACGAGATCCCGTGCTTGAATCCGCGCGCATATAGAGCGGTCCGAGTGCGCATTGTCCGCGCGCATATTTCTCGACATGGTGGGCTGCGTCGCGCGTATCCGTCGAGAGGTCCAGGACACACGGCGCTCTTCTTCGGTGCTTGGGCGAGGACCCTTCGCGAGCGGCCTTGATTTCCTCGGCGCCACCGCCGACACCGGAAGTAGCTTGAACGGCGTGAATCCCGTCGAGCGCGTTACCGTTGTCGCGGCGACCATAGAACGCCGTGAAGCTCGCAGCCACTTGCCCTTGGCGTCCGACCAGCGCTTTTATGGCGGCGAGATGGCGCCATTCGCCTGCTCGACCGCCCGTTGGATCGGGATGCCCTACCGAGGCGAATCGGAGGGTGATGCCCATCTTGTCACAATAGTCTTTGAAGAAGGTGGCGTCGAACTGCAGGCCGTTGTCCACCGTGAGCTCCCGGGGCACGCCGAAGCGACATATGATGTTTTGCCACAGGAAGCGCTGTATGGCCGCAGAGGTTACTTTAGCCAGGGCGACCGCTTCGGCCATCCGGAGAAATACTCAGCGCGACTACCACGAACCGGAGGTCCCACGAGCTCGGGCAAGTGGTCCTACTATATCAAGGCCCGGCGTGCGCTGGCCATACCGGGGGAATGGGGTTGAGGCTCGTCGGGGGCCTGCGGATGATGCGCGCCATCCACTGGCACCCTTGGCACCGACGGACGAGGTCCTGGGCGTCGGTGGTGGCGGTTGGCCGATGAAGCCTTGCTCGACGCCTTGCCGACTAATGACCTCGGTGCGGTGGGATCCGCTGCGCGCGCGTGGATCTCCGCCAGAGCTTTTTCCCCGGTTGAGAGCGCAGCGGGAGAGCGGTGCGCAAACCCCTCTTGTAGAGCATCCCGAACACTTGGAAAGACGATGCGGCGGTGCTGCAAGCACCGGCTCTCAGCAGGTCCTCCGGCTCGGCGATGCCTTGCAAGAAATTGAAGATGGGCTCGCGCCAATCTCCTGGCCAATCAATGCGGTGGACGAGCGCCGCGTCCCGGTTGTCCTGCGCGATGGCCGCCTGTGCTAATATCTCAGAAACGCCCCTCGGGCAGTGTTGGTGGCCGCCTTAGCGAGGCGTCGGCTGCGCATTCTCGCGAGGATGGCCTTGACGGTGACACCCAAAAAGTGCCTTTCCCTCGCCCTTACCGCCGCGAGGTACTTGGCCAACTCAGGGTCCTTGGCTTGATATGACTTGTCCACGTGGCCGGCCACCAAGCGCGAGTCGGTGCGGACCAACACCGCCTTGCGCCGATCGCCATGAGCTTCGCCAGGCAAAAGCGATGCCTCGTACTCAGCCGTGTTGTTGGTGGCGGGAAGGTAAAGCGCGCGAGTATAGCAACGCCGTCCTTCAGCGTGACAATCACCGCGCCCCTACGCCGCGCGCGACGCTATAAGCTCGTCGATTGTGAGCGTCCGCACGGGATCATCGTGCGTCCGGGCGGGTTGGGCGGCGGGTCCATTGTCGGACCCCAAGTTTACTAACCTGAATCCTCTGTGATTACACCGCATTATTCCTCGGATCGGTGAGATAATGCTCCACAGATACAATGCCGCATCATTTCATACACGACAAAACCATACATTACAATACCGAGTTTTAAATAGACCACGTCGGCCGAGGTTACAATAGGGCCGTCAGCCAAATGTCTTACAATACATAAAAGCGGAGCGTACATAAGCGTAGGGGCACAACTCACCACAGCAAGCGATCGGGATAACCGAGTACCAATGCTATTAATCGTGGACGACTAATAACGAAGGCACCCGCCAAAACTAGCTCCGGTCAACTTTACTGAGGCGAGAGGCAAGACTACCGAAGCCTATTCTAATAATCACCATCTTCATTTCCTTCGGCATCCTGCTCCTCATGGTAGGCGTAATGCTCTTGGTTCACATCTTCTGAAAGGGGGGTTAAGAGCGAGGTTGAGCACAAACAACCGTGCTCCGCGAGCCAATACACAGAATGCAAATAATTATAGATGCAAGGCTGAACAAGGAAGGCTCGGGTTCTTTTATTTGCATAAAGCAGCTTTTGAAATAACCATAACTTAAAAGTCTCTATGACCTAGCATTTTTCAAGAACTTATGATTTAAATACCGGAAGTGTGCAATAATTTTATAATCCCATATACCAATCTTATGGTTACATCCACCATATTTTATGGTTACATCCATCAGTTTTACGGTTACATCCACCAATGCTTAACTTTTTAAATAGCAGGTTACTTCCACCTTAATACCAAAACTGGAGTACATCCCTCCAGGATAACATACCAAAGTTCTAGGTTACATCCACCTAGTAAGCCCTTATTCCCAACCTCAAAATGTTTTGAAATAGAACTAACTCGAGGAAGATTTCCATGTCTGCCCTTGACCGTGGGCACGGCTATTCGAATAGTTTGTTTGAGTACTCTGCAGAGACTGTACATCTTTACCCACAAGAGATAATCGTCTCAATGGTTCTGCATGATTCCTTAGACATGCAGATCGAGAGAATATCACGAGGCCTTTACAATACCTCGCTCTCTAGCATATCACTCCTATGGGGTTACGTCCATAGGTTGTGCGGGATGTCCACCATAGGTTAGCGCAGTCGGACTCCGCTCTCCACATACGCTATCCTAGGCAACGTCACCTACATCCGTGTCCCATTCCAAGTGGGCTTTCATTACCCACCTACACACGTTCTCCATGATATGAATAGAGAGTTCAAGAAATTATTTAGCCCACCTACAATATGCCGACTTGTGGTTGTACTGTTGTTATACGGAGGGTCCACACAGATTAAGTCCTTAAATTGTTCTGCGGTTCATTCCACATTCCTTGTGTTACATCCACACCCACTGTTCTTACCATCCGCCCAAACAGGTTCAGCAGATTTTAGGGTTTTGAGAAGCATAACATAAATCAACATAATTGTTTAGCCATGTACATCCCATGACTATCCCAAATCTAGTGTTCATGATTAAAGAGTGATTATCAGGGTTACTAGAACCCTGGACTTGACAAATTTAGCGTGGCAATAATAAAACTTATAACTACCATAATCAACGTTTACATCTAAGGCGACAAATGATCATGGGAGTTCAAATGTTACTGTGGTGTATTATATTATTAAGTGGACATAGGGTTGTTATCTACCTTAGACGGACATATTTTTAGCACATAAAATAACGCATGCAATTTTCATAGTTTAAACGAACATAGTTTCACATAAAATGTAGGCGCAAAATGATCAAAGTATTGACTCGCCTGGATCGAAGGCTTGGGGGTCTTGTGCTGCTTCAGGCGGGGTCTCGTTCGCGTCGTCGAACTCTACTCAGACGAGAGAAACCGGAAAATCACATAAAATGAAGAACGCCGAGTAAGAACCAAATAAAACAACAAAACAACTCAAATGAACTCGGAAATGAACTAAACCAGAACCATTAGACAGGTCTTGATTTTAGAAGAATTTAGGAGTTGGTTTCGTTAAATTCGGAGTTACGGTTAATAAGTTACAGTGTTTCAAAGTTTTATATCCTGGGAAAATCCGAAAATGGAAAAAGAGGAGGGGAATTCCATTAGCTGACAGATGGGGTTAATTATCAGTGCTATTATGTTTTCTTTAAGCGCTGGCTTAGGACACCTTATGTAGTGTTATTAACGTGCTCAGGGTCCTCTGCTCAGCTCATTCCGGCCGCAATGGAGGCGGAGCAGGCCGGCGGCGGGGAGGGCCCGGAGGTGTGGCGGCGCCGGCACAAACGGGTTGCCCACCGGCGCGCACCTCGGGAGGCGGAATCGGCCGGTCCTCGTGCGGGCGCGGCCGGGCGCGGTAAAGCGGCCGGAGCATGGGTAAAGGGCGCCGGCACTGGCCAAAGGGCTCGATTCCTCGGCAGTGAGCATCTATGGGCCTCTAGGAGCTCACTGGGCGTCGGTTGGAGCCGAGATGGAGCGAGGCGGTGCAGCGGCGTGAGGGGCTCGGCGGCGAGGAAGGAGGCGCGGCGGCTCACTGGGGTGATGGCGGGTCCGGCGAGAGGGCGGCGTTGGGGTGTCGGCGGCGCTCCACGCGCGGACTCGGCCCGAGCGCGCCGGTTCACCGACGGGACCGACGCCGGCGTTGGAGGAAATACGAGGTTGGCGGCGGCTGCAGAGAAGGAGAGGATGATTAGGCGGGGCGAAGGGAGAGGGGATAGTGGCGAACGGGGGGAAGAGGGTCATGGCCCTGGCGACGACCGGAGGGGCGCGGTGGCGAGGTCCTACCGGCGGCGCACCCGTGACAGAGGAGGCAGCGGCTGTGCGATTTGGGTGAGCTTCGGCGGGAGTGAGTGGAGCGATAGCAATGCCCGTTATAGAGGCCGGGCGAGCTCGTCGGGGGAGACAAGGCGGCAGGGAGTCGTGCAAGCTGCTGCGCAGTAACCCGCGCGCGAGAGTACCATGGCAGCCATTGGCGTAGGGAGATGGCGCACGGCCGGGGACGCGAGGGAGGTGATGGAGGCACTGCCACTGCTGCGCGCTGATGGCGAGGAGGGCGCTGAAGACGAGAACTGACGCCGCAATAACTCACCGTCGATGTTGGTGGCGAATGGCGACAAGCTGCAGGAGGAAGCTTGGAACCATGATGGAGAAGAGAAATGCTCTACCACCAGGAGGAAGAGAAGAATGGGGCTGGGATGGCATGGAGAAGGAAGTGGATGGCTAGGATGAGCTTTGAAATTTTAGTATACATATGCATGTATATATGAGTGTATATATTTATGTCCCCCTCTTTACTTAAAGATTGAACACAGTTCTTAATTTTCTGAATCCCTTAATTTTTGAAGTACATTCCATATTTTAGATTTTATAAGATAAATTTTGACTTTCTCTCTTGGAGATAGAACATGCTTTCAATTAAATTAAATTTGCACTTCTTAGGATTTCTTCTCAAAGAGAAATAACCAACTGCAAATAAAGTCTTTCAAATTTCATTAATATAGGTTTGAATTTTACATTAGGTCAAGATTTGAAAATGGGGTGTTACATCCATTCGGCGAGAAAATCCGCCAGGACTTGGGATTTGATTGCCGTTCGCGAAGCATACGTCAAGGAGAAGGGAGCGAGCTCGGCAGCCCATTTGCCGATGCGCCCTGTGGACTCCTTGTTGTGTAGCATCTCTGCCAGGGGGAATGAGGAAGGTACTGTGATCGGGCGGGCCAGAAAATAATGCCGAAACTTCCTGGAGGCCATGACAAGCGCGTAGGCGAGCTTCTCGAGCTACGTGTATCTTGTCTTGGCACCTTAGAGGGCTTCGGAGACAAAATAGACGGGCCGCTGCATGGCGCCTTCCTCTAAGACGAGGACGGCGCCGACGCGTGGTCGCGGCGATAGAGCGGAGGGGAGCCTCGTGCTGGGGCGACGAGTGGGGAGGCTTGCCGTGTCTTGCTTGAGCTCGTTGAAGGCCTTGCGCGATCTCGTCCCAACGAAATCCATCGCACCGCGAGTGTCTTGAAAAACGGCAGGCCCGCTCCACCGCCCGGATAGAAGCGGCTTAATCTCCGCCATGCGCCCGCCACCTCGGACCTCCCTCGTTGTCTTGGGCGGCTCCATACCGGGATGGCGTCTACTTTGTCGGGGTTCGCTGGATGCCCCGCCGGACACGAGGAAACCTAGGAGTTTGCTCCGCCGCACTCAAGACACATTTGTCGGGTTGAGCTTGATGCCCGCTTCCGAGGTTGTCGAAGGTTTCACGGAGGTCCGGCCATGCGAGCAAGCTGCGGGTTTTGACCACCACGTCATCGACATAGGCTTCGACATTCTCCCGAGCAGGCGGCGAGGCGATGGCGGCGAGGCGGGTGAAGGTAGCGCTGCGTTCTTCAAGCCAAAGGGCATTCGGCGACGCGAACGTCCCAAGTGGTGTGATGAAACTGGTCTTCTCCTCGTCGTCTTCGCCATGTATACACAGTGGTAGCCGGAATAGGCGTCCGAGAAACTCATGAGTTCGCACCAGCGATGGGCGTCGACCGGTGATCGATGCGCGGCAGGGGTAATTGTCCTTCGCACGCCTTGTTGAGTGCCGTGAAGTCGATGCACATGCGCCGAGCCCCGCCCTTTTTGACTAGCACCGGGTTAGCGAGCCACTCGGATGGTGGACCTCACGGATGACCCCGCGCAAAGCTTTGCCACCTCTGCTTTGGCGCTGCTGCCGATCCATCGACATACGCCGGCCTTTGCTTGGCGGCTTGGCGTCGGGCGGACCGCCAGCGATGCTCGATTCTTGCTCGGTCCACGCCCTTGATGTCCTCTCGGGACCATGCGAAGATGTCAACGTTGTTCAAGCACTTGGAGCAGATCCGTTCGACCCCGGGGAGCCCTCGCCAATGGACACAAAGCGCCTCCGCTCGAGCGGCACCTTCTTGACTCCGCCGGGCGAGGCTTGGGCGTCCACCGGGCGGAGGGCCCATCCCGAGCGCCAGGAGAGGGCATGCACCGGCGATGCGAACACGGCTGCCACCTTGCACGCTGGCAGTCTGGTTGCCGAAGACGGTGATAACACCCTCCGGGCCCGGGAGCTTTACACACAAAAATGCGTGGTGCGGGATCGCCTCGAAAGAGTTGATGGCGGGTCGCCCCAGTATGGCGTTGTAGGGGTGCGGGATATTTACGACGTCGAAGGTGACCTGCTCGGTCCGGATGTTACCTTTGTTGCCCTCCTGACGGAAAGTGACAGGAAGGGACACGTGCCCCAAGGCCTGCAACGGTTGACCCCCGAAGCCTTGAAGTGGAGCTCCTGGCTGCTCTAGCCGGCTTCGGGGGATCGCCATGCGGTCGAGGGCTTCTGCGAACAAGATATTAGCGGAGCTTCCGTCGGCGAGGGCGCGCGGCGTCATTGCGTGCTATGTGGGCTGGATGACTAGAGGTCTTGGTGAGGTACTCCACGCCCGTGTCGTTCAAGTCGAAGGTGATGTTGCGGGCGGCATCCACGGTGCGGCCGCTCGGGGCTTTTGAAGAGGAGCCTCGGTGATGACGCCGACGGTGCGATCTTTGCGCGCCCTCCATTGCGGTGGCTCGTATGGGGCTATCCCTTGGGTGCCCCACGTGGGCTCGGCGGGGCCGAGGCGGGCGAGATCGGCCGTCACCCTCCGCAGCTCCATCACGCGGTGCATGCCCTTGTGTAATGATCGCCGTAGCGTGTACCTCGCACCACTTGCCATAGTGCGAGCTCTTGTTCTGCGTGGGGTTGGCGCCGCAAACAAGTCCGCCTTCCGATCCTGGTCTCCCCTCCGTGAGGCGGTCGGGTCCTGGCGCGCTCTCGGTGTCGAGACATGATGGGCCGCCTGGCCGGGCCGGCGGCGCGAGGTTTAGGCCTGCTCCTTGAAGAGCCTTCTGCACCCGGCCTCACGCGCCTGGGTGGGCCTCCTCGGGGCTCTCGGCTGCGGCCGGCCGAGGAGGGACCACCGCCCGACCTGCGCGGGCGCTCCTCATGGCGAGGCCGAGGCGTAATCTGTGCCACAGCGCATCCTCCTCCGCCGCGCATACTCGTCCATTTTGCCAAGAGCTTGGCGATCGCCTTGATTGGCCTCGCGTTGTACTCGGCCATAGGGCCGGCGAAGGCCTGTATGGCTGCATGCGATCGTGATTTCGTTAATATTGTTTACCCGGCATCGAATCTTGGCGAAGCGCTTGAAGTAGCCTCGGAGTGTCTCCGAGGGTTTTTGCTTCACAGCGAAGAGTTGGTCCGCCTCGGTTCGCTCGACATAGTGTCCTTGGAAGTTGCTATGAAGGCGGTCGCGAAGCTGCTCCCACGCGTAGATGGAGCCCGGCTCTATGGTGAAAAACCAAGAGAGCGCCACTCCGCGTGCGATGCGAGGGGAGTCCCTTCGCCTTCGTGGTGTCGTCTCCGCCCGCGGCCTCGATCGCGGTTTCGTACACGCGCACGAACTCGCGAGGATCCGTGTCGCCTTTGTACGGGTCGGTGATGCTAGGGAACTTGAAGTCGTCGGGCCACGCCGCCTGCTGCAGCCCCGCGGCGGGATTCGATCTGGCGCCCGGGCGCGGCTAGGCGTGGGGGCCAGCGGCTGTCCGCCTTCTCGGCGTGGGCTCGGCGCGACATCGGCGCGCTCGCTGGCCCCGAGCCTCTTGCATATCTCGGACGGCTCCGCGAAGGTCCCCTAGTTCCCGCTGGAACGCGTTGAGGGCTGCTAGTAGGGCGCTTTCCACCGCGAGTGTCGTTGGGGCAGCCGGGCGCCCGGCCGGACGGTCGATCAGAGGACCATCGCCTCCCGCCCTTCAGATCCGCCGGATGGTTCGTTGCGGCTACCCCCGGCCGTCTGATCCGCGCTACCGGCGAGGGTGGTAGGGGCTGTCGTTGCAGTGCCAGCGGCGGGGTTGGATGTCGTTGTAGCGGCGCTGGCGGGGTCGGTCGTTGTAGCGCGAGCGTCGATGCCCGCGACCACGGCGCGTACGCCGCCGCCAACTCCTTCAGCGGCCGTTGCCGAGGCCCTGGTGTTCGCGCGCTGCTCCGACCCAGCCGTCTTCTTTCCTTCGCGCGGCCCGGTGAAGCTTTTTCAGTGCCATCTTTTTCCTTCGGTCTTGAGCTTGTCCTCGTCGTCCCCACTGACGGCGCCAAGCTGTTGTGGCTCTGCACCAAGCAGAGAGAGAGATGGTAGTGGAGAGTGATGAAGATAAGTGTAATGGCCTGGGTCCTCCCCATGGCTTGTACTCATATATATACACATGAGGAGTGCTTTTACAATTATACCCTTACATCTGGTTATCCCTTCTGGGGGCAGTTATGTCATTACACATGGCCTGTTCTAGGCCTTATAATTTCCTACCAGGCCTGCTGGGTTTAGGTGGGGGCCACCCCTACGACAGTGTGCTTTCTTATTTTCCTCTTAGAGTGGTTGTAAAACTTTTGTATTCAAGTAGCAATATAATCAACTTTGTTCCTCTCCCATGAAGTCTTATTATATTTATTGATTTGTTCTTATTTTTGTTGGTTCTTTGCCTCTTCTCTCCCCTTCTTGATCTTGCTGCGTGCCAAAGATGTGTAAGTGATGGAGATGACTCATGTAAATCAGATCTTATCCATCTAGACTGTGGTTTGCAAGATTTTAAAGTTGCCCACTTCTTACTTGATTTAGAGCCCTTTGTTGATGAATCTTGGTCTAAGGGTTTTTGCTTCAATTCGTTGGGTGGTTTTGCTTGCTGTGATATGTTGGTACACATTTAGAGCCTTCTTAGTTATGCTTAACCCACGAGCAAGTTGTTTCCTAAGTTTTTTAAGATTTGATCGGTTTTGGTGTAATCTTGCATGTTTTAAGGAAAAGGTTGAGACTTCGGCTAAGATCCATGCGATACTTAGATGGAATAGGTTTCTGAGACTCTCAGTAAGGTATGTGCAAAGTTTGGCTTCATTTGATCATAGATTTTGAAGTTTGCACTAAAAATAGTTTAGACTCTAACTGATTTTCTGTTCTCGGAACTAGAGGGTGGTCAGACCGCTGCTAAGCCTAATCAAACCGCCGGCTAGTAGCTAGTTAGACTGCCGGTCTGTGGCTGATCAGACCGCCCACCGGTTAGACCACATCTCCAATAGCGGTCAGACTGGTTAGGTGTTGATTTTGTGAGGCTTACTTTGGGTTGTGGTTGGAGTTAGGCTGCCAAATCTGATCATCTTAACTCTTTACCTCTGAAGTGAAAGATTTTTAGGTACTTAAGAGAAATTAGAAAAGATATCATTCACTTACTCTGTTATTATTGTCAGTCCTAAAAACTCTTTACCATTAAACAAAACATTTATAGCCCAAAACGTCTGCATTCTGCACGAGCTGCTTCACACAACATTACTAAGGCATGACCGCATGACTATGGTGATAACATAGAACAAAATTTCTGCAGCATTCATCAATAAAAAAACTCTACTGCTTATCTTTGGTATTCTCTGCTCCAACCTGCTTCTAACTTCTAACTTCTTAATTTCATCTTTTTTTGGCTTTTCGTTTTTTGGGTTTTTTGTCTTTTCTTTTTTCTTTTATTCCTTTGTATTGTCTCTGATGATATATTTTTAAAAATTAAATTATGCTGAAAAAGCTAACAATAGTTATAGTGTATTTTCATCTACTATAGTATAAAAGACCAGAAACCTAAATTTATAAGCTCAAATGAGCACTTAGTGGATTGTTTACATTGTTTACAGCGGCATCATGATCCCAAATCCCAATAGATTGTAGAAACAAGAATAAAAATATCTACTTTGCCAGACAACCAGTCTATAGAAACGTACATTATTTGTTCAAACAAAACACACTTGTAGTTGACAAATTGGGCAGTAGGTAAGCCAGACGACTAAGGTCTGTTCAAAATTGCTCGCTCTTTGGCTAAAATGATCCTATAGTAAGAAAAAATTGATCCTATACCCTCCATTTAGATGGAAATTGAGGATTTACCCTTCTGTCCTACGTGTCAGTGACTTATGATGACCTCACGTGTCATTGAGATGTGGAGGGTAAATCCTCAATTTCCCAACTAAAGGGATGTTATATGATCCAATATCCCCTATAGTAATGGTTAATTTTTTAAAAATGTTCAATTGAATAAAAACAAATAAAAAATAGAAAAAATAAAAACATCACTATATCTTCATAGATAATGCAAAGAGAAAAGAAAAAAAAGGAGGGAAGCAGTATTAAAAAGTTAATATGTTCTAAATGGCTTAAGACTTTTGAAACCAGAAGTTATTTTGAACGGAGCCTAAAAGATACACTTCACTGGCAAAACTACGCATCACAGATGAGTCGGTGACTAACCTAACAAGCCTTCGTTTACCATCAACAGCCTGAAAGAGGACATAGAAGAAGTTGTAAAGACAAGATTTAAAACCCAACCAAAAAAATATAATGCATAACGGAGTAGAACTATGGAGCTCATAGAACAAAAAATAATCAGAACTGAAGTTTTATTCTAGATTCCCTCCATCATTCTTAACTTTCAACTTCATAATTAGGTAAAAGGTCAAGAAATAAACCCCCTTAACATTTCTCCTGACAAACTTCACAAAAGAAGTACATGGAAATCAAGCAGCTCCTTTTTGCTCCTCTTAAAAGTTCAAAATATCAGCCCCTTGTAATGAGAAAGTAGTCTGAGAACAACAATGGAAGAACTAAAGTTCCAACAATTCAATCACACCATCTATCATTTAGAGTACTTGTTTCTGCTCCTTTTCAGCAGTTAAATGAACAAAATCATGCTTAGACAGACAATGATTGACTAATAGTACAGTTTTACCTCTTTTTTGTTTACAATACTAGAGATCACATCATCATATGGGAAAATGGAAGATCTTGAGTATAATTGTGTATACTTACACATTGAGGGATGAAAATCAACACAAATGAAGAGTTCATCCCATCTGCCACTGCACCAATCAAGAAATTAAAAGATTAATACTACCAACAAGGAAAGGAGAGTCTCACAAGGTTTAAACGTTTACTCCAACCTAGTCAGTGGGATTATGATACCTTAAGAACCGGCTCTCCTTGGTTTGATGTCTTGGATTCCTTCATAGCCTTGATCTGTGCCCGTGCTGCTCTTCCAGCAGCTGACTTCTCATACTCCTCCTGCCTGAAGGTTAGCAAAAAGTCACAATTGGGACCAAGCTACTTCAGATTGAGTTAAGCTGGTATCAAACAGTACAAAGTTATAATTCACCTTTGATTCAGGTAATGGATATGGTATGACCAACCTATTTCTAAATCTGACATCAGTCCAGTGAAGTGTGCTGAACAGTATCAGAATTAGCCAACATGCCTGTTGCTAGCTATAAAGAATTAAGCCAACATAAGAAGAACATACATCCAGTCATCCACAGCTAATGCACAAGACCAAAAAAAGGGGAAAATCTATTTCGAGCTAGGCAAAAGGTATCAAGAGGCAATCAAGAACATTAACCATTTGTCACAGACACACACACAAACACACAATGAGAGAGGGGGGGGGATGGAGAGAGTTAATCTTGTTAAGGGTATTTAGGTCTTTTTCTATTGTACTAGGGTTTGTGTCTTGTACTATATATATGCCCTATGGGCTATTGCAATAGAGAAGCTTCTTTCATATTTACATTGTATCAGAGTCTAGATTTAGAACCTAGCTCATCCGTCTTCCGCTGCTACCCCTGGGATGGTGCTCTCTACTCTCGGGGGGCAGCCACATCGCCGACCACCATGCGCGCAAATGTACTCACCGCCGCCACCTTCCGACCACCTCGTCCACGCCCGCTTTCGCACCGCTAGGACGCCGCGCTGCCACGCCCGCGCCCACGCCAGATCCGACCGTCTCCACCACCTGCAAGCTCGGATATGGCCTCTCCGCAACCGGATCTAGCCTCCCCGCCGCTGAATTCGGCACCTTCCTCGTCGCTGCTGCGTCTCCCTTGGACGCCTGCCCGCCTGTGCCTGTGCCCACGCCACACCTCCGCCCGGCTGCGCACACCCACGTCGGCCTCTACTCCCAGCCCCTCTTCGTCGCCTCAGTGGAGGAGTGAGATGGGAGGAGAGGACACAGGGAGGAAGAAATGGCGAGGGAGGAAATGTGGAGGGGAGATGGCAGGAGATGTTGGATGTTTGGTTGGGGTGGTGGTGGAGCTGAGAACATGTTGGAGCAAGCTCTTTGGTGTTGATGTGGCTGCTGCTATAATTCGTTGCTTTTGAGTCCTTTCTTTTGAGTCTTTTGTTTGCATCCATCTAAGTCTGTAGCATCTCTCTTTGAGTTCGTCAAAGTCGTACGAGCCCACATATCCTTGTCAGTCAGCCGATTGCTTTGCTAGCCACGATTTATCCTCTTGGATTAAATGTGGTTCTCTTCTTTCTTTTGCATGACAGTAGCCGCTGCTCTTCTCTTTGAGCCGCTGTAGATCGTAGAAGTCTTTATGATGCCACTGCTTCTCTTTGAGCCACCACCCAGAGCTTATAAGGCCGTCGCGCTTCTTGTGCACTGTGCCTCTGCTGCGCTTCTTGTGCACTGCACCGCTGCCGTCTTAGACTTCGATTTGTGTTGTCATACTTCTATCTCTCTCTTCGGCTTGATTTGACAGCTCTCTTTATTTGCGTCACCTTCCACATCCTCTCTCATCGTATTGCTACGGTCGATTTTGCTCCCGCTTACCTCTACTTTCTCAACCCCTGCACTTCGTGCTTTGTGGGCTGCAGCATGATTTCAGATGGAAGGAGATCCTTTGGTACCGACACAACTTTCCAAGAGCTGCACGCTATGATGACATCTTCAAGACTTTTGACTCTGCATTTTCCCGTTTCAGTATCAACTCTTTTCAAATGTAATGCTACTGTATACGCCTTACATTTGGGTGGGGGTGTTAAGAGTATTTAGATCTTTTCCTCATGTACTAGGGTATGTGTCTTGTACTATATATATGCCCTATGGGCTATTGCACTACAGAAGTTTCTTTCATATTTACAAATCTCATCCAATCAACTTTGAGAGTCACTCCAAAATAACAAACCTAGCCAATCTAGAATGTGTTTAAGTCTGGAACATCACAGTTTCATTGAAACATAAACAAGTTAGCAACCCAAGTGCAATTTCGTTTAATCAATTCATACCTCCATGCAGATTCTTGGTATTAAAAGGCATGCAACCATGCTTTCTTGGTTCTTGAATGGGCCAACTCAACCGAATCCTCCTCCCTAAGAAATCTAGCACTAGCACATTGTTGAATGGCCTAATTCGCTCAAGTTGCACCCAAGAAACTTAGATGATAAAAAACATGGGAGATTCTTGCATTCAAGAGAGCACAATAACAATAACATCCCCCATTTAACATTTCAAGGATCCGATCAAATTGGAATTGGAATGGAAATTTCAAAAATCTGAGCAGCTTCAAATTGGAATGGATGAAAAAGTTTAAAGAATGTAAGCATATTGGAAGAGGCACAGAGCAAGACATCTCAAGAAGAGAAGATATCATCACACGCCACAAACCTCCTCTTCTGTGAGGCACACAATGGCAGAGCAAAGAGCATCCTTACTTCCGCTTCTTTCTCTCCATCCTCTTCAGTTGCTCCTTGGCTGTTTCTTGCTTCGGCTTTAACCAAGAAGCAATTCTTTAGCAGCCCTAAGCAAGAGGAAGGCCAAGAGCCCAAGGCAACAATTCTATGGTACAGCATTGCAAGAAAACAAGGTAACTTAAATTGTACTGGTCAGTGGTCACAACAATGACACAATTCAGCCTGGTCCTAACAGGTTATTCAATCAAAAACTGCTCCCAGGAACATAACATCTCTTGAACTTTTAAAGCCTGTAAAAAATCAATCGATTATATGCTTGAAACAGTCCATCAGGCATCCGCATCAGCATCCAGTTCCATTGAATTCGAGCAAGTAGCAAATTAGAATTTGAGTGCGATTCTGTTTATCTACATGATACCTCCACCAAAAGCCAATGGCAGGTATAAAAATAAGATCATGTGGCTGCATATTGTTTAAAAGTAAGTTCACCAATTCAAATCTTAACAAATTAAGAGACTAACTGACCCAGAACATCCTCCAAAGCTAATTTAATTCAATTTGACAAAAAAAAAATGAATCAACAAGCAACCGTTGACCAACATTCATGCGCATATTCTACCATGTAAACACCAAACAGAGTTTTTTTAAAAAAACGAAATAAAGGTAAATATTGAACACCTAAACTTGACCACCGCATTTTAAATTTTCTTCCCAAGCATAAAATCCAAAGTTAGAATCTTTATATTAAAATATAATTCTGATAAACCTAGTACAGTTAACCAATGCAACTTGAATCAAGAACCTGATCCAGAAACATATCTTCCGAAAGCAGTTCAATTATCCAACACAACCGTCCTAAGAGCAACTCCAGCAGTAGCCTTCAAAATAGGGCCCCTACTTTTTATTTGAGGGCTCTCCCTACTTTTGAGGGCTCTGTTTTTTTGGGCTACACTTCAGCAGGAGCTCTCAAAACAGGACCCTCGGATGACACATAGGACTCACCCTCATCCTCATCCTACTTTTGAGGGCCGAGGGGTAAAAAACACACGATGCGGGACATATACAGTTCTGCTAACTTGTCTCCCTTGTAGGTTGTCTTGACTGGAATAAAGTGGGCAACCTTGGTCAACCTATCAATTATCACCCATACAGAGTCATATCCTGACTTGGTTCGTGGAAATCCAGTGATGAAATCCATTCCGACTTCTTCCCACTTCCATTGGGGTATCTGCAATGGCTGTAATAGTCCTGCAGGTCTCTGATGCTCTGCCTTCACTCTCTGACACACATCACAGCATGCTACATGCTCTGCAATGTGTCTTTTCATACGGGGCCACCAACAAAAATGTTTCATATCTTGATACATCTTAGTGCTCCCGGGGTGGATGGAATACGGAGAGCTATGAGCTTCCCTTAATATCAAATTCTTAAGATCCTTGTGATGTGGGACTACGATACGTGTTCCATATCGTAGGGTACCCTCATGGTCAATTTTCATGTTGGGTGCCTTTCCTTCTTCCATTAATTTCTTCCATTTCAAAATGGCTGGATCATCTTGTTGTGCTGCCATAATCATTTCTTCTATACTTGATTGAATTTCCAAGGCGGCTAGAGTGCCTGGCCCTACTATTTCCAAATTCAAAGCTTTTAATTCCTTGTAGAGCTCAGGTTGATGTTCCTGTACCATAAGGTTATTGCAGTAAGCCTTACGACTCAATGCATCTGCTACCACATTGGCCTTCCCAGGGTGGTAGTGTACACTCAAATCATAATCCTTGATTAACTCTAGCCATCTTCTCTGCCTTAAATTGAGATGAGGTTGTGTGAAGAAATACTTAAGGCTCTGGTGATCTGTATATACATCACAGTGGTTGCCAATCAAGTAATGCCGCCAAATCTTCAATGCATGTATCACCGATGCTAACTCCAGATCATGAGTGGGGTAGTTGTCTTCATGGGGACGGAGTTGTCTGGATGCATATGACACAACTCTGCCTTCTTGCATTAGTACGCATCCAAGCCCTTGATGTGAGGCATCACAATATACCTCAAAATCTTTGCGTACATCTGGTAGAACTAATACAGGAGTGGTAGTCAATCTCTTCTTCAATTTTTGAAAACTTTCTTCACATGACTTGGTCCATTCAAACTTCTTCTCTTTTTTGAGTAATTGGGTCATCGGTCTGGCAATCCGGGAAAATCCTTCTATGAACCTCCTGTAGTACCCAGCCAAACCGAGAAAACTCCTCACTTCAGTGACAGACGTAGGCTGTTTCCATTCTGTGACAGCTGCAATCTTAGCGGGGTCAACAGATATTCCTCCTGCTGACACTATGTGTCCCAAGAAACTGATATCTCTCAGCCAAAATTCACACTTACTGAATTTGGCAAACAGCTGATGCTCCTTTAGCTTCTCCAACACTAGGCGCAGATGTTCTGCATGCTCTTCTGAATTCTTGGAGTATATAAGGATGTCGTCGATGAAGACCACGACAAACTTGTCCAAATACTCCATGAATACCTTATTCATCAGATTCATAAAATAGGCTGGAGCATTGGTTAATCCAAAAGACATGACCAGAAATTCATATAGTCCATATCTCGTGGTAAAGGCTGTTTTGGGTATATCTTCAGCTCTTATCTTCAACTGGTGGTATCCTGACCTCAGATCTATTTTGGAGAATACGGTAGCTCCTCCAAGTTGGTCGAACAAATCATCAATCCTGGGAAGAGGATACTTGTTCTTGATAGTCATCTCATTCAAATCACGGTAGTCCACACACATCCTGGCTGTGCCATCCTTCTTCTTTACAAATAGTACTGGAGATCCCCATGGTGATGAGCTAGGTCTGATGAATCCTTTCTCTTGTAACTCTTGGAGTTGTTTCTTCAGTTCTTCCAATTCTTCCACAGTCATCCTATAGGGTCTTTTGGAGACTGGGGCAGCACCTGGCTTCAAATTTATAATAAATTCCAAGTCTCTATCTGGGGGCATGCCTGGCAGTTCTTCGGGAAATACTTCGGGATAGTCTTGCACTACTATCATTCCTTCTAGGGGTACGTCCTCACAATAGAATATTGCACGACCCCTGCGATATGGTCGGTCCACCCTTATAGTTATGGTCATTCCAGGACACTTGACCACTTTCACTGTTCTGGTGGCACACTCTAGGACACCTTGATTCTTAGCTAACCAGTCCATTCCTAGTATGATGTCTAGGGTCTGGGAGTTTAATACTATAAGGTCTGCTGGAAAGTCATACTTTTCCATAGTAATTGTTACTCCAGGACATACTAGGGTGGCAGTAATTGGTCCAGCTGGTGAGTTAAGCACCAATGGCTTCTTAAGGGTATAAATGGGTAATCCCAACTTATCAAAGATACCCTTAGATATAAATGAATGTGAAGCCCACGAGTCAAATAATACTTGTCTTTGGTATAGTCTTGACGAAAACGTACCCATAAGAACTCCAGCGGCTTCTTGAGCTTCTTCAACTGTAATATGGTTGACTCTTCCTCGGTTTGGTGCTGAAGTGTTCTTGCTAGCTTGAGAGCTTTGTTGTCCTCTGCCAGGAGCTGAAGCTTGACTGCGGGCAGGGACATTCTGCTTATGTGGACATCTGTAGGCAAAGTGTCCCTTCTCCCCGCAGTTATAGCAATTAAAATTTGCTGCAGGGTTTATACCGCCAACCTGTCCTCCTGGGCGTGATGTTTGAGACATACTCCCACCAGGTCTAAAGGCTGGGGCTGACCCACTGGATTGATTGGACCTTGAGAAGGAGGGTTTGAAGAATTTCTGGATAAATCTTCCTTGTGGCTGTTGAGTTGTCATCTTGCGTTTACGGCCGGCCTCAAGAATCTTCCTCTCATTTTCCAAGGCCAATGCCTTGTTTACCAACCGATGAAAGTCAGTGAAGTCTGGGTGATCACCGCACTCTCAGTTCATCTTTCAACCCTTCAAAGAATCAGTCAACTTTTTCTTCTTCTTCTTCTATATCCTTCTGAGCATACCGGGCTAGCTGTGTGAATTTGGTAAGATATTCACTGACAGATAAGTTCCCTTGCTTGAGATTGCAGAACTCATTTTTCTTTATCCGCATTATCCCAGCTGGAATGAAGTTGTCCTTGAAAGCTTTCTTGAACTCTGTCCATGGGGTAGCTTCAGTGTCACTACTGGTGGTAGCATCTTCTGGGCCTCTAGCAGCTACATAATTCTCCCACCATGCTGCGGCGGCTCCCTGAAACAGGTGGGTGGCAAATATGACTTTATCCTCTTCTGCGCATTTGATTAAGCGCAACCTCCTTTCGGTATCCCGAAGCCAATCTTCTGCTTCCAGTGGTTCTTCTGGCGATGTGAAGGTAATTGGTGCAGTCCTCTGAAATCCCCTAAGTCAGCTTGGTGTCCACCAGAGCTTCCTTGCTGTCCAAAGATAAATGGCTTGCAGAATCAGGTTTGTTGTGCCATTACTTGGGCCATTGTGGGATTAACTGGAGGGTTTGGGAGGTCAGCATCTGGGTTCTGATTTTCTTCGGGGTTTTCGCCATGGTTTGAGTCTACCTCAGCATGCTGAGGGTTAGCATGGGTCCGAGATCGGGTAACTCTTGGATTGGACATCTGCAGTTACAGTTTCACAACTTAGTACTAAGACTACCCTTGAGAAAAATGGAGGGTATCAACCCTTGCTGTGAAAATAACACAAGATAAACGGCAAAAGAACATTCAACATAAGGCCTTATGCCTGGCCATTCATTATCATACAAACATTCACATAGCCAGCCTCCCAGGCTGGGCTTACAATAACCTAGTAGCTAGAGTTCACTTGACCGCAACTACAATATAACAGGGCTAAGGCAACACTTAATTTACAAGCTTGACATGACGACTCTTCCACTACTACGCCGCGTAGCGATCACCACTGACGGAGGGGTCGTAGTTTGGCGATCTGGAGCGGGATCGACTGCCACTAAACTCCGATGGGTCGGAGTCATCGGCGTCCGAAGGAGTTCGTGGAGGGCTGCGGCTTGGTGGAGGCCTTCTCCGTCGAAGTGTAGACTGGAGACTCGGAGGTCGTGCACTCTTGCGTGCAGTCAGCCGGGTGCGGGGGCCTGATCCCATCGAAGGAGGTGCCGGTGCTGCCAACGGAGCGAGAGGTTGCTGGAGCTGTGCTTGAGCTGCTGCGGCTTCTGCCTTGGCGGCTGCCAGTGCTTGCTGGCATTGGACAAGCTGGTCGCGAAGGGTCGCCACCTCGGTGTGACGGGCAACTAGGTGCATCCGGAGGGCGGTCATCTCTTCCAGTGCAGCCGTATGAGCTGCTCCCATGGCTCTGGTAAGATCAACTTGGTGAGTGAGCCTTGGATCATCTTCATTCGCCGGCAGGTAGGTCTCGTTATGGCGTGCTCCCTCCTTGCGTGATGGGTAGAAGCAGAAGGGTGTGCGGAGCAGGGAGACCTGGTAGATGTCACAAAGTCGGGCGGCGGCGAGACGAGCAGCATCTTGGAGTGCGGCAGACCTGGTGCTTCTCGGATGTTCGGTTTGGAAGACGTGAGGTGGGTCATGTTCGTTCTTCGGGTAGATGAATACTTCAAACATCCAGCAGTATACCCCTCCTGCAGATGCCTGGCGCCCACGATAAATGGGCTGCTCCGGGTACTCTAGGTAGTGTAGAAGCTTGCGCAGGATTCTTGCGAATACGCCCTCATAAACTCCATGAGCGACGTAATCCCAATTACCTTCTTCTCCTGCCATCTGCAGTTTGCAAGATGCAGTGTTAGTAATGTTTTAACATAATCAATTGAAAAAGGGAAGGAGCGTAGAACTAAGAAGGGTACGAGTAGCAATAATAAGCTATATTTTTATAAATGCTTTTTGTATATTTAGAAATTACCACCCTAAGGTGTTTCTAACGACCATTCTACGGCTTTACCCTGCAGTCGTATGCTCGATACAATATTTTATCGGACCAGCATTTTTCAATCGAATCCTCATGTGTTTCACCGCACTAATCCCTGGATCAGTAGTTAGTGCA
This sequence comes from Dendrocalamus sinicus, assembly GCA_036346575.1. Lineage (NCBI taxonomy): Eukaryota > Viridiplantae > Streptophyta > Magnoliopsida > Poales > Poaceae > Dendrocalamus > Dendrocalamus sinicus. Next base: position 217,100 of record JAYEVI010000378.1, on the reverse strand, counting down.
CACAGGAACATTGCTGAATCAATTCATACATCGCATAAACATTCATTATGATAACCTGAAATGCACCACGTCGGGTGATAGAGTTTACAAAAGAGGCCGATCAGGCCAATTGCCTTATTACAAACATGCACAGTGAAATACAGCAAAAGCAAACCCAAATCCACGAACAAGCGGCGGAAGGTGCATGTGCATTATATGTCACCACTAACCAAGAACATACGTGCACACAACGCCGGATGTCCACTTGTCCATGTCTAATCAACGAAGCCTACGTCTTAATTTCCTTCGTCGTCCTTCTCCTCCGTAGCGGGAGCTTCCTCGTAGGCGTAGTGGTCTTGCGTTCTCGGTTCGGATTTTTGCCGCCAGCGGCGTGAGCACTCCGACCCGTGCTCGGTAATCAACACACGAATGCAGTATACAACATGTATGGCTATTCGAAGGATGGCTTTGTTTTATTTTATTTTTGCGAAGAGTGCTTTTGAATACAATTATATAAAATTTTCCTAAGACCTAGCATTTGAACCAAAGCATAATGCTCAAGGAATATTAATATGAATTTCCATACATATGGCATCACACCATATGCCTAATATTACCATAACTTCTCCCCACATACGGCATCACACCGTATGACCTTTTTCAGCGTTATAGCCGCTTAACTTACCACTGGGACGACACCCAGGAACTACTGGAACGACCTCCAGTAACCACTGGGACGACACCCAGGACAATTCCACTACTGGGACGACACCCAGGACAATTCCACTACTGGGACGACACCCAGGACAATTCTACTACTGAGACGACACCCAGGACAATTCCACTACTGGGACGACACCCAGGACAATTTCACCACTTTTCCATTCCCACTTTTCAAATATTTTTAAATAGAACTATATCTAGTTAAGTTCCCATGTCTGCCCTTGACCGTGGGCACGGCTATTCGAATAGTTTTGACTCTGCAGAGTTTTGCACACTTTACCCACAAGAGATAAATCCACCCGTTGCCCACATGATTCCTTAGCCATGTGGTGAGTAGACTATCACAGATTGTTACAATGCATAGTCCTACGTGGTTACGCCCGCTAAGGTCTATCTTCCGTAGGATCCACCATCCTCGGGAAGGGTCCTCGTGAGCCATCACGGGCAAAGGCGGGATGCGACCATCCATCCCTTTGCTCGTGGTCATACCTTCACGTAACCACCTAGAGCCACACAAATTAGTAAACCCCGCCTACACTTTGCCGCCTTGTGGTTGTACTGCTTTTACGGGTGACATGACAAGATTCAGTCCTTAGGGGTATCTGGACGGTCTACCACTAACCCACTTGTGCAATCACTGCCCCATGCTGTGCAATCACTGCACCACACTGTGCAATCACTGCACCACACTGTGCAATCACTGCACCACACACATACACACCATCGAACCAATCCGCCCAGATAATTTAGCAAGTTGGGGATTTTGCGAGTGTAAAATAATCATATTCCACATATACCAGTCATTATCACAATGACTGCCCAATCAGTTTCTCGTGAATAAAAGTGATGCTCGAGACAATTTCTTGCCCTGAGCTCCTAATCAATGCTACGCATGGCATACGATTACGGACTTATTTTCGAAATGTTACTAATATATTTTGCTAGGGCGACAAGGTTCACACATTTAAATACTCAAAGGAGGGGTAATACTATTCAAGGTAAACAGTGGCATATAACTAGAATATCAAATTTAGCATGCATTTGCATAAAAATAACAGCATGCACTTTGTTAATTTGAAACAAAGTAATTTGCAGAAATGTAGGTTCAACATGATCAAAGTATTGACTCGCCTTGGTCACAGTGGTCGGGTGCTTGATTGTCCGGGGCTTCTAGTGCTGCGGCCTCGATCTCTTCCTCTTGAGCTTCGTAGGCTATTGTAATCGTGCGTGAAAATTTGGATAAAAAGAAAACATCAAAACAACCAAATATCACCAGAAATTCAAATGAACTTTAAAAATTATGATTTTAGTTCCATTGGATAGATCTTGAATTTAGAAAAATTTAGAAATTTGTCCCATTCAATTTGGAGTTAAAATGAGAAAGTTATGAGTATTTAAAGTTCTCAGTTCAATTAATTCCAAAAATTATTAAATTTCTGACAGTGGGTCCCACAGGTTATTTTAATCTTTTAATCTTTTTATTTCATTTCTTATTATGTATGTATGACAGGTGGGTTCGGTTACTGTTCATGGGGTCCACCTGTCAGCGCGGGTTCTGTGCGGATGCGCCATCGACCATGGGGCCAGTGGTCACGGTACGCTCGGCCAGACCGGGCGACAAGCGGGCCCACCTGCCGATAGGAAAATAAACGAACTCTCGACCGCAGCGCGCGGGCCGGGCTCGAACGCAGCGCGCGAGCGAGAGGAGGAAGAGTAGCGCTGGTAACCAAGTGGCCGGGGAGGCTTTGCCTACCCCATAAGGGCAGCAAATACCTTTGAGGTGGGTCGTGGGGGTGGCCGAGCAGAGTAGTCGGAGGCGACGGCGCCGGCGGCGAGTGGTGGCCGGAGGGGGCTGGGGGCTGCGTGGAATACAATCCCCGAGTGACGGGGAGTCTTCTGGTGCAGACGTCCGGGGTCGACGGTGGCCGGAGAAGGCTGGCGGCGAGCGGTGGCGGTGGTCCGAGGAGGCCGATCGATGCCGGCGATGTTCACGCTACTGAGGCTCGGGAGGTGGATTCTACTCGCCAAGCCCCGAATAGGGTATAGGAGGAGGAATTGACCGTGGTGGTCGGAATCAACGGCGGCTCGGTCGCCGCCCGTGAGGAAGACGAGAGCGCTGCGGGAATTAGAGGCTCTACGCTCGCTTGTTCGCACGTGAGGAAGGAGGGAGTATTACGGCGCATTTGGGACTCCCAGCGTGGCTTTTATAGCCGGAGAAGCGCGCACGGCGGCGCCATCCGGCTCGCCTGCTCGCGCCGGGAAGGGAGGTGAACCAAATCTCGCGGATTTGGTGAGAGAGAGGTAACAGGAGGTGCACTGGACTGCCGCGGGAAGAGAGAGAAGGAAGGAGAAGATTGCTGCGGCCATCGCGAGCGCGAGGGGGAAGGAGCGGCGCTGGCGCGTGGAGGAAGAAGGGGAAGGAAGAAGACGCGCGTGGGCGGGTCCACCGACCAGCGAGGAGAGGCGCGGGGAAGAGGCGGGCCACCGCGCAGCGGGAGGAGGGCGCGAGGCGCGGGTCCGCTTCGCCAGCGAGCGCGCGCGATCGGGCGTGGCGCGGGTCCAGCCCAGCGACGTCGCGCCGAGGAGGGGCCCAGCGGCGGCGGCGCAAGCGCGTGCGGCGAGCTGGGCTGCGAGGCGCGCCGGGCCGGTGGCGTATGCGTCCGCCTTGGGGAGAGGGTGGGCGGGGTGATGGCGGCCGGCCGATTTTCTTTTCCTTTTTCTTTCTCATTTCTTTTATATTTCCTTGATTTTCCTTTTTGGGTGTTTGGGTGTGTGTATACAGTATATATGTATATATATTTCACTTCCTTGCTCTTTGAAATTCTATATCTACTATTTTGTTGATATTTATTACATAAAGATTATTTTCTTGCTATGTTTAATTGTATACTTACATATACACATACATACATATGTATATATATTCTTGTAAATACTTATTATCATTTTTACTTTTATAATTCTTTTGGATCATCTTTTCAGATTCTATATTTGATGCTCTTGTTTTATTACTCTATGTGTGGATTTCTTCCTTCTTTTTATTTGTAAAATCCCTTTATAAATTCAAAAAGCCAATAAACTCCAAATTCAAATAGAAACAAATAAAATAATCCCAAAAATTCCATAATATATTATTTATATTTTTCAGGCTGTTACAGTCAATGAGTGCGGTACTACCGCCGTTAAAACGCAGCACTTTCCGGACATCCGAAGTTCCGCTCAAGACCCAGTACTTCGATCTCAACGAGTCTAAGTCTTATTCTCGCGCTCTGGAAATAACGTTCGCACAGATATCCGGAACTTCCGCACATGCGGTAGTTCCAGTAAAACCGCGGTACTTCGCTTTCGAGAGGCTAAGTTAAACTCCGGCGCTCGAAATAAAGTTCCGCCGGTGCCCGGTACTACGGCCATCCGGTAGTTCCGCAGTCAACCCGCGTACTTCGCATTTCCGAGAGGCTAAGTCCGAGTCCGGCGCTCTGGGAAAAACGTTCGCTGGGCCTTGGTACTACTGACTGCGGTAGTTCCGCCTAATACACACCGAACTACCGGATTTTCCGACAATGCACGATTTGGATTAATTTTAATTTCTAAGTGCATGCATGATCCTAAATTGATCCATAGGGCATATTTGAACATGATCAAGCAATCACCATGATCCTCTTAATAGTACAGCGTCTATCCTATAATCCGGTCTTCCAACCTAACTCCAAGACCGGTAAAACAAAATAGATACCTAAACTATTTACCTTGTCGCCTAGAGATCTTGAGTCTTCATGGGAAATTTTGTGAGCCTCTTTCTTTGCCATTTGAACTTATCCTTTCAAACACTTAATGCACACATTAGTCCCATATTCACATAAATTCATTAATTACCAAAACTAACATTTTAGGGGCCTAGATGCTTTCAATCTCCCTTTTTGGTAATTGATGACAACAAGAGCAATTTATGAGAAGAATTTAAGATTTGGATATACTCCTAATTTGCAAGATGTATATCACAAGGACTTTGAAATTTTAGCAATTTTAGAACATGGGGAATTTTTGCATTTTAGAAACTAATAAGAAAGAGCTCCCCCTAAACATGTGCATCAAATTTTGCAGGAATTTATTAGGCATGATTACATTATAGTATTTCAGCACATTTACCAAAAATCAAAGATACGCAATAGACAAGTAAACAAGCATTGCATTAGGGACATGACATAGTTCATTACAATGCATCAGAAATTAAAATACTAACCATCCACAGAGTTTAAACCACACAATAAGCATTACATGGTTCATTTCACCATACTTTATTACAACGATAGATAAGACTTAAAAACTTCTCCTACAATTTCTCCCCCTTTGGCATCGAAATACCAAAAAGAGGAGCTAGTCCTGAGCTGCACTGGGAGAAGGAGGACCACGGCGACGAGTGCGACGACCATAGCGAACTGGAGAAGGCGGATGAACTGCACTCTCCAAGGCTGATACGCGATCACCAAGGGAAGACACAGTGGAGATCAATACATCCTGGCGCTCCTCTAGCCTGAGTATGGCGGAGTAAATCTGAGAAAGCGACACATGATCCTAAATTGATACAAATGGCACAAGAATTATGCTATCAAGCTACTTGTCATGATCCCTCTTTATGGTACGACATTTAGCCTATAATTCAGTCTTCCATCCTTTCTCCTAAGACCGGTAAAAATAAAAAGAGGGTCTTAGTCTAAGTATACCTTTGCCTTGAGCCACTTTGATCCTCACGTTGATCCTTAGCATGCATCTTGTCATCATTTTAGGGACTTAGCCTTTTAAACACTTGACAAACACGTTAGTCCCATATTTACATAAATTTATTAATTATTCAAACCATTTTTATGGGCCTAGATGCTTTCAAAGGTAAAACATCATAATCACAAGCTATAATGGGTGTCGCCTGGCCAATTAATTTGCATCGACCCGATGCTGGTTGCGCCATTCGGTGGAACATGGACAAGAGAGCTGGTCAGAGGCCTTGACGTGCAGTGCGAGAGGGGGCTTTCGGAGAGGATGGACAGAATCCCACGGGTGTAGCCATGTTGGGAAGATACATTGTTAAGGCCTTGTAAAGATCTTCTTGATCCATACGTTTGTCTAAGGAAGCATGTGAATATAACAGATTGAACATCTCTTGTGGGTAAAGTGTGCAACCTCTGTAGAGTGAAAACTACTCGAACAGTTGTGCTCACGGTCAAGGATGGGTGTGGGAACTTACTCGAGTTAGTGTCTATTTTACAAAAGAATTTTTATGGTTGTGATGAAAAATAAGAAGGGTGGATAGAACCTTGACTTTAATTTCTCTTAGGCATATAGAAGATAGAACACCAGAAATGAAAATAGCATAAGATGGATGGAACCATGCTTTGTAAAAGGTGGATGGAATCTTCACTTCAATTATTATTGTATACTCTTACACTCTTTAAAACATAATTTAGTTAAAATGCTAAGTCTCATACTTCCTACTTATTATATTTCAATTGTGCCTTTCTGCAAATAAAAGAACCCCAAGCCTCCTTTTGTCAGCCTTGCATCTATTATAATTATATTCTGTGTGGTGTCTTGCTAAGTACCTTCATACTCACTGTTGCTTAATTACTATCATTTAGTAAGTAAGAATGAGAAAGAAAAGCCCTGTGGTCGTCCAAAGTCATCAACAAGACAGGAAGATGAAAAGGCTAAGAATTAGGTCGCGAACCCTAGTCGAATGTCTGTGGGCATATTTTGAGGGTCTTACTTATGTATTGTTTTTGTTTCAACTACTACTCTTTCAAGGGTTTGGCCTGATCAGCCTGTGCGCAAGTGAAGGACCGTTAGATCTATTTATGTGTTGTCCACTACTATTGTATTAGTTTACTTTTGCTAGATATGTGTTTGACATTTAACAATATAATGTATCTGTGTGTATTATTTACTGATTTAGATAATAGTACGGTAGAAACACAGAGGGTTTCGTATGGCAAATCCAATGTCCAACATGAGGCTCCGGTGAACCCTAAACCCTAACTCACCACCGCTAGAGAAGACATCCTCGTTGGCCGGAGCTCGAATCTTCAAGTATATCACATGTTCAGAAATTCGACTATTATTCTCACAAAAAACATGCGACATTTTTTAGCAGTTCCCAAGATAAATACACCGGGTACAAGCAGTTCTTGATCCCTTCATACAGATTACATACATCTCACACCCAATTAATTAATTCCTTGTTTACATCATCAGATCCCCTCTTTCACTAAAAAGAAAAAAAAAGTTACTACTACTTTTCTTAATTCTTCCCTCCTGATCCTTCCATCCCATTGGCAGTGGAAGCATCTTCCAGCAAGCTGCATGCATGCACAGGTTGATCCGATCTCATCCTTCACTCGATTATCAACAAGTGCACAGCAAAGAATTAATCACAATGTAGTAGGACACAAACCTAACAGGTACTGTGTACGTCATACATGATACATCCCCCTTAATTACACACGAGAGCACTGCTACACGTACGAACAATCGCTCTTACGAAACCTTCACGAACTACATCTCACTGACTGCCGATGGGGCACACCTGTCAGCCAGTTATAGTTCGTAAAGTCTTCGTAGCATGAACCGTTGGTACATGTATCTGTGCTTAATTAATTAATTATTAACTTCCATGTAACACATACACACATACACTTGCCTTTTTGCCTCTTCTTGCAGGTTGATCAATGGTCAGTGCCGCGTGGTCAGGGGCGACGTCACCAGCATTTCTCGGCATCCCTCCACTTGAGGTACTCAAGGGCGCCGAGGTAGTGCGCGTAGGCGCCGGCGACGACGAAGAGGTGGAACAGCTGGTGGCTGTGCCCGACGAGGTCGAACAGGCCGGGAACCCACCGCTCCGGCACGCGCGCGGCGTAGACGGCGACGCCGAGCCCGTAGAGCGCGCCCATAAGCGCCTCGTAGCACGCGGACACGACGGCCTCCCGGCGCGCGCCGCCGTAGAGGACGAGTTTGTGCGCGATGGGGACGAGCCCGGACACACCCATGCAGGAGAAGAGCGCGGCTCGGAGCGGGCGGAGCTCCGGCGCCTGGAATGCCGGCACCAGCGACGCCGACACGGCGGCGGCGCCGAACGCCGTGATGAAGCCCATGTAGAGCCGCTGGAGGACGGGCTCGCAGAGGAAGGAGTAGTAGACGAGCGGGTAGAAGGAGGTGACGATCAAGGCGGCGATGCCGGCGTAGTCCAGCCGGAGCGTCATGTACGCCGTCCGCTCCGAGTGGCACAGCACCAGGTGGCACACACTGCTCGTCAGCAGGCACACCATCGCACCGCCCAGGTACGCGAACAGCGGCCACCGCGTGATCGGGTCCACGGCGCCGGCGAGGTCAGCGTCCTGCTCCTGCATGCAGGTTCTTGCCAGATTTAGTACAGTAACAGAAACTGTAAACACCGACAAACTGTAGTCGGATTTAGTAGTACATTACAGTAATTGACAAAACACCGAGATTGAGATATTAGGTGATTTAAGCGGGAGTTGTATAATTAGTGAAAATTTAATGAAGTTTATGGATCAAACCAGTGTTCAAAATATCTGGCTATGCCCTTTAGCGGATGTGCTCTATATCAGCTATGACCAGCTATAGCGGGATATATCTGCACCTAAGCTGTTTAGCGGTTTGAAAAAAATCTGGACAAAAACATTCCATGTTCACATAAATTCTGAGTTCCAATACTTGCATAAGTTCACATGATCATAGTTCATACTCCATAGTTCATACATCATACACAGGGTTGTTCTTGACATAAATAGTTCATCAAAAGAACAAGACTGCTAGTCTGTTACATTGTTACTTAGCAAAAACAAAACAACAACATCAAGTTTAGTAGACGCTTAGTACTTGATTGCAGTTATATCCCGTTATAGCTGGCTAATAGCGCCCGAGATGACGCCCATTTAGCGGTTATATCCAGCTATAGCTGGCTAATAGCGCCCGAGATAACGTAGCGGCAAAAGTGAAATTTCCTAGCGGCGGAGCTGCTCAGAAGCTATATCCGGCTATAGCGGCAGATATATCCGGAGATTTAGAACCTTGGATCAAACCAAAACAGATACTTAATGTAGTGCAGTCAGGGTTAAACATTTCGTCCAAAAGATGACGAAATTTGGGGAATTTCACTCCTTTAGGAGGGTAGCGAAAGGAGGAGCATTCAGTCAAATTTTGATTGGATTTATCTTCATTTAAAATTTATCTAAATTTTATCCAAAATTTAGTTAAAATTTTATCAAAATTCAAATGATGGTTGAAAATTTCTTCGAAAATTTTAGCCGAAATGAACGAAAGTTTGCCATTTCGTTACTTTTGTCAGCATGGGAAATTTTTTCATACCGAATGTTTTTCCCCTGAGTGCAGTACAATGGTATCCTTAAGGGCAAATGGACGATGGATTTGTGGTCCAGGATACGTACGAATCAGGGGGAAATCCAATTTACTGTTGCCTGCAGCTCTGTTCTTCCGTATGGGCTGCCAGAGAGAGATCTGGGAACTGTGGGATTTGGATCTTCCTCATTAGTTTTTTTCCAGGATCCTCCTTAGCTATAAGTGCACGCGCATTTTTTTATTTTTTATTTTTTTTAAATTTAGTTACACCAAATAAGTCACCATCAGTTATAGTATAATTTCAGCCAGCTATAATGTAATTTTATCTATAAACCAATTTATTATAGTCAAACCGAGCGACACCTAGAGGTTTGCTTCAAGCCTTCAATGGCGGCCGCGTACATAGCTGCGCCGCAGAGGACACGAATCTTGAAGCAAATGCAACTGTTGATGTCTCGATGCATATGCAGCATATAACTAACATTATTGGATTGGTTGACCAAAACTAATTAATCAAGTATTGCACAACCAAATAAGTGGCTGTGCATCACATACAAAAGCAGAGTTGCAATACTACTACTCTAGCCGTTGCATGTATCTATCAGATTTCAGACATTAGTTGCTCACATTGATAATCTCCAGTTGGTTCATCCAGCTTTAAACATCACCACTGGCACTGATCAATCTGTTGGCAAGAAGCCTAGTACTCCAAAACTACCATCGGGAGACATTATGGTTGACACAGCATGAAAAGACCACCAAAAGTAAATCAAACAGAGTACTAGCAGTACTACTCTGAAGAAAAGTAAAACAGACAAACAAAGCAAAGCTTGTTAAGAAGAACCCTAGCCAGCTTTGTAAAGTAAAGAAAAGGACTTGCAGTATAAATGCAAGGCAGATGCAGCCATGAGCTAACCCTGCCGCCGCTAACCCCGCCACCGCCACCCCATTAAAACGGGCCAACCAACCCAAAATTAATGGGAAATCCACCTACCTGAGACAGTACCCTGACAGACACAATTAACTAGAACACATATGCACATGACATTGACAAGCTACTACTTCTTCCACTACTACTGAAACTAATTAACAAGCAAATACTAAACAAACAAAGTACTAGTATAATACCTGGACGGCATGATGATGAGAGAGTGAGGAGGAGGATGTGTTGGGTGGACAGCTGGTTGGGATCTCATCTTCAGACAAATGATCTGCAGGAGCAGCAGCTGGAGGCGGCAGGAGACAGGCTGCAACTGCCTCATGCCCCAGCACTCCTGTCATGTTGGCCATCACCATCAGATCTCCCCAGTAGTCCACCATTGATTCATTTCTCCTGCTGCTGCTGCCATCCCTTGGGATCACCATTGCTGTGAAGATTGTCAGGCACAGGAACAGCAGGAACCCTATCAAATGCCTGCAGAAATAAAGATCAGATTCAAGAATTTCGTCGAGAAGAGCACTTGCATGCTACTTAGCTCGAAGAAAAGAAAACTGTAAAGATCCTGAAGTAACAATATGTATCGAGGGACTTACGACCAAACGTTGAGGGTCTCGTTGTGGATGGAGAAGATGCTGAGGATGGTCTCCTTCATCGGCCACTCGCACCGGTAGTAGCCATGGATGAACTCATTGTCCTTGAGCCACTCCGGCAATGCGTCGTAGCCGATCAGCTCGCACTTCTTGTTGGTGCTTCCATCAGCTCCTTCGCATGTAGCACAGGAAGTAGTAGGAGAAGCCATCGGCTCCTCCTCCAAGCTCATAACCCTTGTCTCCCCCATGCTTTCAATTCTTGGATGTACCCAAGACCTTTTAGGTACAGGCTTGGCTTGTGCAGTGACCTGACCTTTCTTGCACATGACTACAACAACAATGTTTGTTCAGCTCCTCAAGACAAGGAACCACACAGCAGAAGCAAGCAATGCTGGCAATGGTGGTTAGTTGTACAAAGGTAGAGAGAGAGAGGAGGTTTTGTTTGTGTGTTTGGAGAAATGGACACCTCTGCCTCTATATATGCATCTCTCTCCAGATCTTGTATCTTTTTTTCTCAAACCATCTCTCTCTCTCTCTCTCTCTCTCTCTCTCTCTCTCTCTCTCTCTCTAGTGCTGCTCTCTTGTGCTTGGTGCCACGTTGCTCCAAGGAGCCAAACAAGAAGTGCAAGCAATTGGGATCCAGAGGCTATAATATGCTAATAATATTCCAAGCCGATCCCTCCACATAGACGCGAAGATTCCGAACGACCTGTGGCATAGTAGTTGTGGGTTGATGTGAGAGAGAGGGAGGGGATAGTGGTTGATATTATTGCTTGTCCCATGTGTGTTCAGTGAGGGGAAAAAAATCTGTCCCATGTGTTCCCTTTTTTTTGTTTTTGGTACACATAAGAGTAATTAAACTACGCAACAAGAGTTAGGGGTGCTAGCTATATATGACTTTCTTGTGGGATTTAATTTGCATGGAGTACCGAACATTGACGATGGTTTCTTTCAAGAAATAGAAATTATTTAGATCGCCTCTTTTATTGTTGTTAGTTTGTTGCTGGTGATGGAGTATCATCTAAAAATTGTTTTTAATGAAAAGATGTCATGTCGTATTGGATGGAAAAATCATTCAAGAAAGGTTAGCCTCAAGGCACACGAAACAAACAAAATTGGCATTAAGGAACCAAAACTTGTTTCTGTCTTTGGTGCCTCAGAGTAGTGTTTTGTTCTCCTTGATTACCTTGCAGTGTTCGCTTGTGCACAAGACCATTTTCATGTGTGTGGATATAAAGGATTCACTTTATTATGTGTGTCCGTCACAGACGGTTTGACAAAATCGTCTGTGATTTGGTGTCTACTAATACTATTTCTGTAATAGTGAAAGGAATGACCTTGAACCACAAAATTAGGTATTTAACACCTCAAACTTACAAAACTAGGTCAACTTACACCTTAAGGTGGATTTGCTGATGAGGTTATTTTTAAATTGGTCTACGAGATGCGATTTTGACCGTTATTTTTATAACTTTGCATTAGGATGTACTGATAAAATTATAATATCATGAAAGTATTTTTAATGATAAATATAATGATATGATTTTTCTATAGCTAATCTAGATAGTTTTAAATTTATTGATGGTAAAGTTTGATGGCGTGAATTGTAGGACATTAAAGAAAAAAGAACAGGGTAGTAGTTAAGGGTTTTAAGTGGACTTTTTGCAAAGTTTAAGGTGTAAAATAGGCTTATTCCTAGTATTGAAGTATAAGTGAGTTGCTCATCTTTCCTTATCAATTTAAGCTTTTGGGTGAATTGGTCGGTGCATGAAACTCAATATGGTATCAAAGCCAAGTGGTCTTGAGTTCAAGACTCCATTGATGCAATTAAAAAATAATTGCAGCCTACTTCTATTCCACGTCATAGGTCTGATGGAGCCTACATGTGAGGGAGAGTGCTGAAGTATAAGTGAATTGTTCGTCTTTTCTTATCAACTTAAGATTTTTGGTGAATTGATCGGTGCATGAAACTCAAAACCTAGAATAAATTCAGTTTTCATTGGGGAGAAAGGAGGGGTGATAACATTATGTGCTCCTCAAATTGTACAGTTCAGAATGAATTGGTGATTAAGAAAGCAGGTTTGGAGAGGAACCAAGAGAGATATGCACAACACACGCTGTAGCATATCATTTGCCAAACACAAATAGGTGTTATCCATGTGCGGAGATTACTACCAATCACAACGGTGATCAGTAGAAATCAAGCGATACTAATCCTCTAAACAAGGAAAGGATTACAACAAACCAAAGCTGAATCGGTTAGAGATACAACAAGCGAAAATTATGCACAATTGAAAAAGCAAGAAAGATATGCAGTTGCAGTAGGAAGATATGTGTTATCATCCCCTCTCAATCGAAGCGGTAGGTGCCCTAACGCATAGACTGGAGCGGAAATCTTCGAAGAGCTGAATTGGAAGGCCCTTTGTCATAACATCAGCAAATTGGCGTGTAGTGGGAACATGAAGAACACAGACTTCACCAAGTGAGACCTTTTCACGAACTAAATGAATATCGATCTCAATGTGTTTGGTTCGGCGGTGCTGCACTGGGTTGAATGACATGTATACCGCACCGATATTATCACAGAAGACTACAGTGGCAAATTAAATGGGAAGACATAGTTCTTTCAACAACTGCCGAATCCAACAACACTCGACGATGGCATGAGCAATGGCATGGTACTTGGCCTCGGCACTAGAACGAGAGACTATAGTTTGGCACTTGGAGGACCACGAAATCATATTATCTCCAAGATAAACACGATACCTAAACATAGAGTGATGGGAATCAAGACATCTAGCCCAATCAGCGTCGAAATATGCAGTGAGAGAGTTTGTGCCACTGACATGAATATGAAGACTAAAGTGTAATATCCCTTTGACATATCTAAGAATCCTTTTAATGAGAGCAAGATGATAGTCCCACAGGGCATGCATGTGGATGCAAACTTGCTGAACGACGTATGAAATATCAGGCCAGGTCAATGTGAGATATTGCAAAGCACCAGCAAGACTTTAGTATTTGGTCTGATCAGAAACTAGAGAGCCCTCGAATGCATATAACTTTGTTCAAGTGTCAATCAGCGTTGAAGTTGAGTGGCAGTCTGACATACCAACACAGCGAAGGAGGTCGGTGGCATACTGCTGCAGGGAAATGAATAAACTAGCAGAAGAACGGGTCACCGAGATGCTGAGGAAGTGATGCAAGTCACTGAGATCTGTCATGTTGTATTCAATGTGTGGTGCGGCAATCAGACATTGAACAAACTGAGTGGATGAAGGCGTCAAGATGATGTCGTCCACATAAAGTAAAAGGTACGTGGTGTCGTTGCCAGATTGGACAGTGAACAGGGAAGTGTTTGTTGAAGAGGTAGTGAAGCCAAGAGACCGAATGAACATGGCAAAGCATTGATACCATGCTCGCGATGCCTGCTTAAGCCTGTAGAGGGATTTCAAGAGACGACAGACGTGGTTCGACCAATTAGAGTCGATGAAACCAGAAGGCTGCTAACAATATATAACAATATACTACTTCATCGAGGGTGCCGTGAAGGAAGGTGTTTTTGACATCTAGCTGATGTATTGGTCAGGATCAGGAAGTAGCAATGTTGAGAACAATCCAGACTATCACTGGTTTGACCACGGGGCTGAAGGTCTCATCATAATCAAGGCTGGGTTGCTGTGAGTAACCCCGAACGACCCATCGAGCCTTGTGGTGAGCGAGGCTTCTATCAGAGTGAAACTTGTGATGATAAACTCATTTGCCAGAGATGACATTGGTGTTAGAAATTGACCCATATAAGTATGGCTCATTTCCTTAATTCCAAAGCATGCATGGTTTAGTACCATATTGTTAAAGTAAGGTGGGGGAGACCAATTTATAAGGTAGAGTCCTCGTGAGGAGGGCTTTGGCTAATCACACACACGCGCACGTATTTGCGTATTTTCGCGTGAAAATCACGTGACTTGTGATTTGCGACGCGCGACCGTGCTGTGACGTGGCGTGCCACTTGGCAGTCCAAGTCCATCTTTATTTTTGCTAAACCATGCATCATTCTTTCTCTTTTTGTTTGAATGAGATTCAAATATTTGAATGAGGCTTTATTGGGTTTGATGACAGGCAATTACCAGTGGATAAATGGCTGGTTAAATATGTTAGTTGCCAAAGGGTAAATGACTGTTTTAATCACGTCTGTTATCAGTCTGTCTATATGTATGCTGGAGACGTCCAGAGTATTGTGAAGAATCTAGTCGCCTCCATTCTCTTCCTCCTGCGAATTTGTGTGCTATTGTATTGCACCGTCAGAATTTCGTTGACTCTTCTTTCCGGCGTGCACCATGAAGATGAAGAGCGGTATCTCCGGACTGTTGTTGCCATGAAGACCTGCACGGGGGCGGCAATAAGGTTTCTGGGCAGCGCACATCTACGTGACCGCTCACTTCATTGCGTCATCTACGTTCTGCACTGCATCAAGCCTACGTTACTTCCTGTTCTTCATCAAGCTCAAAAGTAAGTCATTCGCGTGTTCGTTCAACTTTGTTACTATATTTTCTTTATGTATATTCTAAAGTATGATAAGTAGCCTGCTGTTAATAGTAAATTTTACATCACTAATTTATTATATTTATCTCCTGGTAAAATATGAAATTAAAATATTGCCCACATCTTTAACGGTTGGTGCCAGGTGCAGGGGCGGATCCATTTAGGCCCGAGTGAGGGCATAGGCCGCCACTCAATTCGCAGAAGTCCAGGTATATAGTCTAAGATTTAATGCTAGTGCCCCCACTCAGCCCAACTAAAAGGCCCTCACTCATCTGTGATATAATGGATGTAGAGGCCCATTCGTATACTTGGTATACTTGGCTTTGTGGGTGTGCCCCCTCTCGGATTTTATCCTGGATCCGCCCCTGGCCAGGTGGGTGTGGTACGAGCTCCCATGTGCCGTTATCCATGAGGGCTTGTATTCATCAGCTATGGCGCGATGCCAGTTCGCGTCCTGAAGGGTGGAGCGATATGTCTTCGGTATTGGTGACGGGCTGGGCTGAATAGCACAGAGATTGAGTCGGTGCAGGGGCTGAAAGCAGGTTTGGAGAGAAACCGAGAGAGAGATGCGCCACACGCGCTGTAGCATATCATTTGCCAAACATAAATAGGTGCTGTACATGTGCGGAGATTACTACCAATCACAACGGTGATCAGCAGAAATCAAGCGATACTAATCCTCTAAACAAGGAAAGGATTACAACAAACCAAAACTGAATTGGTTAGAGATACAACAAGCGAAAATTATGAACACAGCCGAAAAGGCAAGAAAGATATGCAGTTGCAGCAGGAAGATATGCGTTATCAGATTACATAAGCAGGAATAAATTAACTGAACATGTGCATACAGGAAGAACAATCAGAGCTGTCAATATCTGCAGGCTGCAACGCAATTTAAAATACAAAACAACCAGAATGATGGAAGGGGGGAAAACTAGCTTCCAAATCCTTGTTATTTATCTCAATAAAGGAGAATCAAGCATGTGAGATGAGAAGTTTGTTTAATAGTAGTGATTTTTATATTGGAGGTATTAAATTGGTGTGTTTTATTTGCTACGGTCGTAACGTGCAGATGTCAGGCTGTTAAAATGGTGTTTTGTTTTAATAACATTTATCTTCATGAGTACAAACGGGTGCCTTACCAATTGAAACTTTTAAGACTGCCGACCTTACCGACCAGCGGTACAGTTTCGGTGTTGATCGATGAAACAAGCAGTCCTTCTGCAGCGTAGTGTTTTCGGTTGTTTTTCTCCTTTCTATTCGACTAGGGATGAACAGTAGATTTCACCTGCTTCTGGGGCCTGGATTGTTGTATCTTTTGCTGCCTATTTGAATGGAATGGCACGTAATTCTCCCTTGTGTTCTCGAGAAAAAACATATAAATGCGAATAGATCATATAAACATAATGATTCCTTTTCACGAGAATGTGGAAGAGTGCCATCTGTTTTATTAGCAAAAGAGGAGTTTACAAACACCGGTCTCTTCAGAAACATAATAATTTTCAGAATCACTAGCTTATTATTTGATGGATGGAGTGGACTGTACTTTGGGACACCAACCGAACCGGCCACTGGACATCAGGACTGCGATGGCGACAGTCCAAGCGGTCGATGGTTCGGCCGGGCATTGAACGCCTCCTTGCTGCACGATCGCTGACGGCTAGCTGCTTAATCTGCACATGCCTGTACTGTATTATGTGCTT
This sequence comes from Dendrocalamus sinicus, assembly GCA_036346575.1. Classification (NCBI taxonomy): domain Eukaryota; kingdom Viridiplantae; phylum Streptophyta; class Magnoliopsida; order Poales; family Poaceae; genus Dendrocalamus; species Dendrocalamus sinicus. The sequence continues at coordinate 200,256 of JAYEVI010000378.1, read as the reverse complement.
AATTATGCTGTTATATGCAGGCAAGAACTCGATTAAGTGTGACCCGTAGCCAGGCCGGTCAATCAAAACTGATATGATCTGTCATACCACGCGTAGCTAAGCTTATTATTGTTATGAATAGCGCTTGTATTCATATGAGGCCAATGGGCCGGTATATATACACAAAGTACAGGTGACAAATATGCAAAGAACCCCTCATAACAATGGGGAATAACAACTATACATATATCTTTAACACCCCCCCTCAAACTCATGGTGGATCAACAACACTGAGTTTGGAGAGGTAGAAGCCGTCTTGTGCTCGAGTCCGGCCTTCGTGAAGAAATCCGCTATTTGAAGCTCCAAGGCACATATCAAGAGTAATCACCGATCATGCACACAAGTCCTCGTGAAAGAAGCATCAACACCAATGTGCTTGGTGAGCTCATGCTTCACAGATCACGGCAACACCGATAGCACTGCATCGTTCGACAAGAGAGGGGTCGTGTAGTTACGAAACACCAAAATCCTCAAGCAACCACCGTAGCTGGCAATCTCTGCCAAGAGAGCCATAGCTCGCAACTCACCTCTGCACTCGAACGGGACATCGCATCTGCTTCTTCGTCTTCCGTGCAATAAGAGAACCACCAAGAAAAACACAAGAAGCAGAGACGCACCGCGATCGAGGGATCATCGCCCAAGTAGCATCCGAATAGGCTCAAGTCAGAACGAATGGAATGTGGAAAGAAAAGACGGCGAGAGATAGTCCCACGAAGGTATCGCAGAACTCAAGAAGGTGGCTGAGTGAACTCGAGTGGGAGCTGAAACAAATCGACTCGAATATGAACTGGATAAGTGATATCCGGACGAGTAATGACAAGATAGACAAGACTCCCAACAAGGTGACGATAGCGAGTCGGATCGTAAAGAGGCTCGCCATCGAGAGTCGGAGGTGAACATTGAGCTCCATGGGAGTCTCAACAAGATGCTGATCGTTGAGAGAGGCGCGATCAAGAAGATCCTGAATATATTTCTCTTGGGACATAAAGAAACCATCCGGAGTGGAAGTAACCTCAATCCCAAGGAAGTAACGAAGAGGACCAAGATCCGACATAAGGAATTGCTCACTAAGACGAGCCTTGACAAAGGCAATGTACTCGTAATCATCTCCGTAATGATCATATCATCAACATACGAGAGAAGAAGAGTCCACCACGAGACGAAGTGTGGACAAAGAGCGCAGGATCATGATCACTAGCTGAAAACCAGCACTAGTGACCACAGAGGAGAAGCGCCAAACCAAGCACGAGGGGCTTGCTTAAGGCCATAGAGAGAGCGACGAAGGCGATGCACCATGCCCTCGTGAAATGAATACCTGGTGGCGGATGCATGTAGACCTCCTCACGCAACTCGCCATTAAGAAAGGCATTCTTGACATCAAGCCGAGAAATGCACTGGGCGAATAGACACCACCGAAAGAAGAGTGCGAACAAAGGTGGTCATGTGGGCCACAGAGCAAAAGTCTCGTCGTAGTCAACACCATGCTCTCGCTGAAGCCACGAGCAACAAGACGCGCCTTATAGCGCTCAAGAGAGCCATCGAGCGAGTCTTAATCTTATAGACCCACTTACATGTGATGGGACGAGAATGAGATGGAAAAGGAACAAGATCCCAAGTACCGGCGCCGAGGGCAGCAATCTCTTGGCCATGGCAAGCTGCCACTCGTGGGTGAGTAAAGATCCCAGTGGAGACAAGCTCACGAGTAGCTGCGCCAAAGAAAGGCAAACGGGCAGAGGCCGAATCGACCGACGATCGCGAGAGCGTAGCGAGGAGAAGATGAGCCATCGGGGAAGATGGAGCATCGAAGAAGATGGAACATCGAAGAAGATGGCTCATCCGGAAGATCCTCAATACGAGGTCGACGAGTGTAGAAGATAAGGAGAAGGTATTGTAGTGGGAGGAGCTCATGAGTCGTAGGAGACGACACAGCGCGCATAACGGCGAGAGGCCACAGGGGAATATGTGGAGACTCAGGGGGACAGTGGACGAGGCAAACAGATATAGGTGTATCCGGAAAGGTCAAGAAAGACAGAGACTCCACAGAGGAAGTCGGGCAGAAGCAGGGCGTGGGTAGAATGGACGAGACTCATCGAAAGTCACATCCCGAGACCCAGATCCGACGACCAACAGATCCCAAAGACCGATAGCCCTTGTGCTCGTGCACAGATCCCGAAAGACACACTCAACAGATCGAGCGGTCGGTTTGGTGCGTTCTCGAGGGGCGAGGAGAACGTAGCAAACGCAGCCAAACAGATGAAGGGCGAGTAGTCGTGAAGACGACCACGAGACGCCAACAGGATCGCTCCCTTAAGAGCGTAAGAGGGTGGATGTTGACGAGATAGGTGGCAGTGAAACAAATCGGCCCAAAAGTGAGGTGGAATAGAGGCGGCGATCATCGAGCACGAGCGCCTCAAGGAGGTGACGATGCTTGCGCCGGCGACACCATTCTCGAGCATGAGCACCGTGACAGAGAATCGAGCGAGAGTGCCCTCGCCAAAGAAGGAAGCCGCGCAGTGACGAGAGAGGTACTGCCGCCAGAATCAAAGACGAAAGACATGAATAGGAGTGAGAACCGTGTGAATCATAGTGGCAAATTATTTATAGATGGGCAAGGCCTCACTACGAGAAGACATGAAATATATCCAAGTGTGGCGAGAAAAATCATCTATAAAAATGATATAATATCGATGACCCCTTTCAAACGGCGGAGCCGACCCCAAACATCCAATGAACAAGATCAAAAGGGCGCTGAGACACGACTCACTATGAGGATAAGGAAGCTGGATCTGCTTACCTAACTTACAGCCCCGACAATCTAAAGACACGCTCTCCTAAGACAGACTCCGAAGACCACGACGAACTAAGGACGGCAGACGGATCCACACAGATGACCAAGACGATGATGCCACCGCTGGAAAGACCGGTAGAAGAAGTGGCGTATGAGAGACCGGCGGCGATGGTGGCGCGAAGGAAGGTGAAGCCACCAAGCTCCCAGAGACGCCGTGAGTCACGCGCCGAGGCCGAACCAACCGAGCTCCGTGTGGCGATCCTGAACACAACAAGAGTCAGAGTCGAGAATGACCCGATAACCAAAGTCAGTAATCTGCCCAGCAGAAAGAAGCTGCATGGTAAGGCGAGGAACATGAGCAACAGAAGGAACATGAAAGGATGAGTTGCTAAGAGATCCTCGACCAGAGACAGAAAGAGTTGTACCATCAGCAGTAAGAACACTGACAGGAGAATCAAGAGGTGTAATAGAAGACAGAGTGGAAGGATCAAGAGTCATGTGAAAAGATGCTCCGTAATCAAGAATCCACGGGAGGTACCGACGTGTAGGAGGTGGTCTCTCGCGTTCGAAGAGTCGATGAGCGTAACTCGCAGAACCCGCCGAGGAGAACCCGGCGGCAAGTAGGCGCCGAAGTCCGGCTATCTCCCGCCGGTGAGAGAAGTCGCTGAAGAAGTCGAGGCGCACGCCGTCGTAGAAGCACTAGTGCCGAGAAGAACGGCGTGAAAGATGCCGCTTCTTCTTGTAGCACGGGACTCGCAGTGGCCATCCTTGTCGCAGAGGAACAGTGAGGACGGCCACCTCTCAGACGGAGGACGGCCACCACCACCGTGGTAGCCGCCGCAGAGGCAGCGTAGCAGCGACGAGCGGCGAGCACGAGGGGAGTGGCATCGCACCAGACCACTCAAACGAGTCTCCTCTCGCGTATCTCGGTAAGAGCCTCCGAGAGTGACACGAGGTGGCGTGCAAGGAGCCGGGCACGCCTTTGCTCGAACTCAGACGGCGCGAGTAAGGAACTCGTAAACCCGCTGAAACTCCAGTGTCAAGACGCACATCCAGCAAAGACGGACAGTACGACGGCCAAGAAGCGGCGAGTCCAACCGACGCCGCATGCGAACTCGAGCGTAAAGCGCCAATGAGTATCGCCTGCTGAAGAGAGTGCTCTGGCGACCACGGACAGTGCATGGGCATCACCAGAGGGCTCAGAGCGCCGACGAAGATGAGTCCACATCCGAAAGCCAAGGAGTCCACAACTAGGGTGGAAAAAGCTCGTTAGTGGGCTCGTTGGCTCGGTTCAAAATTGCTTCAATTATACTTATTAATTGGTTAAACATTAAAATGAGTTGATTTCAAATGAATTTGAATTTTGCTCAAGCTCGCTCGGCTCGGCTCGTTAGCTCGTTTCTAAAAATACTTTTAAATTATCCGTAAATGATATTAAATCAAAATATGCCAATTTTAGAAAAAGCTCGATAAGACGAAAGCGCTTGGCTCGATATCCACCCTACCCACAACCTCGTAAGAAAATCGAGGTCGACATCGGCGATGAAGACAAGAAGCACTCGAGCGCCGCCATCGTACCACCGAGTGTAGACGGCCGACGATCCTTGTAGGAATCCGAGCCTCATGGTAGGCGAGGCGGCTTTATCATCGCCTTCATCATCGCAGCACCTTATCGGCCGTCGGAGGCAATGCAACAGCGAGGCTCCGTTGGAGGAATAGGGCAAGGCGACAGTGACATCGCCGAGAGGACGCCCGAGACGAAGACCACGCATGTGAATGCGCATGTGAGACACGAAGTCGGTGTAATTAACACCATCAAAGATCACCGGCAGCGAGGAGGGAAACGGTGCCCATTGGTAGGCGGCGCTGACGGCGCGGCGACCAAGACAACGGTCTAACAGCGGCACCGACGGCGCGGTTAGAACGACGCTTTTTTTGCTTTTTCTCGAAACCTAAACTTAACGGCCGGCGCCCGCAGAAAACACACGCCAACGCAGAGGCGCGCTCGCTCGCGGCGCGGAGCGCCGGCGGGCGAGCGCCCGGCGGCGGCGGGGAGCGGCCGCGCGAGGACCGCGGCGCGGGTGGAGGCCGAGCGCGGCTCAGCGCTGGAGGCCGCGTCCCGGCGCGGGAGGCCGCGCCCGGCGCGGAGACGGCGGCAGCGGCGGCGCGAGGAGCGCCGGCGCGGAGGGAGCGGCGCGGGCGCGGAGGAGCGACCGCGCGGAGGGCGGGCGCGCGCGAGGAGCGCCGCGAGGAGGAGCGCCGGCGGCGTCGAGCGGAGGAGCAGCAGCGACGGCGATGCTGCGGAGGAGGCCGACAGCGGCGGTGGAGGAGGCCGTGAAGACCAAGCGGGCGTGATGGCAGCGAGGAGGCCGAGTCGGCGACGGCGGCGGAGGCGGCACACGGGCGCGTGCGGAACCCTAGGTAAGCCAAAACCCTAGTTTTGGCTTTGATACCATGTTATGAATAGCGCTTGTATTCATATGAGGCCAATGGGCCGGTATATATACACAAAGTACAGGTGACAAATATGCAAAGAACCCCTCATAACAATGGGGAATAACAACTATACATATATCTTTAACAATTATCTCCTCAGTGTCTTGGTCCCAGCTGCCGAACTGCTTCTCTTGACAAGTCATGAGACGAGACACTGACGGATTCTGTTGCTGTTTTAGCTTGAGGCATATCCAGAAATTAATCGAGCAACGAGGAGTGGATATTTGGCTTTTACTTCTCTGAAAATCGAAACAAACTGCGTGGTTTCTTGAAGCAAATTTTTTAAACGGTTTTTGAGTTAAAAACCGTGTGCACCACAGTGCTCCAGGACATGCCGGTTTGCATCAATTTTGTCGGCGACAACCACATTGTATTGGAGGCAGCATCGATGTTGGGGGGGCGAGGAGGGGATAGAGGGAGGCTCGCCGCCGGAGGAGATGTACACAGTACACGCATTTCGCCAACCGGAGGAGCCCCAGGGTGGGGAGGAGGAGGTGAGGAGGCCGAATGGAGGCTGAGCACTCTGTGAGGATCACAGACATTGAGTCGACCGTTGCAGAGCCTGTGGAAGGTGCTTCCTTTGCACACAAAGATTGCTCTTTCGTTGTTGCATAGCGTCCAAGCATTACTGTTTTCATTGCAACGAGGAGTGGACATTTGGCTTTTGGCTTCTTTGAAGGTCAGAGCAAATGACACTACTTCTTGAAACGGATTTTTTAAATAGCTTCTTATACTCAAAACCGTATACACCGTCCGTGTTGGGGTCTTCACTTACCACTGCCATCTCAAAAAGTATAAATAAACATCATCAACCACTATAAAAAAACCATCAGTTACAGCCCAAAAGAAACATGAACATTGTTCTCTCTCTTTTCGAATGCTTACAATTGGTTGTCGCAGGCACAACAACTGAGAGGTCAGAGATCACATAATCAAATCCAAAACGAGGTTGTTCCACGCCTCTGACCACCGCCCATTTCTGAATCCCAAACATCACACGTGCGTTGAGATCTCAATTTAGACCTAGATCACTGTTAGACCATGTGGATGGTCGTGAGTTTAGTGATGATAAATAATTGATATATTTTTGAACAAGCAATAATTGACATTTGGATTGCTTTGAAATTTATGTTTGTAAAAGTTTCAGTCGATCGCAGTTGAAGGTTTCGAGTCCGAGTGGTTTTGGTCTGCTCTGAGTGGTTATTGATTTGCTCTAAATGGTTTTGGTCTGCTTTGAGTAGTTTCGACCAGTCCGATCGGGTCTGAGTGGTATTAGACGGTTGTCGAGTAGCAACGGAGTATCAAATGACACTCGAGTAGAATTGGAGCATCGGACGGCGTCCGAGTGGTATTGGAAGATCAGACGATATTCAAGTGCCATCGGAGGATCGAACGACATTCGAGTGGCAGTGGAGTATCGGACGGTGTCCGAGTAGCATTGGAGGATCGAACGGCTTTGTGTTGGGTGGATCGATCGACAGACTTCGACCATGGTATTTCGACCATATCAAGCTTTGACCATGGTAAGTCGAACATTGCATATTTCAACCACGTCCCACTTCGACCATGTCAAGATTCGACCACGGTAATTTGACCATAGTATTTCGACCTCGTCATTCTTAGATCACGACATTTTGACCAAGAAACATCGACTATGGCAGTACGACCATAACTGGTCGAAGATGGTAAGTTATAGTATTTGTCGATGGTCGTAGCTACAGTATCTTATCTATGGTCATAGCTACAGTACTTTTTTATGGGTGTAGCTACAGTGCCTGGTCGATACTCGATAGTCATAGACTTTTTTGGTTGTACAAAATAGTTGTAGATTTTACTGGTCAGTAGTCGTAAACTTTACTGGTCAGTGGTCTTAGACTTATGATCGATAGTTATAGACTTTGTGGTCAGAAGTCAAATACTTTGTGATCAATTGTCATAGGTTTCATGGCCTGTACTCATAGATTCATGGTTGGTACGAGTGCTTTAATTCTTGATATCTTCGAGTATATCGAGTACTCATGTTAGGCCAGCTGTAGGAATGGCTAGTGGTGATCGATAAATAGTACTCGAAGGATTCAGTACTCGGAAGATGATGGTACTCGATTGTCGTGGTTTTCATGATTATGGTCAGGGATCAGTTGTTGGAGGCTTGTGGTATGTGATTGGTACTCGTGGATGGTAGTCTGTGCGGTATTCGGTGATCAATGGTGCAGTGAATGGTTGGAGATCGTAGTCGTAGACTTAGAGATCTGGTGCTTTAGTCGTAATGATCGGTACTTGTAGTCGGTACTCATTGGTTTTGTGGTCGATAGCGATACTTGCTATTCCCAAGTGTTTTGAGTGGAGCGATGGTGATTCCCGAGTACTTGTTGGTTTCGAGTTCTTGGTGAGATAGCAGTTGTATTGAGTGATCTAAAGTTGGTATTTTGGAAAGCAATGGAATTGGTGGTCATAATGAGTAGTTTGAAGCAGACTACTGGATAGTGATAGGATGTATGGTCGTAGATGACCTGGTTGATGATCGTGGATGACTTGGCTAGTGGTCGTGGAAGGTTTGGTTCATGTCTATGAGTAGTTAAGGGTGTGTGTGGTTCATGTGTGTGTTGATGTCGGTCAAGTTGTAGAGAACTTATGTCGGGAGAAAGTCTTTTTGGTTTTTGCATGTGCAGATTAGCGTGGAGATGGTCATGGTCAATGACAAGGAGGATCGGGACTATGATGGGGAGATCTGAGGTCCAGGCAGTTAGAAGATGTCACGCAAGATGGTCGGGCTCATGTTGAAGCACGTGGAGATCAAAAGGTGGTAATTTGTGGAGAAGCTATGGGCAGTGTGGTCCAGGAGGCTTTGACACGAGCGGTGATGATATGTGGAGAAGTTGCAGGAGGTGCAGTCCTGGAGGCTTCGATACAGGAGTTGATGGTGCGTGATAGAGATACAAGAGGTGTTGTCCTAGAGTCTTTGTCATGTGTTGAGTTAGGAGTTGTGGATAAGAGTCCATAACTTGAAAGATGTAGAGTTTGATTAAAACCCGTGTTCAGAATGGTTTCAAATTTCTTTATTTTGGGAAGAGATAGGATTACATGTCCAGGTTGTTATGGACACGGTTTGAGATGTCCGTGTTTGAGATGAACAAGGTTTAGGGCTCTAGCATATAAAATCAGGGGAGAGGCTAAGGGTTTAGCCGTGGCTTTGAGGAGGCTTTTGTGCTAGGATTTTTAGAGGTGCCGTGAGTGTGCTTTGTAGCCACAGAACATGTTCCAAAAATAATAGATAAGATCTATTCCAAGAAAAGTTAGTCGACATCGGCGATGTGTTTTCCAAGGATCGGTTTCTCCTGTGGCTTCGGTGATGATGTGCTAACACATCTTGATCTCAAGTGATACAAGCACGGTGTTATCTTCAGCGTGTTCTCATTTGAGCAGCTAAAGTTTTTAAGCGGTGGGAGATTTTGACTATATGCATAGGCGATCGAGCAAGTGGTCGTAGTGAGTGGTCGAAGCGAGCGATTGAATGCCGAGCGATCAGAATCTCCATCGAGACCATGCACATAGTCAAGCGTCTTGCGGTCAAATTTCATGTCTATAAGTTAGATTATTTTTCTTGTGGTTTGACATTTGATATCATAACTGAGAAATGGAGGCAATCATTCACCCCCTCTGATTGCGCCATACGATCCTACAAGTGGTATCAGAGCAAGGTGCGATGGCATCAGAGAGGTATGTGAATTGTCCCCCATGCTAGATGATACTGATTTTACTTTTTGGAAGTGTCGTATGCAAGCATATATTGAGGCTCAAAGTAGTGACATTTGGAAAAAGGTTTCTAGTTCGTATGAGTCCCTACTATTGTTACAACTTTGAATAAAACAGATGTTGATTTGAATGCTTTTTCAAGGAATTTCTCGCAAAGAATTTAATCGTATAGCTCATATTGCTTTTGCCCACTTAATCTGGAAAACACTTTGCAATTATCATGAAGAAACGACTAAGATTAAGAAAGTTCGCAAGAATCATTATAAAAAAGAGTACTTAGATTTTGCTATGAAACTTGGTGAATCTATTGATTATCTTTTTACTCGTTTTTAGAAGATTTTAAGTAACTTGCGCAGAGTTAGTGTTATACCAGCTGATGGAGATAATGCACCTAAAATTTTGAGGTCTTTAGGTTCAGAGTAATTGATGGTCATCACGACTATTAATCAAATAGTCAATCTAGATACCCTTACCATGGATGATCTATACTCTAAATTGAAAACCTATGAGAAGGAAGCTTTGACATCTAAGACTGATAAATTTTCATCTTTAGCACTTGTGACTAACCCCATGCAGGCTGCTTCATTGAGTACTTTGTCTTGTGTTTCCGTGTCTGCCATGTCCTCTTTTTCAGAAGATCAGTTCGAGCAGCTCCCAAAAGAGGACTTGATCTTAATCTCCTCACGATCATACAAAGGCACTCAACAACATGAGAATGAGGAAGTGAGGTGGCACTCCACACTCCACGCTTGCTGCCTCCCTCCTCTCCCCTGGACTCACCATCTCCATGTCCCCCATCATGACTCTCTCCATCGCCGAGTTCAGTGACACGGTGGTCGCAGTCGAGGAAATGTCGGTCTGCGTCAATTTCGTCGGTGACAACCACATTGTAGTGGAGGTGGCCACGGCGTTGGGGGAGGACGAGGAGGAGGGGATGGAGGGAGGCTCGCTATCGAAGGAGATGTACATGCATTTCGCCAACCAGAGTAGGTATTGTTGCGGGTACCATGAAGTGTGGTTGCTCATGCATGAAATTGCCCATAAATGATATCTGGTATTGCATAGATTGCTTGTTGTTGATTCTTGTGAAGGTGCCTCGCTTATTTTTGGAATATAGGTTTATTCATGTGTGATGACTGCTCCATCTCGAATATCTATAGTTTGAAATGATGTGCACATG
>JAYEVI010000378.1:0-187500 GCA_036346575.1 Dendrocalamus sinicus | reverse complement strand
GTGCGGCTCAGGTGCATGGTTTTGGGCAATAGAAGCGCGTGTAATGGAGAAAATTGTGAAATAGAACTAATGGATATAAATAGAGTTCTATGCAATTAGGGCAAACTACCTGTGAGGATTGTGCCTGAATATTATATAGTAGAACAGAGTAACAGAATAAAATTGCTAATCATGAAGACATTAGTCTATCTATATATTTATTCTCCAAAAATTCTCATTATTCTATGAAAACTAAAATTCTATCATTACTCTGAGAGAGAAAAAGGAGAAACTGCTACACTATTCCATGAAAAAACCTCATACGTCAGTGATTCAATAAAGGGGTCCATATAAAATTGAGAAGGCAATAATGATATTGTTTGATACAAATAAGACAAGTAATTTGACTGATATAAAAAAAAGATATTGTTGCTCTTTACCTTCACTTACCAACTCAATCTGATGAAGAATTTGTGCTTTTCTTAAACCAATCTTTCATACAAATTAATTCCTAAATAGTATCAGAACCAAGAGAGCTCTGATATTGGTTAATATTCCACTTCCCTATAGAGAATGTAGACTTAGAATGCATGGAAGATACCTGAACTGTGAAAACATCGCGTGCCATTTGAGACAGCATAGGATAAGTCTCACGGTTGGCCTTCCACCAATCCAAAATGTCAAAATTGTCACTCCCATCTAAAACATCCTCATCCAAGTAACTATCCAACTCAGACATCTTCTGTCGAATAACCATATTTCGAGATTGATATTGAGCAAAATCAATCTCAAGCTTCCATTTACCCTGGCTTGGAGAACTGCTAGTAGACAAGACTTGATTTTCCAAATTACGAGCAGCCCTTGATGTACCACTCATTTGCTCTAGTTTCATATATTCAGAGTAGAACGTTCCCAAGTAAGACTTAACATTTTCCAACTTAGCTTAGGCATACTCTCCATAAGCTTGTGAATAGCAAAAGTTCAGAAAAAACAGGCTTGGATCTTGGGTCTAGTACAAAAGCAAGTGCTAGCACCATATTTGGTTCATTCCAATATTTCTGATACTTCATTTACATTTGAGTAGAAAATCCTCTCAACAAGTCATCTAGTTGAATACCTTCACTTAATAGAGTCTCCCACACAGTCCAAACTTCTCTTATATACATATGAGCACATGGATATTTTTCTACTGAGAATGACTTAGTGGCATCCTAAAAAACTTCAATAAATTCACAAAGGGTTGTGGCCTTTTCCCAATCCTCCATGGATGGACCTTTATCACAATACTTAATTTGGTAAGCAAAATACACATTCTAGTATTGCAATGCTTCTGCTAATATCAAATAGGTTGAGTTCCATCATGTGGGAACTTCTAAGGTGAGGCCCCATTTAGTTTCAAGCTTCATTGTTTCAGCAAGTTCATTGAATTTTTGATGGAATGCTCCACTGGAATCAGGGGCGGATCCGCCGCGGGGGCTCGAGCCCCTACCGCTACCGAACCCTTGGAGCCCCCCCATAAATTTTTAGCTATGGATGTATGGTGTAGGAGGGGCATAGTGGAGTTATGTCGCTGTATCGCTTTTGTTCAGCCTCTCCTAAAATTTTTCCTGGATCCGCCACTGACTGGAATGTATGGTTTTTATAAGTTCTCTTATTTTCTCTACTGTAATATCTAGAATTTTCATACCTTCTTTCACCAATATGTTGAGTATGTGTGAGCAACATCTCACGTGTAGGTGTTCACCACCAAAGAGCACTTTATTCCCAAGGGACTCCCTCAACTTCTGTATTGCCTTGTCATTAGTTGAGCAGTTGTCAAAAGCTAGAGCAAACACCTTATATATGATCTAGTCCCCATTCAGATAAACAACTAGATATAACCCTAGTAATGGTATTTGCTTTGTGAGAGTGAGGTACTTGTTTGAAAGAGAGTACCTTCTTGTGGAGCACAAAATCCTTGGAGATATAGTGGCAAGTGAGTGTAAGATAACCCAACTTTTGGTTCAAAGTCTACATGTTAGCTGTAAAGCTCATCTTTAAGTCCACTTCTTGCAGGATAGAGCGAAGTTTGCTCTTCTTGTGTTCGAACAAAATCTCTACACAGTCATTGTGAATAGATTGTCGATTAGGAATTTTAAAAGTTGGATGCATACTTCTCATGAGTTTATGGAAATAATGATCCTCGATTGCCTAAAAAGGAATCCCTGCATTGACCAAATATTTCGCAGTGTACCAACGAGTCTTCACTGGGTCAAAAGCAAAATGCCCATCTTTAACTATCTCAGTTTCAAACTGCTTCCTTATAGCATCATCGGTAATACCAGTGCATGAATATTTGATATGCCTAAGCAAATGACCTGTCCCGTCCCTTGCTACTAAGCGTCCTCTACAATGTATACAAATGGCCCTGTCCTCTTCAACCAAATGCTCGAAGTGTTGCCAAACTTTAGATCGATGGTGTTTAGATGAAGAACTACCTAATACTGGAGCAAAACTTATTAAGAAATAGCTAACATCATAAATCTCTAGTTCTATTAAGAAAAAGAGCTCTGTAAGTCAAGACTGTTTCATCTCTCTATCACCGGAATAAATTAAACTAACAAATGTTTAAAAATGAAAATGATTATCAAAAGAGAGCAAACCTTTTCATAATCACCTAGGCCTTTAAGGTAATATATAAATGGCTCAACATACTCTGAAAGACTGCTAATCTTGTTTCTATCATGAGAATGAATCTCATAACCTGTTAAGGCGATAGCATTGACTTTGAACCCACTATCTTCAAGAAGTGCTATAGTCGTGTACCAACACCAAGCACCAAAACCACCTTCATGAACAAGAACAATGATATTGATTTCCAAATATTTAGTTTTCAAATCTTGTTTAAGAAGTAAACAGTTGGTCAATTTGATAGTGGTTATATGCATGCAATGGCCGCAGTTAGATAAGCATTACTATACAATACAAACATAATCAAAACATCCGCATTACTTAAACAACAATCCGTAGTGAATCAGTAAGATGTGTAGTTATGATAACTAGTTCGGATCTTTTGAAGTTGCCCAGTCATAACTAGAATCAGCCAAACACTAAAATTCAAGAGCAAAAGATGTTGGGTCCTTAGGATCTTCTAGGGGCAGATCTGAGGGTGTTCTTGTTCGGATTCGAGAGAGAAGGGGAGAGGGAGAGAGGATTAGGGTTAGGGGTACCGACTGTCCGAAGCATTGGAGGAGGAGCTGGCCATCGTTGGTTCGTCGGTGAAGTCTGCGCACGGGCAGTCGGGGAAGAGGAGGGCGGTGGCGGCGGCGGAGATCCGGTGACGGGGACGGCGATGGAGCTTCCCGCCGCTGACTGCGCGTCCCTCTCTAGATCGGTCTAGGGTTTGTCGGGTGGGGTTTGCGGCTCAGGCGAACCTCGTTCGTCGAGCCGCCGGCCCCCACCCTCTATTTATTGCGCAGCGCGACGGGGGCCCATTAGCCAATAGTTGGGCTGAGCGCCCCTGATCAGGGTGCGAATCAAGGTCCCGATTAGCCGTTGGGCTAATCGGGGAGAGATCAATCTAACATTCTCCCCCTTGATCTCCTCTCCTCTCATACCTTTTCTTCTTTTGCCATTTCATCACAGATTAGTGCATAGAGCATGCTTCATCGTCACGATCAATCGCCGATAGATTTAACAGCTACAATACACATCTCTGCTCAAACAGATTCTTTAATTTTGGGCCCTTTATAGTCCAGGAATCATAGGCTTTCCCTTAAACCCATGCCGGCTACATGTTCTCTGAACACGTTGGGTGGTAAGCCTTTTGTAAGCGGATCCGCTAACATCTTTGTAGTACTTATATGCTCAAGACTTATAATTTGATCCCGAACTTTATCTTTCACAACATAGTACTTTATGTCAATGTGTTTGGCAGCACCACTTGACTTATTGTTGTGGGCATACATTCTCTTTGGTTCATTATCGCAGTACAACTTAAGTGGTCTATTGATATCGTCAACCACTTTTAAACCGGTATGAACTTCTTTAGCCGTTCACCTGCCCGTAGCCTCATAACATGCTACAAACTCGGCATACATTGTGGACGATGTAGTGACGGTTTGCTTTGAGCTTTTCCACGATATAGCTCCTCCAATGAGTGAACACATATCCGGATGTCGACTTTCTATCATCTCCGCATAATCGAATCAGATACCCCACTATATGGAGTGAATCGATCTTCAGTATGTCATCATAAGGCCTTTGTTCCTTGCAAATAACGCATAAGACTTTCTTTACCAATTTCCAATGTTCTATTCCAGATTGCTCGAATCGCCAAATAACCCAGTAACAAACACTAAGTCGAGCGTGTACACACTTGAGCATACCGCAAGCTTCCGACAATCAAGCATATGGAACCGATTTCATTTGATCGAGCTCAGATGGTTCTCGGGCATTGAAAATCCCCATATCGCCGCCCTTGACTATAGGTGCAGGTGAAGGACTACATTTATGCATACCAAATTTTTAAAACTTTCTATGTATGTCTTTGTGACAGTCCCAATGTCCATTTGTTTCTATCCCTGAATTTGATCCTAGAACGAACAAAGTTTCACAAGATCTTTCATGTCAAAGTTTGAGGACAAAAACTTCTTTGTCTCGAGTGCATCGACATCACTACTAGCCAAGAGGATATCATCCACATACTGAGATTAGGAAGATAAACTTCCCATCTTTAAACTTTGCATAAACACAGTTGTCCTCTACATTCTCTTTAAACCAAAATTTTCTTATTGTCTTCACAAA
Organism: Dendrocalamus sinicus; assembly: GCA_036346575.1. Taxonomy (NCBI): domain Eukaryota; kingdom Viridiplantae; phylum Streptophyta; class Magnoliopsida; order Poales; family Poaceae; genus Dendrocalamus; species Dendrocalamus sinicus. The sequence continues at coordinate 182,736 of JAYEVI010000378.1, read as the reverse complement.
CTTCAAGTACCACTTGTCTTGAAGCTTGCTTTAACCCATAAATCGATTTCTTTAGGCGGCATCCCATTCTTTCATTTCCTTCCATGACAAAACCTTTCGGTTGTGCCATGTAAACATTTTCCTCCAAATCCCCATTAAGAAATGTCGTCTTTACATCCATCGATGTAACTCTAAATCATAATGTGCTACTAATGCCATTATGATTCGAAGAATCTTTATATGAGACTAGAGAAAAGTCTCATTGTAATCAATCCCTTCTCTTTGCGTAAAGCCTTTTGCCACAAGTCGCGCTTTGTATCTTTCTACATTCCCTTGGGAGTCAAGCTTTGTCTTGTAGACCCATTTGACCCTCTTGCTTTGGCTCCTTTAGGAATAATTTTCAAGTCCTGCACTTTATTAGCCTTCATGGACCTCATTTCCTCTTCCATGGCCTCAAGCCATTTTGAAGAATTTTCGCTTCTCATGGCTTCTTCAAAAGAGGTGGGATCATCCTTCATTTGAAATTCCTCTGTATGATAAATCTGATAATCATCAGAAATAGCTGATCTTCTTACTCTTTGAGACCTCCTCGGGGCCTCCTCATTTGGTACATCTTCTGTTTGAGGCTGCTGTTGCTCCCCCTCATCATTTCATCCTCTAAGAAGACAGCGTGTCTCGTTTCTACAAACTTTGTATATCTGTCTGGACAGTAGAAACGAAAACCTTTTGACTTTTCAGGGTAGCCAATGAAATGGCAACTTATCGCTTTGGGATCAAGCTTCCCAAGGTTTGGGTTAAATACTTTAGCCTCAAGCAGACCCCACACACGTAAGTGGTTTAGTGAGGGAACTCTTCTTGTCCACAACTCGCATGCGGTGTTTTGGGCACCGACTTCATCGGGCACTCTGCTTAGAATATGAATGGCGGTTTTCAACGCTCCATCCATAAACTCAATGGCGGTGTGGAATAGCTCATCATGCTTCGCACCATATCCATCGAGTGCATGTTGCGTCTTTCAGCTACTCCATTTTGCTGAGGTTCGCCCGGTGTAGAATACTGGGCTACTATGCTATTTTCCTGTAAAAACCTTGCAAAAGGTCCAGGAACTTGTCCATATGGGGTATGTCGACCGTAGTACTCCCCCCCACGATCAGATCGGACTATCTTAATCTTTAAATCGTGTTGGTTTTCAACTTCAGCCTTAAATATCTTGAATTTATGCAAGGCTTCATTTCTTTCTTTGATTGGATAAATATATCCAAAACAGGGGTAATCATCCGTGAATGTTATGAACGAGTCATAACCATCCACACTTTTCATAGGAAAAGGACCACAAATGTCTGTGTGAATAATTTGTAGAGCTCCTATGCTTCTTTTGACGTCTTTCTTAATTTTCTTTACATATTTTCCTTTAATGCATTCTCTGCATTGTTCTAAGTCTGAGAACTCTAATGGAGGAAGAATATCATTCTTAACTAGTCTTTCTATTCTCCCCCTCGAAATTTGGCCTAAACGACAGTGCCATAATTTCGACGACGCATCTAAAGTTCTCTTTCGTTTCCTATTTACATTCATAGACGAGGATTCATTCACTTTCTCGCACGCGACGTTCCCATTATCGCATACGACATTCACATCATCACATAATGATAACAAATAAAGCTCATTTTGTAAGATGGCAAGACCAACACATTCTTTATTAAACATTATTTCACACTTGCCATTTCCAAAATGACAATCATAACCATCATTGTCCAAATTTGAAACACTAATCAAATTCCTCTATAAAGAGGGAACATAAAGAACATCTCTAAGTAAAAGAGTGAAGCCATCAGCTAGCTCTAATGAAAGATCGCCAACGGCTTCAACTTCAGCATGGACTCCATTTGCAACTTTATTGCATGTTTCTTTTCTTTGCGTATTCCTCGTCGAACGGAATCCCTGCAAATTATTGGCAACATGAACAGTTGCACCTGAATCAATCCACCAAGTAGATTTTGAATATTGTACATACAGGGATTCATTTATGAATGTAATAATGTTCTCACCTTTCTTTGACATAATCATTTTCAAGAAATCGGGACAATCTTTCTTGTAATGTCCCTTTTTCTTGCAATGAAGGCACTGATCTTTCTCCACTGTGAAATTTTGTTGCTGAGGCTTATGCTGAGCCTTTCCTGTCTTTTGAGGAGGAATGATTAAAGTTCTTTTTCTTGTAGTCCTTCACATAGTTGATAGAACCACCATGTGAGGATTTAATTCTTTCCTCCTCTTGCACACACATAGTTATGCACTTTTCTAAGTCCCATTTCTGGTCAGATGTTGTAGTTGACAACAAAGGTGTCAAACTCTTTCGGAAGGAAGCAAAATCAAATGAATAAGGAACTCATCCTTGAGAGCCAAATCCATTGGTTTAAGCTTGGATGCCAAGTTGCTCATCCTTAGTATGTGCTCTCTTATGCCAACGCCACCACCGAGTACCTTTCATCACAAGTCGCTTAATCACTGTGTAGCATAAGTCTTTGAAGAGCCAAAACCGACTCTTTATTTTCTCAAGGTACTCGTGGCGAGTGTCACACTCTGCGATTGAGCCCACAATTGCGAGCTCAATCGTGTTCTTTATCACACCAAACATTTCTTGTTGGCGGTGATCCACTTTATGATCAAGATCATATGACATTTTTATGGGAGCATAGTCCTCTGTCTGTGCCGCCAAGCAGCATCGACCTCATTTTCATCCTCACCGGTGCCACAGCTCAGGGGACACGGTGTGGTGACTACCCATCCACCTCAGCCAAGATAAAGGCCAGGTCAATCTTTTTCTTCCATTCACCGTAGTTGTCTCCTTTGAGAACCGAGATATCCCTGATGTAGCCCATCAAAGAGTATCCTCCTGAAACACAATTCATATACAGTGAGAACATTTAAACATAATAACAACAAAATTATATGCCTTATTTCCAACGTTGGTCAAAATACGACATACAATTTTATCTATACATTAAATCTACATCACCGTTGGGCAGAAATAGAAATAACGCATAAAATCATCAATTAAAATTATAATACTGTTATTATCAACGTTGGTCAGGAAATAACAATATCATAATTCACAACAATTCTCAAAAATTAAATTCTCCCGTTGGTTTGAATTTAATTGAAAGAGTAATCAACATTAACTTTTGCAGTGAAACATGAAATTATTCTAAAATAATTCATACTCGTAAGCATTATTCTCGTACTCATCTAATCTCTGGAAAAATAACACGTTGGTGCAAAAATTCATAGAGATTTGATTCAAATTGCATTCAAATTCACTCAAAAGGCTTCAAAATCAATAAAAATCATTTATCGTGCAATTGGCCATTTCGGCTGCTCTGCTAGCATGCACACCGCGGCCCGCTCACCGCGCCGCCTCGCGCTCCCCGCGCCAAAGCCGCAACTGGGCTCGGCGCAAAGCCATCGCCACTGGGCCAAAAGTGGCCCGCGCGTGCTCGGCGCGATCTCAGCCGTCCGTCGCCATCCGACGGCTGAGCGTCGATTTCGGCGGATCAAAACCGCGAGCGCGGCGGGGTCTCCCGAAACCCTAGCTCATTTCTCTCCTCTCCCCTCTCTCGGCATCGCGGCCCGTGCGAAACGCAGCGGCGGCGCGTCCTCGTCCACCGCCGGAGAAGGAAAAGCGGCGCCAACGCGGCCTCTCACGGCGTGCGCTCCCACGAGAGGGAGCGCGCCGCCGTCGAGCGGCTCCGTGTCGGCGCCCCTCAGCGCGTCGACGGTGGCCCACTTTGGAGCGCCGGCGAGCCCACGGCTCGGCCGGTCTTCCCAAGACGCCGGGACGGCGGCGTGTAAGTCCCGCCTTTTACGATCTAGGTTAGGTCCTTCCTCTTTTCTTTCTTTCTTTTTCCGCACGCCGGTCAACCGACGGCGGTCTTTGATCTTTCCCCGTCTAGATCTACGCCTAGATTAGCTCTGATACCATTGTTGGGTCCTTAGGATCTTCTAGGGGCAGATCTGAGGGTGTTCTTGTTCGGATTCGAGAAAAAAGGGGAGAGGGAGAGAGGATTAGGGTTAGGGGTACCGACCGTCCGAAGCATTGGAGGAGGGAGCTGGCCATCGCTGGTTCGTCGGTGAAGTCTGCGCACGGGCAGCGACGGTCGGGGAAGAGGAGGGTGGTGGCGGCAGCGGAGATCCGGTGACGGGGACGGCGATGGAGCTTCCCGCCGCTGACTGCGCGTCCCTCTCTAGATCGGTCTAGGGTTTGTCGGGTGGGGTTTGCGGCTCAGGCGAACCTCGTTCGTCGAGCCGCCGGCCCCCACCCTCTATTTATTGCGCAGCGCGACGGGGGCCCATTAGCCAATAGTTGGGCTGAGCGCCCCCGATCAGGGCGCGGATCAAGGTCCCGATTAGCCGTTGGGCTAATCGGGGAGAGATCAATCTAACAAAAGATGCTAGACAAAATGTCATACAGGTACTTGTGCATGTTTTTTTAGTTGCAACAAGTTGCAAAATTTGGGAGCTCTCCCCTTGTCATTTTTTCCAGGAAAATGAACACATATATGACAATATGATTGCCCTTGAAGCAACAATCAATCAATTCCAGCTGCCCCTATCCATGAAGGGGTTTCTGAAATGGACCAATATATACCGGCAACCACCATTCATCACCCATTTGACTGAAGTTTCCTACTTGCTCCAAACGTTTACCAAATCAATGCTCGGTCGTTGTCCAACACCCATTTGTTCACACGTATCAAGATATTTCATATGGCCCAAATGATTATTCGAGGTCCTTAGTCTAGATAGAAAATTAGAAATGTGCTTCCCCAACCATATCCAAATCAAATCAAATCCAATCCAAAATCGTTGCCGACGATAGGGGGAGGGCTCTTGGTAGTGACCTAAGAATGGAGGTGGACGGTGGCAGCGCAAGGGTTCTTGGTGGTAGCCGGGGGCGGATAGTGGCGGCGCGGCGCGAGGGTTTCCCGATGGTGGCGATCTTGGTGGTCGGGTGTTGGTGAAGGCACCGAGGGTTGGTGGTCAGGTGTTGGTGAAGGCACAGGGACATCGACGCCAAGCTCGACGCCAGTGTTGATGAAGGAACGAAGGGTGGCCGGGTCGACGTCGTAGAGGCGGACACAGCCGACGGCGAGGCCAAAGGGTGGACGACATGACTCCTCCTGACGAGAAATTTTGTTATACAACGGGTACACAAATCAGTTTATGTCACGAACCAATCCAACGCTGACACGTGGTATGTACTACTGTAGCAAATATGCAAAAAAAAAATTTACTGTTTTGTATTGTAGATGGTACGAAAAAAATAAATTTTATGACACTACAAAACAGTAAAAAAATAATTTTTTTATTAGTTGCTACAGTAATACATGCCGTGTCAACACTGGATTGGTTCGTGGCACAAACTGATCTGTGTCCCCGTTATATAACAGAATTTCTCCCATCTGACCTCTCTCTTAATATTAAAACTAAGGCCTAAAGTCTGCCCCAATCCAGCCCAAATATGGCCCAAAAAATAGGTCCAAAATTCATCTAGTCTAACTACAATTTTAGGCCGGTCTGGTCCAAAAACCTGGATGTGCCCAAGCTCATTAGCACCCCTAATTTGGAGAGGAGATTTCTTTTGGATTTAAACAGCATGACAGCATTGTCTGTCCAAGATTGGTACTGAAACCTGGATGCATTAGCTAGCGTTTGAATCACTGGTGACTGGGAGCTACCATCAAATTTGCATGCCCGATTGCCCGTGGCACAGCTTCATGGAGTATGAGATGTGTTGCTCAGGTTGAAATCTTGCACATACATAATGTCGCCCCAGCGCGTCTATGCTAACCTGCTTACCATGCACTTGCTTGCACATGTTTGAAGTTGCATACTTGCTATGGTGGACTGCACCTAGTACTGTCAGGGGTGGTCGTTTGGAGTTGATTGCCGTTAAAGAGAGCATGCGGTTATTTCTTTTAGAGCTGAACTATTGGTGATGTTCTAGCTTTGACTTTTAATTCTTAGGCTACACTTATATGCTCAAACAATCATGTCCATTTAAAGATCTTCTGGGGGTGTGTTCTTTGTGGATAAAATGTGCTCACTGGTGGTGCTATAGAGCCTAAAACACCGTCTCTAAATATTTTTCTAACGTATCGAAATCATGACATAAGAAGAAAGTTTAGGAACGGTGTTTTAGACCCTTTGCTCAGATGGCAGGATGCAGGGTTAGAGTTTTGTCTTACTGGTTTTATTAGAAGACTCTCGTTTCTTTGACCTTGAGGATGTTTCATTCTTAGTCTACCATAATTTCTTTGAGACAAAAGATTTTGTTATTGTTGTTGATGGTGGTGGTCCTATAGAACTCAAGCTGTTATTAGAATAGCTAATCCTTGTGTCAGATAGTGCTAGTCAAATGTCAAGTGCACTGCTACAGGAGGTGGTTTTCCTTGCCAGCGTACCAAGTTGTGTCATTCGTGGTTCGCTGTTGCATATTGCCTCGTGCGATTTCATTCTCACAGCATAGACCATTGTCGATTAAGGCATAGCTGTGGACAGGAATGTCTTGTGCGTACTGTGATTCTCGTAACCTGAATAAATGTCAGCAGTAAGCATCTCTGTCCAATCATGATACGCAAACGCATTACTGAGAAAAAGGATTGGCGATGCTAGTTTCACTGGATTGTATTATGTAGTTCAAAATCTTGGAGAAGTTCCATCTAGTTATTGTTATGTTATTTAAGATTTTGGCTTTTCGTTGAGTAAAAACTTTTGCTAATCTGCTCATTTGAGTTAATGACTTAATGCTATTGGTATTTCCAAAATAATCTTTGAGATTCTAATGGTAATACCGTAATTGTAATACTACCAGGTCATCAGCTATCAGGATGATTGATTCTACTCCTGGGTACAGTCTCTCAATAAAATAAGTGTGCTCATCGTAGTTGCATTCCCCAAAAGCATCTATTTCTGTACAATCATTCCCGAGATAGCTGGTGTCAATCTTTCCTGACAGATTGTCGTCAGATCTCTGCATTGTTCAGATTTGTAACTTGGATCCAATACAAGGCATCGATGTTGGGAAATTTAACTTTTTGCCACCCTTAACATTGCCACATATCCAAATGTCATCCTCTTCAATGCAATTAATATTTTGCCACTCTCGAGCCTACGTGGCGCCCACGCGAGCGCTTGGCCGCCACGCTGGCCCGAGCTGGCGCTGCGCCCGCCTCCCGCTCGCCGGCGCCGCGCCTCCGCCTCCGCCCGCGCCGCCGCCGTGGGGCATCTCGAGGCACCCGAGCACATCCCCACCTCGCCGGACCCGCCGCCTCCCAGCCGAGCCGCCGCGTCTTCATCCTCGCCGCTAAGCTCCTCTCGCCGCCCGCCCGCCTGCTCCATCTCGGCCTCGACCGACGCCCCAGGTGAGCTCCGGGATGCCCGTAGATGCTTCACCGTCGAGGAATCGGGCTCCCACCGCCCGAGCCGCCGGTGTCCTCGCTCCCCTGTCAAGGGTGGCAAAAAGTTAAATTTCCCATCGATGTTTGGTAATCTCAGTTGGTTTTATCTTGTGGTAACAGTGATTTACATAAGCATAAGTTCCTATTCCTTGTATAATTTGTTCGTGAATACCACTGATATGTTTTGCCTTCTGTTTTTCTGCTCTAGGTGGAAATCTGATTATCAGTGTTATGAATATTGTGTGTATTGATATGAGACCCAAAAGGCCATATATATAGGAGAGTACAAGAGGATATGCCATATAGAGATAAGGCATATATGGAATAGAATACAAACTCTATATCCTAATACAACTCTATCTCCTTAACACCTCCCCTCAAATGCAAGGCGTATGCAATATCATTGCATTTGAAAAAGGGCTAACACTAAAACAAGAAAAATCCGAAGTCCGAGTCTTGATGATGTCGTCGTTGCGTGCAGCCTTTGAATAAACTGTCAAATCAAGCCGAAGAGGAATATATAAAAGCATGACGGCGCAGATCGAAGCCCGAGATGGCGGCGGCGCAATGCACAAGAAGCACAACGGAGGCGCAGTGCAAAAGAAGCGCGACGGCTTTAGAAACTCGGGGCGGCGGCTTAAAGAGAAGCGGCGGCATCATAACGACTTCTACGATCTGCACGCGGCTCAGAGAATAGAGCGGCGGCTGCTGCCATGCAACAGAAAATTCATACACTTCTATGACTGACAATAAAATTTGTGGACTCGCACGGCTTGAGCGAACTAAAAATTAAAGACTGCGGACTTGAATGGACGCGACATAAGACTCACGAAAAATAGTTAAAGACTGCCGAAAAGAAATCAGCAAAAGAAAACGAAAAACCCCTTAAAGTCCACCTCTCCCATCTATTTCTCTCTGCACACCCGATCCCCTCTCCCCTCTATTTCTTTCTGCACACCCGATCCCCTCTCGCTCTTCACACCCACGCGTGACTCGAGGCGAAGAAGAGCCAGCCCGAGCAGAGGGGCGGCGAGAGAAAAGGAGTCGGCGGTGGGATCCGGCATGTAGAGGCAGGATCCGGTAGCGAAAAGGAGTCGGCGGCCGGCGGTCAAGGCGAAGAGGTCGGCGACGAAGCTCACCCCTGGCAGCGACGGATCCGGTGGCGGGGATCCCGTAGGGCGGCGGCGACCCGAGAGTGGCGGCGGCTGAACACCCCGGCGTGGAGAGAGCCAGAGGGAGGCGGCGCCGCGCGGCATCCGGTGGCGATGAAGAGCCCGGCGGCGGAATCTGGCGGGGAGAGGCCGGATCCGGTGGCGATGAAGAGCCCCGGCAGAACGGCGGCGAGCCCCGGCAGAACGACGGCGTCCCGTCATCGAAGAAGCCCGCGGAGGAGCGCCCCGCGGAAAGAGCGTGGCGACGCCACCGAGATGGGCGAGACGCGGAGATCCGGCGTGGAGGCCGGATCCGCGCGGAGAGGCTCGATCCGGAGGTGCGAGATCGGTGATGATGATAGCTCGAGCGACGGCGAGCGGTCGGTGCGCAGCAGCCGGGAGGAGCAGGCGACGACTAGCACGAGCCAGCGGCGGCCCGAAGAGGCGCAAGCAGGCGGCGGCCCATTGGACGGCCGCGACGAGGCCGCGACCACGGGAGAACGCGACTACGAGTTGGCGCAGAGGCGGTCAAGAACAGCCAGGCCGACCGTAGATGAGGTGACCGCCCCCAGGGGTAGAGATGATCCTCCCGGGGGCAGCAGATCCAAGTTGTCATGTGGAGCTTAATGGAAACTTGAAGGCACTGACTGTTGCTTATGAGCGATTCTATAGCAAACTAGGTGAGCAGATAAATCTAGCCCAGCTCAATATGACTTCTGACTTTTTTCAATGTAGCGGCTGAAAATACATTTAATTATTGTTAGCTTTTTCTAAATAATTAAATTTAAAAATTTAAAAATATTATAGCATCACGGACAATATAAAGAAATAAAAGAAAAAATAAAAATAAAAAGACGAAATTAAGAAATCAAAAGCTGAAACCGTTTGGGACGGGACCAAACCACTCAGCGTTGTGTCATGATTGCTGCTTCCCTGTAGAAAATGGTACTGCTTTTCTGCAATACTGCCAGCAGAAATTAAAAGGAATAATTGGATGTATCCCACTAAAATATATCCGGTTTTGATATATACTTTTGATTAGCTTTAATATTATCAAAATTTCTAAATCTTTGACAATTGCATCTCCGACGAGATCAAGGTCGACTCCATAGCTATCGGCAAGTACCACGTCATCAGCCCCGACCCCATCTCCCCCGACTCCCCCTAACTCGCACCTCCTCGTCACGTGCGTGAGAGGGATTTGGGGATGGGGAGAGCCGCCGCTGCCACCGCTGTCGCTTGTTTGGAGAGGAAGGCAGTTTGGGTTGGGATGGATGCGGGATGGGAGATCGAGACCGCAGGGGGTTTCTCTGTCGTCGCCGTCGGCCATGGTTATTGCCGGCCATGGCTTTAGGTTCGGGAGTTTGGGATTGGGGAGGAGGACGAGAGTGAAGGCCGTTTGAGCTTCAGGATGGCCTGTTCGAGTGCAAAAACGAAGAAAGAGGTGGAGGATAAGGAGTGGTATATTGCCAAAGATTTAGAAATTTTGGTATTAAAGGGAACCAAAAGATTTTATTACGGTATATATGAAAATCGTGTATATTTTGATGGTATATATCCAAATCCCTCAAATTATAAATTTGTCTGACAACTTCTGACTTTAAACAACAGTACGAAACAGCTCAAGTACATATTGATTGTATCGTTTGGCTGCACGGACCACAATAATACAAATAAAGAGGAAGATAACTTTTCCGTTTTTCTATTTTTAAACTTTTCCGTTTTTCTATTTTTTATGTTCCTGTCTTTCTCTTTGATTACACGTAGGCATAGAAAGATCCACAGTAGATCTAAGAGCATCTCCAACAATCCCCCTAAAAACCCACCCCAAAAGACACCTTTTAGGGGCAGCCCAAAAAATTTGTTAACCTATTTTAGTCCCCTCCTCCAACAGCTCCCCTAAATATATCCTAATAGTATTTTAAATCTGGCCCAATATTAACAACCGGCCCATTTAACAATCCTAATAGTGATCAATTCGGTCCATCCAACCGAATAGAATAGGGAGATTGAACCAATCCCGTGCGTGTGCGTACGCGGACGACGGCCGGCGTATAAATACAAAACGGTGATTAGAAATCAGGACCGACTAGAAAATGAAGAAACCACATGCAGTACGTGACGTGAGACTAGATAATTGAGATGGGAATTCTTACTTTGTACATGTTTTTGAGTTTTTGATTTCCATCGCATCGCCATCAGCCATCGCAAGTACGTCGCCCGGATTTTTTTCTCAGCGCGCGGACGGAGGGAGCGAGGATACGGGACCCCAATAATTTCCCGGTTTCTACCTGGGTTTTGGGAGAGTTTTGGGGGGAATAAAAATAGGGGGGTGTTTAGGGGAGTTGTTGGAGAAGACTTTTTACACAATTTCCCAATAATTTGATTTAGGGGGAGATTTAGGGGATTGTTGGAGATGCTCTAAAATCCCCCTAAATTTGAGAATTGCTTATTTTAGTACGTCCTAAAATCAGTTGATTACAGGATGGTGTTATGGTACGTTAAGTAATGATTTACGTTAAAATAAATGTTGCACTAGCTTCCATGTAATGCTGCACCTACATTTTACTAATATATTAGGTGGTGATCATTTGGGCTTTTCTTTGTGGCTTATGGCTGAAAGGCACTATAGCTGACTGAAAAAACACTGTAGCTGACAGAAGCTTATTTAGCATAATTAAATTTAAAAAAAATAAAATATATATAAAAAATATGTTAGCCCATTACATATAATACAAACACATACGGGAAAAAAGAACCGGCAAAAAAGCTCAACAAAAAGCCAAAAGTTCAGAAAAAATGAAATTTATAAATAGTAAAAAAATAAGCCGGAAGGCAGAAACTGAAACTCAAATGATCACAACCATTGGACTAATATTTCGCATTAGTATATGTTGTAATGTTTCCCTAAAAGTACTTCATCATTCATTCATTCTGTTCATTATTAGTTATGATTGTCCCAGAGCACAGGTCCATTCTGGTACTGCCTATGGCTAATTCCGTTCTTCTTTTCATTATTCTCCCTTTATATGTTAACTGACATCTGTGGTCCAACTAAGGGCCCTTACATTAATTCTCTACTGTACTCTGCTGTCCTCTTTGCAAGCAAGCAAATGAAAATGGTTGATGGGTAGGAAATTGTCGTGTTAGTTGGTCAAAGGACAGCTAGTGAAGGTGTCAGGATAATCAAGCTGGGTGCCTGGGAATCCCAGTAGATGGGCAGTGAATGTCATTATTCATGATCACTTAGAAAATTAGCGCCTCTTTTGATCCTGACATACTTTCCTTTTTCTTGGGACAGGTTGATCCTCATCAGTGTGTCTGAATGGCCTTGTATTGTTCTGATTGGCAACAAGATTATTAAGTTATAAAGTTAAGTCGAGGTGTCATAAAGATAACTTGCGGATTAACCGACCGACTAGTCACGACTAATCTTGACTAGTACCCAGACTAGGAAGTATTAACAAAGCATGTTAATAGGGTATGCCATGTACTAGATTGTAACAACAATTAAACATATATACATATTGTAAAGCATGGAATGAAGAGGAAAACAACATAAGCATGATGATGAGTTGATGATTTACTTCTTTTGATCTCGAGTCCTAAGTTCATACTTCATATTGATAAGATCTGCCTCAAGCCTGCCCTTCTCTATTGCAGAATAAATCTTTCGGATGTTAACTTCCTTTGCCATATGATTATTTTGGTTACATTATTGACATAACAATGATAATAAACCTGCAGTAACATATAAAGTCTTCTTGATCAAAGCATCATTTAAACATTTAAATTATCACTCCATTAATTGAGACCTTTAGATCTGAGTTCTATAGGACCATCACCATACTGGACAGCAAGTAATTGAGAACCAACACCCTGAAATTTGAAGCACAGAATAATGAGAAAATTAAAAATTCAAGTGGCTAGACATGCCCGACTAGTCGTCCGGCCGCCCGACTAGTCACTCTAGTCGAGTCGAGCAACCTAATCGTCATTAGATTCTAGGGGAGCAAATAACTTGGAACTAATTATAGAAGTGTTGAACAAAGCTGGCCCTTGTTTGATTTACTGATATTTATGGGTGGGTTCTTTTGGGCTGTTGTTTATAGCTTTTGAATTCTGTCTGTTCGCGAGAAATAATACGAAGAGAAAGACAGGCACATGTGATTTTTGGTTGGTATAGCTGAAGTCGGTATAGTGTCTGCTATAATCAATTTGTAGACCCCACCTTAAAAAGACGTTTCGTTTGAAAATTACTTACTGTAACAAAAGCCAAAAGTCACAAACAGCAAGTCCAAAAGAACTCAGCCATGGACTCACTTTGTGCATCCGTTGTTCCATGGCTCCCGCTTGCACTGTTGAAACTTTACAAATGAAATAGAAAGAGGAAAGATTCTACTGTGCCCCCATGGAACTCTTGGTAACGGTTATGACAATTTAAAATCATTAATCAGTTAATCAAACAAAAAGGAAACACTTCTTGAGTACTGTATCTTATATTTATGATTGTCCAACACTCGATTTGTTGACTTCTCGCCTGCTAGAAAGCTGGCCGCTTCAAACGGTTTCATTTTTTGGCTTCTAAAATTTGGTTTTTTTGTTTTTTTCTTATTCCTTTGTATTATCCTAAAAGATTTTACGGTGTTTTTATTTTTCCCTGAATTTTTTACTATGTTTTTTAGTTTATAAAAAACTAATAACTGCTACAGTGAAAAAGCCTACAAAAAAAACCCAAAAGCGAGGGCTTTCAGCCCTTAGGAGCAGGCCCACGTGCATAAAATTTATTCACTTTTACAGCTCGTTGTATGGTCTATTTCAATGCTGATTAATAAATTTGGTTCGGTATGTACCATTTCTTTTTAAGGTGCCAGCTGGTGGATGTTTTTTCCCCTATTGAAAGTTTAGTGTTCAAGTGTGATTTTCTTTTGTGACTTATTCGCTAGTCAAATAACATGTAAACAAATGATGAATCAACCTACTTTAGTGTTTAAGCGTGATTTTCTGGCTTGTATATGCAGAGACATGCTGTGAGTGTAATGATCAAATGGTTCAAACCAGGTAGAGATATTTCGACTCAAATATAACAAGGTTTACATGCAGATACAAGACAATAATACTATTGTTCTCTGAATGCACATGACCTCCATTGGGAACAAAAAAACTGGAAAAGAACCGCGTGCCACGGAAAGACATAGTGCTCTGGAGCAAATGCAAGAAGACGCATTATTTATCTCTGGGAATGCTCAAGGATTAATATTTTGATTCTTCATCCTCCACTGACCCAGCCTCTTGTGATGTCTTCTCGTGATCATTCTCGAGTTGGTCATTCTCGAGTTGGCTGAAATTTCCCTTCTCTTTGACCAGCTGAATATGATGATGCTTGCAGTAGAGCTTCCCCTCATGCGCAATGTAATTCGAAGGGCTGATGGTGCATCCTCCATGGCAGCACTTGAAGCAGCTCTTGTGATACATGGTGTTATTGACAGTAACCTGCAGAATTGGTAGGCACATCGCAGTCACTGACTGTAATTCATGCAGGTACGATATATCTGTGTTGCCTTTCCTTATCGTTAAGCAAAAAAGATCAATAATTGAGTGTCCAACTTGGGATTGCAGGAAAAATAATTGAGATAGTTAGAATACAAAATAGTACCCTCTCAATTGGATAGACTGTCTTGTTGCATCCAACACATTTCTCTCTGGTGCCAGCAAATGCGCTAGAGACTTTGATAGCATTCTGCTAAGAATACAGTCATGATAAGGATCACCGAATGAGGTAGTTGAAAAGGAACGACAGATGAATAGTACTGACTACATGATATGAAACCATACAAAACGGACTGTTGGGACACCAAAATTTTGTTAATATTCTGCTTGTAATTTTGCCAAATGTCACTTTTTATTGGACTAAGTTCCCGATCTGTTCAGACCCATGTGTTACATTCAGGTTTTGAGTGACCAGTGTGTGTATCTGTACTATGAATAATTTCCGTCCCTATTCAGATCCATGGATTTCACTTCAGGTTTTGAGGGGGTTGTTTATGCATATAGGCAATCAGTGTGTATCAGTATTTCTGTGTAACTTTTGGATTGGAAAACAATGCAAAGTAGCAGGTACTCGAAACGAGTTTATTCTGTACAACATGATGCTCACCTCGTTCTCAACATTTTTTTCTGGCTTGATAACCTTAGGAGTTCCTGAACCATTGCAAGTGAGGACATGCTAGTCAGCTCAAGAACCACTTTATTGCAAAGGAATCAAGGAAACGGGCCGACAATACCTTCAAAGCTCTTGTCCAAGCTTCCAGTCCTCTTGAACAGCTGATCAAAGTGAGGCCTGCAGTAGAGCACTCCTTCGAACGAGTTGTAATTCGCAAGCTGCAGCAGAAACATGATCATACTTACTGGTAAGTTTCGTCACTTCACATCACTTCACTTCTTCAAGCAATGCTGTGATTCTTAGATTCTCTCTCTAATATCTTTTTCTCCTCGATAAACATGTTATGATTCTTAGAGAAGTTGAAGAACAACTTTATGCTAAGCTTAGAATGGTAGACACTAGAGTCCAAGAACTCCCTATCCAAATCCCAGTCAATGGCGTACGGGGAGGGTGGTAGGTACCTTGAGGGTGCCCTTGCAATGGTGGCACCTGAAGCAGGCCTTGTGGTAGACTCGGTTGTCGGCGGTGAGCTTGTCGACCAGGTACACCGTCTTGTCGCAGGCGGTGCACTTGGTCGTCGTCCCCTGAAATGAAGTCGCCATTATTGCCTCCTCCCTCTCTACAACCAAATGCTGCTAGAGAGAGAGAGAGAAGTGTATGTGCTATGCTGTTCCAACACTAGCTCCCAGGCCCTGAGCTGCCGATGGTTATATGGGAAATGGCGTGGTTGGTGGTGGTGGTGGCCTGCAGGTACTGGTCCTGCGAGGAGGAGGCAGGACAGCTTGGGAGACGGAATATTGGGGGGTGGCAGATTGGCCCGCGAGACAGTGAGAGGGAGACGAAACGGAGGAGAGGATGGGAAGAGGAAGGGGTCCGAGGTGGGGGCCGGTCTGACATGAATGGGAGAAAAAGGAGGAGGAAAGGGTGGTGGTGGTTGTGGAAATTTTTGCGGAGGGGCTAAGCAAAATCCAGCACGAATGCTGCAGTGCAGGGCTGATACCAAGGTGGGTGATGACTGATGATGACACGGGCAATTTTTTTGTGTGTGTATTGTGGCTACAAAATATTGTAGCGGTCGTTATTTTTTTATAAGTTTAAAAAAGTAAAAAATTTAAAAAATTATAAAACACTGCTACATCTTTTGAGATAATACAGAGTAATAAGAGAGAAAAACCAAAAAAGACCAAAAGGCTAAAAAAAAATTAGAAGCTAAAAGGTTGAAGCTATTTAGAGCAGACCAAAATAGTGACAATCATTTGAGAGAGATGTCTCCTATTTTACTGCAAGAGAGAGAGGGAATGTGGATGGATGCCTTGGAACAAGAGAATGCAGTTGGGTGAAAACTAAGTATCTCTAAGAGCAAGTACAATAGTATAGCTAACTAGTGGCTATAACACTTGTCCATTTCATCTATAACCTTCAAAAAAATAGTTCATACAATAAGGTAGCTATTACAATAACTATTTGACCTCACGTGTAAGAGAGTGAAATGCATATTTTTACGTGCTATAGCTAGCTGTAATTTAGTAGCCAGCTTCCTTCTCTCTCTTCTTTTCTCTCTCTGCCACGTAAGATTTTGTTGATATTATATTTGCTATAGCCTGCTGACTAAGCCTTATTGTACCTGCTCTAATAGTGTTATCTTAACTGTCTCTTAGCTATATTAAATGAGTAAAATTTTATGTGGAAAAGAGAGAAGGTGAGGAGAGATAAAGTGTTGTTTTTTATGCAAGAGACAACTTAAACTCATAAATCAACGTAAATAGTAAGAGAGTGTGGGGGCAGGAAGTTATGGTGATATAGGTGGTGATCGGTTAATTTGAAAAGCTCATGGCTTATGGTGAAAACATCAGTAATTGGTGAAAAAAACATCAGAATGACAGAGGCTTATTTAGCATAATTAAATTTAAAAAATTTAAAAATATAAAAAATATGTTAGCCCATTACGTATAATACAAACAAATACGGGAAAAAAGAACCGGCAAAAAAGCTCAATAAAAAGCCAAAAGTTCAGAAAAAGACGAAACTTATGAATAGTGAAAAATAAGCCAGAAGCCAGAAGCCGAAGCCGAGTTGATCAGGGCCATAACATAGTTAGATGATTGATTTACTATTAAGGAATTGTTTCTAGTGCTGTTTTTAAATAAGGTGAAACTTTTAGAGACAAGTTTAAGAAAAGACTATTGTACATGCACTGAAGTGCAGCTGATCGGAACAACTTTGAGGAAGCCAAGCTAGCCTGTGATCTTGACAAAAGGCCCCCCAAGTGAAACAGCTTTGAGGACCCTGATTGGAACATGCTGCCACACCATGCATGTGCCCTGAACAAAAGCTAAATGTGTCTCCAGACATCCATCCATATTCACAGACTTGGTTGCTTCTAGTGAAAGTGAAAAAAAAGAGTCATTTTGGCAATTTCTTTTAGGTTGCTTCTAGTGAAAGTACACAAAAAAAAAGCCAAATGGCCTTTTCTTTTGTATAAACATTCGATTCCTTTCAACAGCATATTTTTTGTTCATTCTTATTCCATACTATGCTCCTAGATCTTTGTGCATGAATGAACCGACCTGACATGGTTATTGGTGAATTCTTGACACATCTAGACCTCTAATGACCCGAAATTCCATTTTGGCCCTCAAATAAAAAAAAATCCCGATTTGGACCCCTCCCCACCGCGCATTTACAAGAGGCCGACACGTGTCCCGGTCGTGCGGTCAAAACCCGAGTCGTGCGGTCAAAAAATCGGTCGTGCACTCAAAAAATCGAAACGGGCGGCCGGCGCGGAGGGCGAGGCGGTCGTGTGGTGTGGTACCGCACGACCCGTGCTACAGTGCGGTCGTGCGGTACCACACCGCACGACCGGACACGTGTCAACGCCACGCGAACGCGCGCTCAGGCGGGGGTCCAGTTTTGGAATTTTTTTGGTTTGAGGGGCCAAAAACGGAATTTCGGGTGTTTAGAGGTCCACATGTGTCCAAAATTCGTTATTGGTTAGCACAAGATTCTGCGAAATGTACATTTCTTGCTTGCTATAAAATTTACAGCTTTGTTTTAATTATTTTGCATCCCCTGGCCTGTTTTTCGGTCGTTATGCAAATTATTCTTGTAATTTCACATCTGTCACTCTATGTCGGCAGTTTCCTTAGGATGCTGGCAAGTGCCAGGGAAAACAGACGTCCGGGGCCAGGAGAGGAAAGCCACAAGTCTTCAGATCTTGACGTCAAACAGGATTAGCTTTTTGCTAGTTTTTACTGCTAACTGATACATACATTGCAGGCATGCATAGCCACCTTGCATCGGGTGCAATGCTCAACAGATCCAGAAGACAAGGCCACCACAACAGATATGAAAGGTAAACCTGCATCAACTCTTTGTCAGATTCTCTTGCCACAACCTTCATCCTTACTCATTGGCCATGATATATGCAATCATTCATGTAAGCTAGCACAATTATATTGCATGTTGGGTGGCATGTAGATCTCTCTGTGGGTGCCAAGGACTCATCAATTTCATTTCGTCTTCTGTTAATTTGCAGGTCATTCCATGCATGATTTGATGAGTGTGTTATCGGGGGGGAGATGGTGACACGTTGTTGTGGTGTGGCGCGTATTGTTGCGGTCTTTGGAACATTATGTGTGCTAGAAATGCAGCTTTGGTGTGTTTATTTGTTGTTATTATGTGTAGTAATTGCAAATTCAGTAAGAGGCACAGTGATTTGGATCAAAGCGAATACTTTTTATTGAATAACCCTTTTATTAATAATATTTTTAAAATAACCCGCCCTAACTTATCCTATAATACTATCCAATTGGTCCGGCAAATTATATGGTCATTTGAGCACGTTGCTTCAGCATCTCAGCCGTCCGATTGCCTATTTCCTTTCCAGAAATAGCACATCCTTGACACGCCATCCTTGGTGGCGTGGTGAGGATCAAGCTTCGAACCCTGTGACCTCTAAGCTTCGAACCCTGTGACCTCTAGTGTCTAATCTTTTAAGTACGGGCTCTAACCAACTTGATTTAGATGACAAAATTATTGTGTCTAGATGACAAAAGGAGTAAGTTCATTGGGACGTAGAACCTGGACCAACCTATCACGTTGATCACAATCGACATAGAGCGTCCTCTTTTGGATCAGAGTCTAGAGGGATTATGATGGATTAATTTCCCCTCGTATTAAAGTAGGGAGAACAAAAAAACAAAGAAGGGGCCTGGGTGAATAATACACTGTCCTTTCAGTTTTTGCATTGCTAATGGGGACGTGGGTGAATGGCAAGAAACTGGACGTATCTTGGTAGGCGCCTGGTAATTGTATACTTTTGTGGTTGCTTCTGGTTGTGACAGTAGTGCTTTGTTGTCTGAAACAACGAAAAAGAAGAGCTTTGAAAATGATTAGAAAAAAACTGATTTTGGGCTTAAGGCATGTTCTTTTCGGCTGCGGCTTATGGCTTTTGACTGAAATTTTTTAATTTTGACTATTTACGGTACAGATTATAGAGAGACAGATACCCACTTGTGATTTTGGCTGGTACAGATGTTGAGTTTTTAACGTGTAGATCGTTTAACTTGTAGACCCCGTCTTGAGAAAATACTTCGTTTGACTGTAGCAAAAGTTAAAAGGCGCCAGCTTGTGAGGTAAAAAACAGGCCCTTAATATGTGGCTTAAGCCCGGTATCACTCAGAAATCAGGTCCTTTTCTTTTACGTTTTCTGGGACTTACTTGGCTTACTACTCCCTCCGTTTGAATTTGCAGAGCGTGTTTTGGTTTGGCTCACAGACCAGGGCCATTGTGAAATCACTAATATGCCCTCTGAACCATCATACAGGATGGTCCATTTTTTTCTGCTTTTCAGCCGGGTTTTAACATTGGTTTTTTCGGTCATCACTAGTATAGTCCGTTATTTTCTGCTTTTCAGCCGGCTTTTGGCATTAATCTCCCTCCATCTACCATCTAAGTTTATAAGGCACAATTTTTTAATAGTCTTATCCATAAATATAAGATGTATTTCATATTTTAATGTAAAATTAATGTGAGGTTTCTCTATACTCCTAATAAATATCCTATTTTACTCTATGTTCTCTACACGCATGTATTGATGTATTGAATATAGTGTTTAGAGATAATAATTAGGGATAGTTTAGTCATTTTTAATACTTTCTTGATCTATGTGTCAAAAGAAAATACATCTTATAAATTTAGATAGAAAAAGTATTTATTAAACTAATAAACTATAGTCATAAGTTATAGCTGTAAGCTGTAATCTGGAAGAGCGTTAATTAATAGTACATGAAGAATGAAGGGGTGGGCATGGATGCGACTTATAAGAGCAAGTTTAATAGAAGAGGTGGCTGCCACCTCTAGGACTAGCCAAATAAGCAAAAAGAGTACAAGTGGCTCATAGTGGAGGTAGCTAATACAATAAGTTGAGTAGATGTTATCTCTACTAAAGCACTCAAACATTTAATACTTGCATAAATATATCAGAGGCACCTAGTCAGCATTATTGTACTTGCTCTAAGAACTAGCATCGCCTCCAAGCTGCCCGTAACTCCTCGTATAATGTGCTAGAGGTCACCTCTTGCATGAGGGGCAGCTTGCCTCTCTCTCTTCTTTTCTCTCTCTTCCACTTAGGATTGTGTTGACGTGAATTTCGCTAGAGGCGATCTAGTGAGCATTATTGTACTTGCTCTAACAGTGTCACATGCGTGATGGTGTACGAATTACGAAGTGCTCCAACTGCATGCGTGCATGCTTTGGAACTTCAACTGGCGTGTTGGTTTACCAAGGGAGTAAACAAGGACATTAGAGGAAACAAACCACCAAATTTGCTTTGAAACCGTGTGCGCCCTTAAATTAATCAACAAAACCAAAACAAAAGTACAACAGGGACACACTCTGAATAGAAACAGAGAACAGAGCAGTGTCCTCCACAGACGAGCTTTAAGACTGCTACAGTACTCTAACTTCTTTTTCCGGCTGCTATCAACACACGAGTGCTACTCGAACACACGTAGCCACTAAACAACTAACTCCCTACTGATAAGCATCAAGATTAACTCTAACAGTTCTTGCAATGTGACTATGGGGAAATGAAACACAAGATTCCTATGGCGGTGAAGCCAACGAGAACGAGCCCAACGCGCGGGAGACGAACCATCAACCGATGACGCCGTGCCAGGCCGGGCTAAGCACAGCATGCTACATCGAACCATACCGCCTGATGGGTCAGTTTCCTAGGCTCGACACGGCCCTCCGTTCTTGTCATGCTTGTACCGTGCCGGGACTCAGGCTGGCACGAGAAAGACTGGCCCACTCCCACCTCTATAAGCCTGTACCTGTACTCCGAGAGCATTCAAGCTCCCAATTAATTAATTTCCTGGCCCCTAGAAGAGGCATATGCGTATATGTGTGTGGTGTGTGGTTGCATGCGCGGCTACCATGTAATCCTCGGAAAAAAGAGCACACCCAAGAACTGAAGAACGTGCGGAGTAAGAGCATCTCTAATAGTGACTTATGAGCTAACTCTAAGCATATTATTTCATATTTTAATAGAAGAGAGAGAAAAGCTATCTCTTGATCAAAAGCTAGTCTCATACACACATTCCAAGATTATGTGAGAGTGTCATGTGAGGCTATTTATGTTATGAGTTATGTGCTAAAAGTTAGTACTATTGGAGAATTTATCTTAGAGCTAGTAACTAGCTCATACTGTTGGAGATGCTACCCAAGAGATGGCAGAGAGCCTGCCGCCCCTGCGTCGTCTCCAGCTTCCTGCTCTTCTTGAGCACCCCGGGCAGCCAATGTACGTCGACCTCGCCGCGCTGGGCCGTCGGCACCGACACCATGAGCAAGCGGCAGACATGGTTGGCCCTCTTCCTCCTCGACTACGCCGTGCTGCTCTCCTCGTCTGCCGCCTCTCTCTAGCCCCAACCCTCCCTCTGCTCTCTCTCTCTCTCTCTTCCCTTCCTCACCTTGCTTTCAGTGGCATATAGGCAATTTTCTCAACATTTTGCTTGGCGTTTAATTTGGTGCATAATGGCCTCGATCAGTTCATCTCCGAATGATTATCAAAAGAATAGGGGTGGGTATTGACACCACTTGCCCAAAGTGTCAACGTTTTAAGGTAGATGGAGGGCATTTATTCCTGAACCACAAAAATGGCGCGGAAAGTGCTGGAGCAGCCTGAAAATGGAAGAGGTACATCGAGCACGACGAGCAGCATAGAATCCTCGGCAGAACTGACGTTGACCGATCAGAGCAAAAAAAAATTGCATTCCTATGCATGGCAACAATGAGAAGATGAATTTGGTGTGAGAATTCGATTCGGTAATTAGTATGTCCGTCCTGTTTACAGAAACTCATGACGCATATTGTATGGCTGACATCACGTGTAAACATGAATGTGTGTTTAATTGGTTGTTAGTACTTATTTCGTACTTTCGCTGCCCGTTAGGCCCATTTGGTTTGGGGTTAAGAGATAGGTTAGGAGTTTAAACCGTCAGATACTATTGGGTTAGTAAGAATTAACTTAACCTATAACCTTTCTAAATCAAGATTAAGTTAATTACTAAATTGGTGTAATAAATTGATCCAACACAGCTAACCTCTTAAATTTTGTTTTTCTAATGCTAACTCAGCTAACCCACGTAATCTAGACAAACAGTAATTTAGATTAATAAGGTTTATCGCCAAACACTAAATTTAAATTAAACTAACCTATTTAGGTTAAAGTTAACAAACCTGATTATTTTAACCCTAAACCAAACACAGCCTGAGGCCCGGGCTTTTTAGTTTGGTTTTTACTACTTGTTTCATTGGCCAGGCCGGGATCATCAAGGCAATTGGCCTCATGGGCTCAATGAGAACTAATGGAAAAGTATGCCTTCTTATATACTAGTAAGTGTGCACGTAGAATCTATATCAAAAGCACTAAAGATCAAAATTTATTTATTCCAGAATTTCCAAGAAATGAATCGACTTTAGCACATACTAAATCATGAGTCATTGCAACGTCAATTCGATAACTCTATAATCTGTGAACTGTTTGTCAATTCGATAAAGTGCATCGGAAGACATCGCTTTTATTTCGTGCAAACAGTATATCTATGAAAAAAATCTTGTAGCTCGATTCATAACAGAAGTGTATCTGATCTCCTGCCATTAAAAATCCAATTGGAACATTTATCCAAGTTATCAATATCCAAGAGCTGAGGTTAGCACATTACAACATTCCTATGCCATCTGATGTATAATGAAAGCAACGCTTTTAGAAGCTGGCAACATGGATGCCCGAATCCTATACAAAGTTGTTCCAGCTTAGGTGTTACCTTAACAAAAGAATAGGGTAGATAGATGTGAGGTCTTACCTTAGGACAGATTTTACAGCCTTTTTGCTTATTTATCATGCCTAGATTCCCATCAATATATTACCATCACCTGCAATATTGGATGAGAAGATTTGTATTGCTCATGAACCATGATCAAGTACTACTTAAACAACTGCTTAGTAATTAAATAGCTTTTGACTGATTTGACAATGCTTATTTTTATGTGTTTACAAGAATATGTATGAAGTTGTGTTGTATAAACCTGAGATTGACCGTAGTTTTCATCCTACCAATTATCTAACCTACAGATTATCTTCAAATCTTGATATAATTGCATACTGATATAAATCAGACCTTTTACTGCAAATAAAAAAATTGAAATGATGTGAACAGTACCCTGTCCACCCATACACGATAGTAATAGGTTTTTAGATCGATCTTGAATGTACGTACTTAGAAAGTGCATGCAAGGAGGGACATGCCGGCCATTAGAAAATCTTTAGGTACTATCTGAACACGTCTTTCCCCCCTGATAAAACCTAAACATATATATTAAATTAAAATGGACAAACTGGAGCAACTCTTGCTACTTTCAATGTCATTGTTGTAGGGGTGGTCCCCACCTAAGCCCAGTAAGCATGTTAGAAGGATGTAAGGCCCAAAATAGGACATGTATAATGACATGAGTACCCCTGAGGGGAATACTCACGTGTAAGGGTATAATTGTAAAAGCACTCCCCATTTGGATATATATATATATGACATAGGCCATGGGGAGGAACCCTAAGCCATTTACTCACCTAACTCCCCACTACCATACTCTCTCTGTTTGGTCTGTAACCACAACAGTTGGCGCCGTCCGTGGGGAGGACAAGACCAAGCCTTCAGATCCGAAGGAGGATGGCACCAAAGGAAGCTTCACCATCGGTGGCGAAGAGGAAGAAGGCGGAAGCGACGAAATCTCGCGTCGATACTAGGGCTTCGGTATTAGCAGCTGCAGGTACGGGTGGCGATGCGGGTGTGACGACCGTGAGCATCGGCGTTCACGACGCGACGCCTGACCCCGCCACCACCACCACCCCGACCACCAACCCCGGCGGTGACAACGCAGGCGCGTTCACTTCCCAGCTTGGCGCGGGAGCGGTGAGTGGTCCCGCGGCGACGCTGGCTTCGCCACCGCCCTGTGGTCCTCCGCGCCAGCGGTGCGGGCAGATTGGGCGCGCAGCCGTGGTTCCCGCCATCCCGGCCGCGCCCGAGCGCATAACGGCCCCAACCACGCCCACGGTGGAGACCGCCGCCGGCGCTCTCGCCGCGTTCCAAGAGTCGCCGATCTCCGCGGGCCGTGCGAGACATACAAGAGGCTCGGAGCCAACGCGCCACGCCGGCGGTTGCGTCTGAGCCCACTTCAGAAAGGGCGAATAGCCGCGACGCCCTTGCGTCCAGTCACGTCCCACTACGGCACGTAGACCCGGAGTCCCCGCTCTCCGCGGGCCTGCAGCAAGCGGCATGGCCCGAGGACTTCAAATTCCCGAGCGTCATCGAGGCGTACAAGGGTGACTCCGACCCGCGAGAGTTCGTGTGCGTGTATGAGACCGCCATCGAAGCCGTTGGCGGAGACGACACCACAAAGGCAAAAGCACTCCCCCTCGCGTTACAAGGGGCGGCGCTGTCCTGGTTCTTCGCCATCAAACCACAGTCCATCCACGCGTGGGAACAGATCCGCGGTCGGCTCTACAACAACTTCCCGGGAAGCTACGTCGAGCGTGTCGATGCGGACCAGCTCTTCGCGATCAGCGAAACCCGAGGAGGGCTCCGGCTTACTTGCCGCCGCCAAGGTACGCTGCCAAGTCAGGGACGTTAACGAGGCAACCATCATCAACGCAGTGATACAAGGCCTCCGCCCAGGACCGCTCGCTGACTATAACGCGCGGAAGCCGCTCAAGTCGGAGGCAGAACTTTTCGACAAAATGGAAGCGTACGCCCGAGCCGAGGAGGACGCGCGGAGGCGCAGCGGCGACAGCTCCGATGCCGGGAAAGCGGAGGAGTTGTTGCAAAGGAGAAGCACAAGAGACAACCCGAGGACGAAGCACAAGCAGGCGCCCGTGGGTGACACTCGTGAGCGCGTCGACGACGGGGTGCACCACAACTCGTCATACGACAGGCGCAAGCCCCGGCGCAACCGGCAAAGACCCCAAAAGGCCCGCCACGTCCTCACTGCGCAAGGCGTTCCCCAGGAAGCCGCTTTAACCTTGGGCACCGGAGGGGGACGCGAAGGAAGCCGCGATGAGAAACCGCGTGCGGAGTAGGAAATCCTAGAATACGACACATGGTGCGAAGTGCACGGCTACGGGGGCCATTTCACGCGGACATGCACCAAAATCGCGGCATTGCGGCAAGCGATGTCCCATGCACGGGCCTCGGAGACACTGCCCCTCGCAATAGCCCACGTCACGATGTACGCAGGCGATCCCTCCGCGCTGGGCCCCGGAGAGACCCAGGTGCGTGGTGTTAACGCGTCATCACTGGAGGCTCTTCGTCGAGCACTTCCCCAGCACAACTACCTCCGCAGGCGCCCCATCGCAGCATCACCTTCACTTCAGCCGATGCCCAGGGCATAGAATTCCCCCACCAAGATCCCTTGGTCATCCAGGCCGACATCGCAGGTTGCGACGTCAGGCGTATCCTCATTGACGGAGGGAGCTCCGCAAACATCTTGTTCGCGGAGGCCCTCGATCGTATGGGAGTACCTCGGAGCCTACTACAAGCTTCGGAAGCCCCCCTCCAGGGCCTCGGAGGGCAGCCGCTGAAGGCTTTGGGTCAAGTACGTCTCGAGGTCTCCTTGTGCCAGGCCGACAACGCCAGGACGGAAGATGTCGTCTTCGACGTCGTGGACGTCTCGTATCTGTATAATGCCATATTGGGCCGGCCTGCCATCAACTCCTTCGAAGCGGTCCCACGCTACACCTTCCTATGCATGAAGCTCCCAGGCCGGCGGGGCGTCATCACCGTCTTCGGCGATCAAGATATGGCTAGGAGCATCGAAACCGGAGCCGAAAGCCTGCACCGTAAGGTGCACATCCTCGCCGACAAAAACCAGGCGGACGCGCCATCCGCCCCAGGATGGACACCCAAGCCCCACCCGGAGGGTAGAGTGAAGAGGGTGCCACTCCAGGCGGAGGGGCAGTTCGTATCCATAGGCGAGGGCCTCCCTCCGGACGTGGAGCAAGACTTGCTCCGAGTTCTTCGGGCCAACATAAATGTCTTCGCATGGTCCCCGGAAGATATCAAAGGAGTGGACCGCGCTCATCGAACATAACCTCGCGATCCGCCCCGACGCTAAGCCAGTCAAGCGTAAACTTTGTAGATGTTCATGGACCGCAGACAAGCGGCCAAGGTGGAGGTGGCGGCTCCTTTGAGCGGGGTTATCCGCGAGTCAACATCCGGACCGCTCGCCAATCCGGTGTTGGTCAAAAAGGCCGCAGCGCGGCACATGTGCATCGACTTTACCGCCTCAACAAGGCATGCCCGGCGACGATTACCCTCGCGCGCGCATAGATCAATCGTCGACGCTACGCGGATGCGAGCTCATGAGCTTTTAGACGCTTACTCCGCTACCATCGGTCTACATGGCCAAGGACGACGAGGATAAAACCAGCTTCATTACGCGGTGGGGACCTTTTGCTTTGTCGATGCCCTTTGGCTTGAAGAACGCAGCGCAACCTTCACCCGCCTCGTTGCGCTGGCCCTAGCCGTTCAGCTAGGGAGGAACGTGGAGGCCTACGTGGACGACGTGATAGTAAAAACCAGGCAGCTCGCCTCCCACGGTCGGGATCTTCAGGAGACCTTCGACAACCTCAGGAAGGCGGGCATTACTTCGACAACCTTCGACCTGCGATTCGTAGCGATCGCTCTGGAATACTTCTCCAGGTGGCCGGAGGCGGTAGCCCTGGCCAAGATTACCTCGGCAGCCATGCAACGCTTCCTTTGGCAGAACATCATATGCCGATTCGACGTGCCCAAGGAGATCATCGTCGACAACGGTCTGCAATTCGATGCAGCCCCATTCAAAGAATTCTGCGACAGCGTGGGCATCACCCTCCGGTTCGCCTCGGTTGGACACCCACAGTCCAACGGGGCGGTGGAGTGGGCGAATGGCGCTATCTCCGCCGCAATCAAGAGGCGCCTTGCTCGGCTACCAAAGGGAAGTGGTCGGGCGAGCTCCACAAAGATCCTCTCGTCCTTCGCATAACGGTCACACGCCCAACGGGTTCACGCCATTCAAGCTCCTTTTTGGTGACGAGGCGGTCACACGAAGAAATAAAGGCGGCTCGCGAAGGGTCCTCGTCCAAGCACCGCACGAGGAGCGCCAATTGTCCGTGGACCTCCGGGCGGGATCGGGCAAGCGCAACGCAGCATGTCATAAAGTACGCGCGACAGATGGTGCGCGGTCGCGATCGTTCGCTGTACCCACGCGAATTCAGAACAGGAGACCTCGTCCTCAAGATGACGCTCCACGCAGAGACGGTAGGCAAGCTCGAATCCAGATGGGAAGGCCCGTACATCGTCGCGGAAGCCCTACAGAAGGGAGCATACCGCATAGCCACCTTGGAGGGGCAGACACTCCGCCACACGTGGAATGCAGACAGACTGCGGCGTTATTACGCCTAAGTCTAGAATGCGAATGCAAGGATCTTCCACGGCTTCGGCGGGCGCAAGCGGCCAACGGTTAGTACCTTGCCTCTTGTAACCGCTCACCCGTGCAAACGGGGGTTTAATAAAGTGCACCGTTCATGCAAATTTTCTTGTTTTATACCAAAAGCGCGCAAAGGGTTACCTTCGTGTGCACTATGCATGCGCATAACTAAAGACGCGTGGGGGGACACCTCCACGCGCAGTCTACCGACTCTAAATAAGACGTAGCGTTGAGGTTCGCCTCCGCACGCACTCTACGGAGTATAAATAAGACGTAGCGTCGAGGTTCGCCTCCACACGCAACTTCACCGCCCGCAACGCGCGGAGGCTCGCCTCCACGCGCGATCTACGGACTCTAAATAAGACTTAGCGTTGAGGTTCGCCTCCGCACGCACTCTACGGAGTATAAATAAGACGTAGCGTCGAGGTTCACCTCCGCACGCAACTTCACCGCTCGCAACGCGCGGAGACTCGCCTCCGCGCAGTCTACGGACTCTAAATAAGACGTAGCATTGAGGTTCGCCTCCGCACGCACTCTACGGCGTATAAATAAGACGTAATGTCAAGGTTCGCCTCCGCACGCAACTTCACCACCCGCAACGCGCGGAGGCTTGCCTCCGCGCGCAATCTACGGACTCTAAATAAGACGTAGCGTTGAGGTTCGCCTCCGCACGCACTCTACGGAGTATAAATAAGACGTAGCGCCGAGATTCGCCTCCGCACGCAACTTCACCGCCCGCAACGCGCGGAGGCTCACCTCCGCGCGCAGTCTACGGACTCTAAATAAGATGTAGCGTCGAGGTTCGCCTCCGCACGCACTCTATGGAGTATAAATAAGACGTAGCGTCGAGGTTTGCCTCTGCACGCAATTTCACTGCCCGCAACGTGCGGAGGCTCGCCTCCGCGCGCAGTCTACGGACTCTAAACAAGACGTAGCGTCGAGGTTCGCCTCCGCACGCACTCTACGGAGTACAAATAAGACGTAGCGGGGGGACACTTCGCGCGCACTCTACGGAGTATAAATAAGACGCGAATGTTGTCCCTGCGCACTCTACAGAGTATAAACAAGACGTGGATACCCCCACGCACGTGCAGGCACTGTCCTTGTGCGTACTCCCCGGAGTATAAATAAGACGTGGTCGTAGTTCCCATGCATGTAACCACTAGGCGCCAGCTCCGCTGCCACCACTTCGAAGGGTAGGGGACGGAGCGCTCGCGCGTCTACGCCGGCTGGCGCCAGCTCGCGCCACCACTTGAAGCGTAGGGGCGGAGCGCTCGCGCGTCTACTGCGGCTAGCGCCACTCCGCGCCACCACTTCGGGGTAGGGGCGAGCGCACGGCGTCTACTGGCTAGGCGTTAGCTCCGCCGCCACCACTTGAAGGGTAGGGGACGGAGCGCCGCGCGTCTGCCGGTTAGGCGCCAGCTCGCCGCCACCACTGAAGGGTAGGGGACGGGCGCCGCGCGTCACGTTGGCTAGGCGCCAGCTCGCGCCACCACTTTGAAGGGTAGGACACGGAGCTCTCACGCGTCTACGTCGGCTAGGCGCCAGCTTCGCTGCCACCACTTCGAAGGGTAGGGGACGGAGCGCTCGCGCGTCTACTTTAGTTAGGCGCCAGCTCCGCTACCACCACTTCGAAGGGTAGGGGATGGAGCGCTCGCGCGTCTACGTTGGTTAGGCGCCAGCTCCGCTGCCATCACTCCGAACGGTCGGACACGGAGCGCTCGCGCATCGTCGGCTGGCGCGGCGCGCCGCCCACCACTTCGAAGGGTAGGGGACGGAGCGCTCGCGCGTCTACTTTGGCTAGGCGACAGCTCCGCTTCCACCACTTCGAAGGGTAGGGGACGGAGCGCACGCGCGTCTACTTCGGCTAGGCGTCGCTCGCCGCCACCACTTGAGCACGGGTGCGCGCGCAAGACGCCGCAAGTCTGCTCGCTACTATCAGAACGAGGGGCGACGTCAAGCCTGAGGACCCGTACCTTACAAGACACCCCAGCTCACAGCATATTACATAACAAAAAGAGCATAGGAGAGTTGTCGCTTAGCCCGTGTTAAGACAGAAGTTGCATTACAGTAGCAGGCGTACACGACGCGGTGCGCACCAAAACCCGGAGTTATTCCTACGAGTCCGCGCCATCTTCGCCGCGACGAGTGCCCGCACCGCCTGCGTTGCGCCGGGGAACCTCTTCGAGCCAGCGGAGCACATCCCCCTCGTCGTGCAGCGTCCGCCGCAAAGCAACCGTGGCGGCACCCTCCCCGATGTAATTCCAAATCCGATTGTGGAAGTTTCGGATGGCGGGCTGGGCGGCGCGAACCGCATTAGATATCATCCCGGGCTGGACGGGCAAGTCAAGCTGGGGGTTCGCCAGTTCGTTGATATGATCACACCCACCAGCGTGCAGCAAGGCAAGGGCAAGGCCAGCACTCATGTAGCCACAGTGGGTGTCGAAGGCCTTGGCGCCGCGAAGGGCGACACTCGAGCCCTCCTCGATTCGTCCAAGCGTCTCCATCAGGTCTTGACGGCTATGAGTGGTGTCCTCCACGTGCACGGACAGCCCTCGGAGGGCCTGCTCCAAAGACTCCATCGCCCCCCACGCGGAGGCACACATGTTGTCCCAGGATAAGGCCTTCTCTGCAAGGGAGGCAATAAGCTGCTCCTTCTCCGCCTCTAGCGCGGAGATTCGCGGAAGAAGGATGGTCCACTCCTCCGTCGCGACGCGATGAGCCTCCTCCATCGCGCGTTGTGCGGCCAGTGCCGCGTTCTTCGCGTTCGCACCTACCAACTGCGCGTCGGCGATAGCCTCGTCCCATTCCGCCATCAGCACCCGAATGTGCTCGTCCTTGGGGGCGTGGCGTCGTCCGCGACGCGCACCGTCCTCCAGCGCCCTCGCACGCCGCGAAGTCTCCTCGAGGGCTTTGCTGATCGCAAGCATCTACACGGCGCAAGAACAAAGGTTATCCATCGAAGGACATGCAGCGAGCGAGACCGTTACCCTCATCTCCGAGGCACCCAGCGCGGCGCCAAAGGTCGCCCCGCAGATCAGAGCGCTGCGCGGCCGCCGATCTAGGTGGCTGCCAGCATACGCCGCCACCTCGCTCAAGGCGCGAAGCGTCTCCCACTGAGGGACGAAGTCGGAGACGCCAAGCCCTAGAGCCCCGCCCGATGCCTTCGGTAGGCGCTTGGGCGCACACGATCCTGCTCAATTAGGCGGCGACATCGCGGCACCCCGCTGCTTGATTCTTGTCCTCGTCTGGGAGACCTTGTCTCGCCTGATGTCGACGGAATAAGCGAGCAAATCGGAGAGAGTTTCGCGACGTCGCGGGAGGAAAATGAACCACACCTACCTCCAGTACCCTCTACCGCGGTACTTCGCTGGGCCTCCACCTAGGTCATGATCACCTCGCTGGCCTGAGGAGCGACAACCCTCCCGGCCAGAGCATCCCGCTAGGTGTCGGGGCTCGCCATCGGGCCTAACACGCTGAACTGGCCCCTCGAAGATGGCGGCGACTGCACCCGACGGTGTTTTGCCTTCGGAGTCGCAGGTGAAGCCTCCGTGGTTACCTTGGCAGCCGCGGAAGCTGTCGTCAGCGGCAACGCCGCGGTTGCCGCTGGAGGCGACGAGGCGTCATCTTCAAGAACAATGAGGCTTGGGCCCGCCGCCGCCACCGTGTAGGTCCTCGTCCGGAGTTGCGTGCCTCCCGAACCGGTCGATCCGAGCTCGGCGCCTCCTCGCCCCATCTCCATGTTCTCGACCGGCGGCACGTCCGGCGAGCTGAAGGCAATGGTCTCCGATTGGACCTCGCATCGAGAGGATGGCGCCACCGCCGTCGCGCGCCGGCAATTCCGCAGGCACCGGGCGTTCGGGCGGAATTCCCAGAACCTCGCATACCCGGTTAATCCGCCCTTGCTTTGCCAAGGAAGTTGCGGATTCACGGGCCTTGTGCTCCTTCGCCGTGTACGGCCCAAGAACCGCAACCACTGCGCGCTCCGCATCTTCTAACCGGCATACTGCACGCAAAAGCGGAATATCATATCTAAGGGTTTGCAATCACCCAGGTGGTACGTGGCCTATGGCAGGGATACTTACAGGGCGCCGAGGGCCTATGGAGCGAAGACACCCCCGGGTGGATGCCGTCCTTCCGGTCGGGCCCCCTCCGCTCGTACTTCCAGTTACAAGAAAGCGGAGATATCCCGTACATGGTGAACTCCTCGGCAAGGTCACGCATGTTGAACCGGAGGGCGATGCCAGCAAGTCTCCGCGCCTGTTGTTCGTCGCCGGGCCGAGGCGTCACATTCGGACAGCGGTTGAATGATATCGGCTCTCCCGAGCTTCGGAGGCCGCTCGTGCTCGTCACAAGGTAATAGAACCACCGCCGTGTCCAACCGGACTCCCACTTTTCTCGCGTAGCCAACGCGGGAAACAAGTGCGAGCAATCCGTCCTCAGCACGAAGTCCACGCCGCTGGAAGTTAGTCGCCCCCTTCCACTTTCTTCGGTTGGCACCGTGCGTCATGCAGGATGGCGAACAACTCGTCGCTGGGACGGGTACCTTCCGTCCGCATCGCCCAAGTAAAAATGGCCAACCGAACGATCGCGGTCGGAGTCAGCTGTGTCAGCTCCAACCCATAGGCTCGCAGCACTTCACGAACAAAGAATGTCGCCGGGATTTGGAGCCCGGCATCGAAGAACGCCACGAAGACGATCGCCTCCGACTCTCCCGGGTTCGGCTCTGTTTCGTCAAGCCCAGGCAAACGAACCTCGGCACGATCCTCCAGCTTCTTCTCCCGAAGAAGGGTTTGGAGAGTCTCCTCCGTGACATGACTCCGCCCCAGCACACGGGAGCAGCGGCCCTTTGACTTCTTCATGGCATCCCAGCGATGATTGGTTTACCTTTTGTCGCGCGGAACCAGGCGGTACTCCGCCGGTGGTGGCGTCAGGTAGCGCTGGCTCGACGAGGCGCTCTCGCTAAGACGGCGCACAGGATCGTCAAGGGCGGCACCCCTGTTAGCTGGGAGGTCGTCGCGCGCAGCCATTTCTCTCCCCACTACGGCGACGAGCAGGAACGGATGCGAGAGTAGCAGCAGGATGCGCAAGAAAAACGGGAAGGAACGCACAAGCAAGCAAGCAGCCAAGGGGAGCGCTTGCATGCCCACAGTGACGACTTATAAAGCCCCGTCTCCCCGCAGCGTAAGATCGAACAGCGAATTACAGCGTTCGGCTACCCACGATCGAGCGGTGCAACGGCGCAACCGCGGCGGCGGTAGGTGGGCGATCGGCGCGTACGCGCCGATACATTCTGCCGCGTGGCCACTTTCCCCGGGAAGAGGCGAACGGCCGTGGTCGTATGACCGCCGCATCCCACGACGCCCAATCACAGCTGCGCGTACTTCACCCAAAGGCAGAGCGCATGAGCAGCGCGACACCGCCCACGACAAAGGCCGCGCGATTCGGGACGTCATTAAAGCGCACTACCAGCCCACGCAGCCACCTCTCCGTGCTGGCGCTACATCATGCGGAGCACTTCCCGAGACTCGGCTGCCCGGGGCAGCCGACCAAGTTTACTTCGCGCCCACAAATATCCGGAGCGCGAAGCATGGCATGCCCGGACTTCGGCCCCGTCGAGGCCTTCGACCTGCCCGGTGCCTTCGGCCTCGAGGCCGCGCAGCTCCGGGAACGGAAGACACGGTTCTCGCACCACAAGCACGAACGGAAGTGTATCTAGGTCATCGAGGGTCACAGGCCGATGGGACGGAGGGGGCCAAAGGGCTCAGCGGCATGGCTTCGGCCCGTGAAACCCTTCACCATGAAAGGCTCCTGTTGTAGGGGTGACCCCCACCTAAGCCCAGTAGGACTGTTAGAAGGATGTAAGGCCCAAAATGGGACATGTGTAATGACATAAGTACCCCTGAGGGGAATACTCACGTGTAAGGGTATAATTGTAAAAGCACTCCCCATTAGGATATATATATATATATATATATATATATATATATATATATATATATATATATATATATATATATATATATATATATATATATATATATATATATATATATATATATGACATAGGCCATGGGGAGGAACCCTAAGCCATTTACTCACCTAACTCTCCACTACCGTACTCTCTCTCTGCTTGGTCCAGTAACCACAACAATCATAATCTACAACAATCACTTGTGGCAATAAGAATCTGTATGTAACATCATCTAAAAAACTACATATAGCAGCAGCTACTTTCACATGGTCAGTTATATATGAAATGAGATTCTCTGAAGTACGGCGACTTCAGAGAACAGTCACGAATCTGAAGAACCGATCTTACTGTAGCAGAACCGATCTGGGTCGTTCTTTTCCGATCCAACGGCTCAGATGCGACTGTACTCTGCAGTCGCCGTACGCGACTGTAGAGAATCCGGTTCCGTTATATATGTATGTCTAATGTTGTAATGCATTCTATTCTAATTCAGTCATTCAAAACTTTTTATCATTGTCACGAAAGTATGTTGTTTGCTTTTTTACTATTTTATTCCTTTCCCATTGTAAATCTTGATAATCTGACTAAAAGAAATAACCCATACCAAAGGTGTTTTCTTTACACATTACATCAAACACATGGTGAGCAGCTCCAAGAAGGCACATGAATTAGACAAGGCTTGTTGCGGTAAAATTGAAATCCTACCTGCTTAGTCGTTACCTCTAGGAACTCTTTGCCTATCAAAGTGGCGGCTACCCCTAGGCATTGTCCATGCCTCATACGTGCTTTCATCCACAAAAGCAGCTAAAAACCTTCTAAAAGAAACAACATTAAAAAAATCAAGACTAATTTGCAATGACCAAGGTGAAGAATTGAACTTTGATCTTCGTATATGGGTCAATTTAAATATGAACTTTGATATTAATAATATTGCTAGTGATATAATTTCACAAGCTAATAAAACAGAGGAAGGAACCTTAAAAGATAAAGAGAACGTCAAAGATAGCCTTCATTCCTCAAAGAGTCATCTGCAAGAAGTACTTCATCGTAAAAGATGTCTTATTGTCTTGGATGGCCTATGGAGTGCAAACGAAAGCAGTTAGGTCAATTGAGGGAAATGATGTGGGGTATATAGAATTACACCAAAATTATAGTGACTACTTCATGTGAAAATACTGCAGAGTTGTGCATGCTATGGCACCATACAAGCTAAGTCCTTTATCCGAAAATTATTGTTGGGCAATACTTTCGCAAAGAGCGTTTGGTAGCGGAGATGGTTGTAAAAGTGTCACGGATATTGTGTTAGAGCAACTCCAGCAGTAGCCCTCAAAACAGGGCTCCTACTTTTCATTTGAGGGCTCCCCCTATTTTTGAGGGCCCTGTTTTCTGAGCTGCACTCCAGCAGGTGCCCTCAAAACAGGGCCCCTACTTCTCAATTCCATTTATTTCCTCACACACTATATGCATATGTATGGGACAAAAGCACAACACACAATAAAATATTTATGATTTCACAATGAGGGACAATATTTAAATATATGAATTCAAATACGAATATTTAAATTTAAATTCAAATTTGTTCCGAATTTAAATTGAAAGCACAAAGTTCATCACATAACATTCAAATTTGTTCCGAATTCAAATATGAATTCAAATACGAATATTCAAATTTAAATTCAAATTTATTATGAATTTAAATTGAAAGCACAAATATGAATTCAAATACAAATATTCAAATTTAAATTCAAATTTGTTCCGAATTTAAATTGAAAGCACAAAGTTCATCACATAATATTCAAATTTAAATTCAAATTTGTTCTGAATTCAAATACGAATATTCAAATACGAATTGAAATATGAATATTCAAATTTAAATTCAAATTTGTTCCGAATTTAAATTGAAAGCACAAAGTTCATCACATAACATTCAAATTTAAATTCAAATTTGTTCCGAATTCAAATACGAATATTCAAATATGAATTCAAATACAAATATTCAAATTTGTTCTGAATTTAAATCGAAAGCACAAAGTTCATCACATAACATTCAAATTTAAATTCAAATTTGTTCCGAATTCAAATATGAATTCAAATACGAATTCAAATACGAATATTCAAATTTGTTCCGAATTTAAATTGAAAGCACAAATGTTCCAAAAACGAAAAGTCTGAAAAATGAGAGCTGAGTAGGGGCCCCTAGGAATGAGGGCTTGAGGCCACATTTGAGAGGCCTCCTATTTTGAGAGCCAAGTAGGGGCCCTGTTGGAGTTCAGTTTTTTGCTCTAGCTCTCAAATATGAGGTTTGAGGGCTCAAGTAGGGGCCCTGCTGGAGTTGCTCTTAGTCGAGGCATGGATTGCTGTATTGTGTCCCCGTGAGTTGTAGATGGGTTATGTAACCTATATGAGAGACATCATTGAAAATACAAATTAAACCCATCAAGCACGACGCATAGCTAATTGGTGGAGAAAGGTCACCATGCCAAAGGGTAGAGGAAGGTCGACGCGGGCGGCGTCGGGCTGGAACAGGGGTCGCCGGCGATTTGGTTCAAGGGTGGCGTCGGGTTGGAGGGGGGTTGCCGGCGGATGGGATCACGGTCATCCTTGGGCTAGAGCAGGGGACGCTGGCAAACGGGATCACGGAGTAGGGCGGAGTTGGTTAGAGGAGATGGGCGGCATAAGAATCATCGCGGGGATGGAGGGGCGGGGCGGTGAAGGGGGCGGACTGTCGGAGTAGGGGGTGGAGCGACAGAGTAGGGGCGGAATGGGGGCGGAGTAGGGGGCAGCATGGGGGCGGAGTGGGGCGGAATAATTGTTTATTTGCCTCACTCTTGAGTGTGTTTGTTCATTTGCTTCTGTGATGTTTCACTGACATATAGGTTCAGGACCCACGTGTCAGTGACAAAACTAAGGCAAATCATCAAAGTGCATATTGATGCATGGGGCACCTCAGTTGTAACATCCTGAAATTTCAAGTGTTCAAAAATGTGGAGGTTTTAAAATTTTTCCTACATTTTGCTGGCATTCAAATTTCTTCTGAATAATTATTTTGAAAATTTTGAGCTTTGTGGCATGCAAGTTAATAATCAGGAATAATCCCAAGTGCAAATAATGAACAAGTAAATTTTATAAATCCGTTACAACCAGATCAAGCCAAAAGTCCAATTTAAATTTAATTCAAAAATTCGTGGAGGACAATAAAATAGTAAAATGCAACCAAGATTGGAATTAAAAGTTCAAAAATTTCAATCAATAACCTTAAGCCTAAAATAGAATTTAAATTAAAGATTCAAATTTTAGAATCTTGCAAAGCTCAAAACTGTAAATATAAAATTTTAAATCTAAATGAAAAGTCCAAAATTACAAAACTTGGCTTGAGCATTTCTTTTCTCTTTTCTCCCTTCTCCTACCCTCTCTATTACATGTGGGGCCATCCATTTCTCTCTCCGCCGACCGAGCCGGGCACGGCTCCCTTTTTCTTTCTCCCCGCACCGCCCTTCTTCTTCCTTGCGTGGTTGCCGTGAGCCCACGCCGCTCCGCGCAGGCGCACTCACGCCACCTCCTCTCGCCGCGCCTCTCTTCCGCCCGTGGCAGCCATGCACGCCGCCGCACCTGCACTCCCTCTCGCGCGACCGCCCCGCCGCCACCATCACTCCCCGCCCACGCCTGCGCGCGCACCTGCCCCGCCATCCTGTCGCCCTCGGTCGTCGGCCACAGGGCAGCGCATCCACCCCCTTCCGCTCCTATAAGCCGCTTGCCCCTTCCCATTGCTTCCCCGCGCCCTGTCCCGTTTCCCCTACCTCCCTTTGCCCTTCAACCCGAGCGCCGGCCATTGCCTCGCGCCGCCCCGGGCGCTTCGGCGACGCCACCCCCACTTCGACCGCGTCACGGCGAGCCTCCACCCCTCAGCTACTCCCCGTTAAATTGGATTGGAAAATGCCGCGACGAGCTCGCCGTATGGTTCTTCTTCCCCAATCCCGGCCACCACCGCCATCCTCACCGCCGCCTCTTCCATGGTCAATGCCGGGCCAATTCGGCGTGGCAGGAGCACCACCTCAGCACACCGGACTCACCCCCACTCCCGGCCGAAGCTCTTCCCCGCCCCAGCTCCCCGGCCATGGTGGCCTCCCCCGCGCCACCGCCCGCGCTCGCCGCCGGCTCACCTGGGGACCTTTCCCACCAAGCTGTCGCCTTGGGTAGGTTCCTCCCAACCCCCTACTGCTCATGCGCCAGTCAAATTCTTCTCTCCCCCACCACAGCGCCGCCGCCTCTTTTCTCCTTCACCGCCGGCCGCCTAACACCGCCGCCAGCCCGCCTTGGCGCCACCCGGCCGGAGCTACTGCCACCGTGAGCTTCGTCGTCACCTGGGCATTCCATTTTGCTGGTCGCCGGCGCCTCCCCGGCCGCCCTTCGCCGGCGCCGCCGCTGCCATACCCGGCGCCTTCCCTTTCCCCTGTTTCTGCTGTGGCTTCCCCTGCTCTGCTCTCAGCCAGCCGAAGACACCTCCATTTCTCTGTCTGTCAGGTGGGCCCAACTAGAGGATGGCTTAGCTGATGTATAGGTATATCTCTGTATCCCCTCACTTTAATTCCAAAGCTTGAATTTTTATCTAGGATTTTCTCAAGTGAGCAAGGTAATAAAATGTGATGGATATGAGAGATTAATTGCAAAATGATAAAGGAGGCTTGCAATTCCAAACTTATCTTCAATAAATTTCAGGATAGTAAATGTAACGAAATAGCATATAAATCCTCATGTACGATTAAAGCATATATGTATATATGTATATACTCACACACATTCATGATCTGCTTTTAGATGGCAAATAATCGACATGGATCCAAGGGATATTGATGTTGAAAATCACACATGTGAAACTAAGTAAGAGATTCTCCCTTCTAAATCAAAGGTATTATTAAAAGATGACTCTTGTTAAATGGTCCCAAAATTTCATAAAAGATATTAGATATCATGTTAGCTATAAAAATAATAGTAATAAGGGTTTGAGTTAAAAATTATACAACCTTTTCTTTAAGGTACGTAAAGTTTATAGCTATAAAAGCAAGGTTTTGGTTTAAAACAATTACCCTAAACTATAATTAACTATGGGCCCTAATATTTAATGTGCCTTTATTACTTACCCTAATCTAAATATTAATTAAAGGCATAAATAAAGATGAGCTTAATAAATGATTAATCATAGATCAAACAACATATGTTAGCAACCAATGTGCTTAGCATATTTGCTTTAAAGCTTAACTATTAATCAAGGGCATATTGAGAAATTGAGTAAAATCTTGTTTAGGTTATGCTTTCATGGATTAATGATTTAGCAAATGAAAACTTCCTAAAGAGCAAATCATACACCCATGTATTTTAGTAAAAGAGATAGAACTAGCCATCACATAGTTAAAACATAAATGTTAACTCTATACCCTAGCAATGATAAGAATTCTTTGTCGACTATAATACTCAAATTAAATTAGAGAATAGTTTAGAGAAGCTAATGAATTTAATTGGTAAATGAAACCAGATTAGCTAATATTTAAATGTGGATTAGTTGTCATATATGATTAATGGTGCTCTCATCCTTTATTTCAAACCTACACATTGGCTAAGGCATTAATAAAGAAAATGATTTTGATTAAATATCCAAAATTAATAAAGATTACCCTTAATTAGAATATAAACATTTATGCCCTAATATTTATCATACTACCATTAAACAAGTCTCAATGATATATTTTATTACCTTGTACAAGAACCTTTACTTAGACAAATAAATCTAAATTAGATAGAGCTAAGCCTAAGAATAGTTAAAGTATGAGCAAGCTAATAATAGTGACATTAATTAAATCTTAACACTAGCTCTAGTACATAATAGTATTGAGCATAATTGTATATATAACAAGTTAGGACCCATAGGAGTGGATCCCTAATTCAACTTAAACTTAGCTTAGCTATGAATGAAGATACGTAAAATATGATAATGGGATTATTAGAGGTTTAAATTTTAATCAATTACCATATATGAATAAATATTGAGCCTTTGCTATTGATCTTAATCTAATTAGTAAGTAAAAGCCTATATCAGAGATTATTCTAAAAACTTAATAAATATATCCAAGTTAAAGTTAAGGAGTAAAGTGGGTTGTATTGATTCGTTGAAATTATGATTTAAAAGACTTAAGTTCTAATATAAGAAATTCCTAGACCTAGCTTTTTGGACAAGTGTTATAATACTTTGACTAAAAATTTATAGAATAAGTACAGATCTCATCCATCACCCAAGATGCCTTTACCATAACCTAAGTTGCAAGGAATACATACCCACTGCACTCATACATCGATACATAGGTCTACCTAACTCATGGAACTTCCTTGATAAATACGAAAATAATAAAAGAAGTTAGTAATAAAAGATCAAACCTCGCATTTCTCCAATCGCTATATTTGGCCATTTCTTTTCCAAAGCAAATAATTCCTGTAGATACTCCTCACTTTTGAACTCTTATTATCCTAAAATTTTCCCTCACGGTAAAGCTATTCAGATAACTTGTTCTCTCACTCAAATCCAAATATCACTGTGTTTGCAAAGACACTAAACCGAATCACCCTTCTATTCTCAAATCGTAATAAATGTATAAATTAAATTAAAATCGCCATTTGAATTATTCGATTTATTTGTATCTTTTGAGTTACTTGCTTTTATTTGGATTCATTGCTTATCGCGTAGTTAGAAACCGAGTCCCAAGAATGAATGGATCAAGCAAGATCAAGATCAAGTTGAAGATAAAGGCCGAAGCTCAAGACCATCAAATGATATAGCTTTGAGTGAGCTCAAGATCATGTAAACCGCGCCAAAGTAGTCAATACTTTGATCATATTGAACCTACATTTCGCAAATTACTTTGCTTTAAATTATCAAATTGCATGCGTTATTTATATGCAAATACATGTTAATTTTAGACTCTAGTTATATTCCATTGTGTGCCTTGAATTAATATTACCCTCTGTTGGAATATTTGAAGTCGAGAACCTTGTCGCCCTAGCAAAAATTATAATAGTACCCTTTCAAAATAAGTCCGTAATTATACGCCATGCTTAGTAATGTTTAGGTACTCATGGCGCAAGGCGCCAAGCATCACTTTAATCATGAGAAATTGATTTGGCAATCATAGTGGGAATGACTGGTATATTTTGACAGGTTATTTTCTCCTCCCAAAACTCTTAAATTGCTTACATATCCGAGCGGATGGTTTGGGGCTGTATGTGGTGCGTGGGAGCACAAATTATGGAGTGTGGTAGAACCGCCGATAATACTAAGGACTGAATCTTGTGATGACCTCCGATGTAAAACAAGATAACCACAAGTCTATAATGGGTACGACTAGCTGAATAACCTGCAAGGGTTTAGTTCAGATATCACCGAGGAAAGTGGGTGCCGTGGTGTACTGGTTTACTCACGGTGAGGCACAGGTGTGTAATGTGATTTCGCACGGCGCAAGAGGGGCTTCGATCGTGGTGGTGTAACCCTTCAAAGTGAAACCTCGGCGTGGGTGGTGTCTAGCTAGATCGGAGTAAGGTAAAGGCTTTGTGATAAATTATCTGGGTCTCATGCCTAAGGAAGCATGTTGGCAAAAAGGATAGTTCATCTCTTGTGGTGAAAGTGTACAAACTCGCAGAGTCTAAAACTATTCGAATAGCCGTGCCTCACGGTCAAGGGCGGATATGGGAACTTACTCGAGTTAGTTCTATTTCAAAATGTTTTGTGGGTGGGAATGGAAATGTGAAGGGCGAAGGATCGCCTGCTTGGAATTGTCTCGGGCGCCGCCCCAAGTGGTAAGTTGCTGCTATAACGTCAAGAAATTGCTATATGGTGCAGATGCCATGTAACGGTGGATGGAATCTGAATCGATATTAATAATGCATTTCCTTGTACATTATGATTTGTTCCAAAATTGCTAAGTCATAGGGCTTTTCAATTAATTGTATTCAAAAGCACTCTACGCAAAATAAAATAGCCCGAGCCTCTCCTTTGTTAAGCCATGCATACTATTTATTTGCATTTCGGTATTGGCTCATGAGCACGGGTCGGAGTGCTCATGCTCGCTTGCGACAAAATTCAGAATCGAGTCAAATCACCTCGCTCAAAGAACAAGATTGGACAAGCTGGCCGAGAAGATGAAGATGTCAAGGGCTAGGTCGCGAACCTCCAGCTTGGTCGCTCGCGGGCATGTCCTCAAGGTCCCACCGTGTGCTTCGCTCTTCCGCCGCAATTTAAGATTTCGCCTAATCGCCCATGAGTAAGTTTACTATTACATTTACGCCGCATGATATGTATTTTGATATTCGTAATCAGAATCGTGAGCACTATCTACCGATCCAGTGAATAGTGCAAGAAATCACGAGAATCCGATGTTATTATCCGGCTCCTACATCGGGCCAGTGTCATAGGAGCGGAGGGGATAGCGGCTACGGATTAGGGTCAGGTTGGGAGCAGCGAGGGGTGAGGCGCGGGATTTGGGCGAGGTTAGGGTGTGGCATGGGGATTGGGGCTGGCGCGTGATTAAGGGGATGCACAAGACCAGCTTACAATGGTACACGTTGGATGAGTTGAATCAACGGTGCAGATATCTAGATGGCAGAACTAAATTGTAATGGTAGTCATTAGATTTTGTTGATCTTACCGTCAGGAGAGGTGAGTATTAACGAAACTGGGTGACAAAAGGTTTAATTAAACTTGTGCTTTTTATATTAGTATAGATAAAACAGAAAGATAAAAAGTCATTTTCTAGATAAAAAATCATTTTCTAGTATTGATAGCTGCCCACAAGTAATTCCTATTTAGAGCCCATACGTGAAAGCCTAAATACATAGAGAAGCCCAAGCAACGATGGCAAAAAAGAAAAGAGGAAAGATAAAGTAACAGAGAATGGGATCATCTCAAGAGAGAGAGAAGGGGATTGAGATCTATTATTGAGCAACCGGTGATCTCATCGGTCATACAGTAGGCAACGATGAACCAAGGTTGGGGACTATCGTGCCATCACGGATGGATCACCATAGGATGAGGTGAGTTGAGCTCCTCATTCCCTTCCCTAAACCTGCCCTATATCTCAATCTACCCCACTCCTCATATCTCTCAATCCAAATTAGAGTTTTTGAAAATCAGATTTTAAATTTTACCGAAGAGTCCCGCACAACCAGTTTACCCAATTTGCGGAAAATTTCGGCCGAAGTTGACTGAAATTTTTAAATTAAAATTTGAATTTTTGAAGCTAAAACCAAAGATTTTTCCGGGGGTCCTACGCAACAGATTTTCGGCCGATTTTTCAAACCGCGATCTAAACGCCCCCACACAGTGCTATTATACAACACCCACCGGGAAGCTTCGCGCCACCCGCACGGCCACACGTAGCGACGTACGGTACGGACGCGCCGCGTGTGGCCATGCAGAGACAAGCGCCCGCGGCATCCTCTCCTCTCTCTCTCTCTCTCTCTCACGCGTCCTTTTGACTAGCCCATCCCCAATCCTCCTGTCCTGTCCCCCACTACCACTCCAGTTGTGGTTGAACAAGGAGTAGCTTGCAGAGAAGCTCGGCATCGATCCATCGCCCACTTAGCTGCGTTGATCGATACGCAAGTAATCCATGCATTTCCTCCA
The DNA here is from genome assembly GCA_036346575.1 of Dendrocalamus sinicus. Classification (NCBI taxonomy): domain Eukaryota; kingdom Viridiplantae; phylum Streptophyta; class Magnoliopsida; order Poales; family Poaceae; genus Dendrocalamus; species Dendrocalamus sinicus. Next base: position 139,328 of record JAYEVI010000378.1, on the reverse strand, counting down.
CCGATCTTCCGTGGCCGGCGGCGCTAGGGCGCTCCGGCGAGTGGACAGCTCCCCGAGGCCGCCGTTGTCCAAGAACGACTCCATCAAGAAGAGAGGCAAGGAGAGCTCGAGGAGGCGGCGGCTAGGCGCCAAGCTCTCCGCCGTGCTGCGCAAGCTCAAGCTGGTGCCCAGGGCGAGGGAGAAGAGTTACAGGCCCGTCCACCTCACAGGCGGCGGCGGTGGGACAGCAACGAGAGCCGTGGCCAGCACCGACGACGCCGATCAGCGCGCGTGGCTGGGGCCGGGAGCGTCGCGCTTGGGACGAGGCACCAGCGCCGACGTGGCCGGTGGTCGTTTCGGAAGACCAGATGGAGGGGTCATCGGCCGTGGCCGTCGCTGCGCGAGCAGCTGGGCGCTGGCGGCGGCGCTGGTGCTTGTTCTGGCGTGCGTGGTGGCGCTCGGCAAGGCGCCCGCCATCTGCTGCTGCACCTGCGCGGCATGGTGGCGCGGCGGCGGCAGGATGGAGGAGCACAGATCTGGCTCCGCGTGCCGGCGCCCGATCGGCAGCCGTCACAGTAGTGTGCAGCCACAAACTGGTGGTAGTAGTAGTAGTACTGTATTGTGTACTGGTTGGCATTGTGCCTGAATGACAAGTTTCGTTCTTAAATTCGTTTCTTTCTCCTGCTAGTTTTTCAGCAACTTCAGTTTAATTTGCGTGCTCAAATTTTGTCATATTGTTTGAACAACTCTCTCGTTCTTCGCATCTACTGTGGGAAAAGTCGCCAGCGTCGTGTAGAGCGAGGAGGACCTCCTTCATGTACAGCAATAGATTCCGGGTCTTCTCTTCCTTGTTGGATCTTGTTCAAAAGTATTTTGATTTTTAGTTTTTGGTTATGAATTTTAGCTGACTGTGAGATTGAGAGAATGAGAAACACTAGTATTAAGAAATCATTTCGTTCAAAATAGCTTCTACAATTATTTTTACAAATAATTTATAAAAATCATCTTAAGATGACTCTTCATTTAAAAGCTAACTTACAAAAGCTAAAAGATAGAATCTTCCTTGTTCCACCTTGTTTAAAATGCTTTGCCTTTTAGTTTAGTTTTTCTTTATGGCTTTTGATTCCGGGTCTTCTCTTCCTTGTTCGACCTTGTTTAAAATGATTTGTCTTTTAGTTCATCTTTTCGTTATGGCTTTTGTCTGACTGTGAGTGATTGGGAGAGTGAGAGATACTCTATTAAAAAATCACTCTATTTAAAGTGGCTTCTACAATGACTACTACAAATTATTACTATTATAAAAGAACGAGTTGGTGGTTGTATGTCCATTCTCCTCTAACCGCTCTATTTCTTCAACTTCTCATCACTCTCTACTTTTCAACTGATCAGAGCAACCCTTTTCATAGCATGATTCTTTATACATCCAATGAATTCCGTTGCAACGTACGGACATATAACTAGTAACTTATAAAAATCACTTTAAAAAGACACTTCATTCAAAAACCAACTTATAAAAGTTAAAAGACAGAACATGTTTAACATAAGCCCTTATTGTTATAGTGGAAGGGAGGGACAGGGTCTTATTGTTACTGTGAGAGGGGGCAATTAAGCTTCGGTGTCGTTCACAGTGTTTTTATTATCGAAATGGAAAATTTAGTAAGGTCTGGTAAGCCAAAAATATCTGATTTTTGGTTTTTTGTCCAAAAAATTCAAATAAAATTTAAATTTTAAATTTGTATTGACCGATTATCACCGAAAATCGGTTAAAAATCGGATGAAAATAGATCGATACTCTTAGGCACATTGATACAAACCCTGTGCAGCGCAGGAGCATGCAGATGGCAGAAGACAAAGTATTCAGAATTCAAATAACAAATCAGATGCAAGAGATGATGCAAATATTGAATGAGGAGATGGGGAAATGGAATCTCACCACGATATGCAATGTTCCTATCAGGAACTTCGGCAGATTAACACATCTAAGCTCATACATGATCACACATGAAGTTACAAAACACAAAGCAAAAACATAAAAGTTTTGCGCTGCTGAAAAACTGAGCAGCATTTTCCATTGTATTAGATTGCTATTTAAAGCAAATCCTAGTCTAACTCTGGTGCTTAAGTCACCCTTATTATGCGCCACCTCCTGCATGATCCCACGAATCCACGCCATGTTGCACACGACGCTAACAAACCAGGAAAACCACTCTCGCATTGACTGAGCACGCGTCGAGTGTTTACGACGGCAACAGTGATCTTTCGACCACGACAAATGCGCCTACTACAGTGATTCTTCGACCACGACCACTACAATTTCTACCGTAATCTTTCGACCATGACCACTACGACTGCTACAGTGTATCTAAGACTTACGACCATGACGCTATAATACTCTTACGAGTATGACTTATGACCATGGTCATTTCGACTGACTCTTCGACCATTGTGAGCGAGCTGGATTATTCAACATTCACCCCCAAATCCTTGCTTCGTTCACCTGTGATCTCGACGACGCCAATCCTTGCGCGCTGGTCCTGGAACTTGACGTGCCCAAGCTGCTTAGTGAGAATGTCTGCGACCTGCTCCTCTATGCGAGTATGCTCGAGGATGACTTTCCCTCCATCAACACACTCCTGGATGAAGTGAAAGCGGGTGTCGATGTGTTTGCTCTGGTTGTGAAAGACATGATTCTTGGTTAAAGCAATGGCGAACTTATTATCCACCTTCAGCACCGGCACGCTGGGCTCCAAGCAAAGAGGTTCACCCATCAGCTGAGCGAGCTAGATGCCTTGACATGCCGTGGTTGTCACGACGATGTACTCCACCTCGCAAGATGACAGCACCACCACCCTCTGTTTTGGCGGCTGTCAGGCAATGAAGTTGCTTCTGAGGAAGAAGAGCACTCCAGCGGTGCTTCTGCGGTTGTTGACGTCACCGGCCATGTCGTTGTCACTGAATCCCAATAGCAGCGGTCGGTCGTCTTTCTTCCTTGCATAGCGGACTCCATGGTTGCGCATTCTGGTGATGTAACGCAGTATGTGCTTAACCATGACCAGGTGGTCTTCATGCGGTTCCTCCATGAACCATCTTGTGTAGCCCACTGCATAGGCTATGTCCGGCCGTGTATTCACCAAATACCGGAGACTACCAATGATACTCTGGTACTGAGTGGTGTTTATTGGCGAACATGAGCTCGATTGCTCAGCTTCAGACGAGCTTCCATCGACGCTTGACAACTATTGCAGTCCTCCATACCGCTCTTTTCAAGCACCTTGAGCGTATAGGCCAATTGACATAAGGAGATGCCACTTGGCCCTGGGTTCACTTCGATGCCGAGGTAGTAGGAGAGCGACCCAAGATCGCTCATTCGAAACATCTTCTTCATCTCGACCTTGAACGCGTGAATGTCGATGACTTCAGTGCCAGTGACAATCAAGTCATCGACATACACTCGGAGGATCAGTCGATGCCCCACATCTTCGTGTGTGTACACATCATGCTCGAAGATGCTCTTGTAAAACCCCAGTGATGAGAGGCTGATATCGAGCTTGGTGTTCCATGTGTCTGGGTGCTTGGCGAAGTCCGTAGAGAACCTATCGAAGTTAGAGTACCTTGCGCTCACCGTTATTAATGACGAAACCAGGCGGCTGACACACATATACCTCCCCCATCAGGTTGTCGTTGAGGAACACAGACTTGATGTCCATGTGATGGACTTGCCACCCCTCGTGCGCCACCACAGCAAGCAGCAATCGGACTGACTCCATGCACGCCATGGAAGCGAACACTTCCTCAAAGTCGATACTAGCCTACTGCACATAGCCCTTCGCGACCAACCACTCCTTGTACTTAGCAATGGTGTTGTGTTCATCACACTTCACCTTGTAAACCCACTTGAGCCCAATGGGTTGGTGGCTTGTAGGGAGATCGACGATTTCCCAAGTGCCATTGTCCTCGATCGACTTCATCTCCTCGAGCATCGCCTTGCGCCGGCACTCGTGTTGCTCTGCTTCGCCAAAGGATGCTGGTTCATCGGTTGTGGTGAATAGCAGCCCAGCGGAGTCGAGGTCACATGATGTGAAACCATGAGATAAAATTGGCCCGATGATGTTGTCGATGGTGCGGTACCGAAGCTGTGCGTCATCATGCTCGACGTCGCGTACCTCTCCTGGGTTGGTTGGCGGCGAGGTAAACTCCACTGTGCCTCGCATCATGGGCATCGCAGCTTCTGCCCTTGGCATCGTTGTGTTGCCAGAACTTGCACCAGTGGGCGCGCGTGGCGATCCCTAATCTCCATCCGCGCCAATGGTCCCCGTCGTCCCTGGTTCATAGTCGATAGTATACTCCACAGTGAAAGGTTCCTGTCCGCTCACCATACCTTCCTCACCATGAGCGCTCCAGTCCCACTACGCCGTTTCATCAAAGACAATGTCATGGGTCACGTGCATGCGCTGGGTGACAGGATCGTACACACGGTACGCCTTGAACCTGGACTCATACCCAACGAAGATCATCGGCGTGCTCTAGTTGTCCAACTTCTTCAAGTAAGGCTTCGTGTTCTTAACATGAGCCACACATCCGAAGGTGTGGAGGAAGTGCACCGCCATCCGCTTGCCATGCCAAGCCTCGTACGGTGTCATCCCGTCAACGCTTTGTGTTGACACACGGTTGAGGATGAAGACGACGGTAGAGACAGCTTCAACCTAGAACCTCCTGGGGAGCCCCTTCGCCTTCATCATGGTGCGCGCCATGGCAACCACCACCTAGTTGTGGTGCTCAACGACCCCGTTCTGGTGTGGGGAATAAGGGGCCGTGAACTGTCGCTGCACACCGCGCTCGGCGTAGTACTCCCCCAAATCAGCCAACGTGAATTCCCCGCCGCGATCGGTTTGGAGCACCTTGAGCTGGAGCCCTGACTCCACCTCCACCAAGGCTTGAAAGTGCTTGATCGATGTTGGAGCTTGGTCCTTACTCGCAAGGAGACTGAGCCACATGTAGCGGCTCAGATCGTCCACAAGAAGCAAGGAGTAGTTGTTGTCGCTCGGCGTGGTTGTTGTAATCGGCCTGCAGAGATCGCCGTGGACGAGGTCGAGAACATCCCACGCGCGGTCCTTTCCCTGCTCTGGGAAGGAGCCCATCGCTGTTACTGCTGAGGCGGTATCCACGATTTGATCCACCTGATCAATCTGCGGTAGCCCTCGTACCATGTCACGCTATGCGAGTTTGTGCAAAGCCTAAAAATTCAAATGACCATATCTTGCATGCCACTCCAATGTCACCTCCGAGCTCCTTGATGACAGGCACACCGGTTGCACGATCTTGAGTTGTAGTGGGTACAGTCGACTGGGTGAGCACCTGACTTTCACCAGCAAACGCTGCTGCTCATCGCGTATCCTCAGGATCCCGCCATCTATCAGCACTCGGCAGCCGTCTCATCAAGTTGCCCGACGCTGATGAGGTTGGTGGTGAGCTGGGGAATATAATACACCCCCGTAAGGGTGCGATGTTCCCCGGATTTGCACATGAGGAGGATCGTCCTGCGCCCCTCGATGTTGACGATGGATCCATCACCGAACTTCACGGTGCCGACCACCTCAGAGCTCAGCTCGGAGAAAACCTCGCACAACCTGATCATGTGGTTGGTTGCACCGGTATCGAGGTGCTAAAACCTGTCGTCGCGCGCCTCCTCCCGATCTAGCTGTGTGAAGACCTTTGCCTCGACTAGTCGAAGGGGTCTGCATTGTGCGATGAGGATGAGTGGCCGAAGCCATGGTCGAAGAAGCAATCGACGTAGTGGTTGAAGTCACAGTTGAAGGAGCAGTCGAAGCCATGGTTGAAGGCACAGTCAAAGCCGTGGTCAAAGGCACACTCAAAGCAGTGGTCGAAGCCATGGTCGGAGCTACCGTCAATGGACGTAGTGCTGTGTCGAGGACTCGGGGATGGTGACAACCCTGGCCATCAGGAGTGTGGCCTCATCGTCATTCCCTTTCATCAGATAAGCCTCGGCGCGCTTCTACTGGCTGCGGCAATCCTTGGCCCAATGCCCCCATTTTGTAGCAATTGCGACACTTGTCCTTCGAGAGGTCATGGCCGCCACCCGTTCCTGGCCTTTCCCTGCTTTCATCTACACTACCGCTATCGGACTGTCGTCATGGTGGTTTGCGTCACCGGTTGCCGGACTTGGAGCTGCCAGAGGATCCCTCCCCGTGCTGCCGCTCCCTCATCCGCACAGACCACTTCTCAGTGAGGAGCAGCTTCCCGCTAGCACTAGCGACGGGCGCCAGGTCTAGTCGATCTTCCACCGCCTTGAGTCTCCTAGTCACCTCCTCCACCGGGAGTATTGAGGGATCAAATAGGATTTCAATTGACACAACAATTTAGGAGAACCTGGAGGGGACGACACATAGGAGATTCTCGATGACCTTGTGCGGCGACTCCGGGTCACCGAGGGTGCTAAGCTGGTTCACCAGCCCGGTGAGCCACAACACGAAGTCATCGATAGACTCTCCGTCGCGGAAAGCAATGCTCTCAAACTCCATGCAGAGCTTCTAATCACTGGCCTTGTGCACTCGATCAATGCTGACGCACATGGTCTTCAGGGTATCCCATGCCTCCTTGCGTGGTTGCCTTGACGGCAAGCGTGGAGATCGTCTCCAATGGAACGGCGTGCAGGATGGCCTCCAGTGCCATCCTGTCCTCCTAAAATTTAGCCTCACTGGTATCGACGGTGTCCTAGAGCCCGCGTACATGGAACATGACCTTCATCAGCAAGGCCCAATTACCATAGTTCATCTTCGTGAGAGTCGGATATGCTGCCGATCCCCTGACGTCTTTCACCACCCTTTGTACCACCAGAGCACCGTCGTTGCCATTGGTGCGGTCTCTGGGACATGGCGATGAAGGCTGGGAGCACCAGGGCATCGTGGATTCACCTGGATGCATCGTGGATCAGCATTTCCTGGCTTTGATACCAAATGTCAGGAACTTTGACCGATCAACATGCCTGAGCTCACACATGACCACACACGAAGTTGGAAAACACAGATCAAAAATACAATTTTTGCATTGCTGAAAAACTGGGCAGCTTTTTTCTGTTATATTAGAGTGCTATTTAAAGAAAATCATAGTCTAACTCCGGTGGTTAAGCCACCCTTATTATGCGCCACCTCCTGCACGATCCCACGGATCCAAGTCATGTCGCACACAATGCTAACAAACTGGGGAAACCGCTCTCGTGTGGACTGAGCATGCGTTGAGTGTTTGCGACTGTTACAGTGATCTTTTGACCACGATGACTACGACTGCTATAATGATTCTTCGATCACGACAACTACGACTGCTAAGTGATCTTTCGACCACGAACACTATGACTACTATAATGTATCTACGACTTATGACCGTGACGCTACAGTACTCTTACGAGTACGACTTACGACCATGGCCACTTCGATTGGCTCTTCGAGCACGGTGAATGAGCTGGATTATTCAATAGTTTTGACATTGGAAAAGCATCTCAGGAAGGTTGGCACGATCTTGGCCTCATTGCGGACTCCAAATTGCACCTTCAATGCCAGGATCTTGACACTTGGAACCATGGTAGCTGTGCTCGGCCTACAATTTATGTGCAATTCACGATCAATCACAACGCCATGGATCAATACGTAGGAGCTTAGGATTATGACTTATCCATTGAAGAAATTAAGCTAGACCTCGATGACGGTGTTGGCGATCTCGAGCACGTGGATGCGTGGCTCCAAGTAGTGAGCACATTGAGCTCCGGTGTAGCCAATCTTGACCCCGCTGTGGAAGTCGTCACGAGGTGGGCACCGGGCACCCGCTCCACGTGATGAGGCACTCGAGGTGCGGGGCAACGACCACGACGAGCTCCTAGGCGATGGGCATCCGAAGAGCACGCAGCGAGGCCGCGGATGCAAAAATTTGTGCGGCGTGTTGTAGACTTGTAGTTGAGGACGAGCGTGAACTTCGCAACACGGGCTGCACTTGAGCATGCGGTCGATGTCCTTGGCCTCTATTGTCGATTTGAGGTGGATCAGTAGCAAATATGACAAGCGCAAGAAGAGCTATGATCGCGATGTTTTGTGCTACTAACAACCGCACTTTTTTTCGCTTCTTCATTGTGCTATTAAATAGGAAAGATAAACAATGGAAGTAACTAACTCCCGCATCGTGCTAACTCACGATCCGTAACACAACTCTCACGACACTACTTGCTCCCGCGCTAACGCAGCCGCGCGTCAAAGCGGACTCTACGCACAACGTGATCGAATCATGCGCTTGACCAAGTAACCGAATGATCAGCAAAACAAATAACAAAACAGAAGAACTAAACTATCCAAAGAGCCTAGAATTATTCCAACAAATCACCCCTAAGTCTTGCTGCATTATCGAGGTTGATGACACCGATCTTAGAGCGAGTTCATGGACTCGACTCTACCCAATGACTTGGTGAAGATATTCTCCAAGCCGCTCCACCGTGACAAACTTGATATTGATCGGCTTCTTCTCGCGCATTCCGAATATAATGGAACTTAACATCAATGTGTTTAGTCCGCTCATGATGCACTGTGATTTTTCACGAGTGATATCGTGGACCGATTGTCCACCATCGAGTTGGTGCGTTGTGCCGCTCCTAGTACTTCGCCAATAGTCGCGCCAACCACACTCCTCGGCATGTTGCGCCGCCGCAATATACTCAACCAGCAGACGACGCAGCTACCACTTTCGCTTCGATGATTGCCAAGTGACAGGTCCTCCATTGATGAAGAAAATCTAACCTGAGGTGCTTCGTCGATCGTCGATGTCACCCGCTAGATCATCCGTCAGATTCGGCGATACGGCACTTCATTTCTTCAGCCGTGTAATGAATTCCCAAAGACATGGTACCTGCAATGTAACGCAAAATGCGTCTAACAGCAATGAGATGTTCTTCCCGGGGGGCCTCCATGAAGCGATTGACGTATCCAACTAAATACGCCAAGTCAGGTCGGGTGTTGACGAGATACCGGAGGCTTCCGACCAGTCCGCGATCGGGTTGCATCCGTCGGCGAGAAGCGAGTCTCGCTCAACTTCAAAGCGGACCTCCATTGAGTTTGGCTTGGATTGCACCAAGTCCACCTTCTCCAAGATCTTACCGCATAGGTGATTGCGAATTGTAATGCCACCAGCACTTTGGGTTACCTCTATGCCGAGGTAATACTTGAGTGCTCCTGTGTCGCCATTTCAACATCTTCTTCATCTCAAGCTTGAAGCGCAGTGATGTCATCCGCCGGTCTCCGGTGATGATAAGGTCGCCCACATAGACCCTACGATCACCGCTTACTTCCACCAACTGTGTGTATATGCCATGTTCGAGTGCCACGATTGAAGCCCGCTGGACAGCAACGAGCTATCGAAGTTTGGCATTCCAAGCACGGGCGCTGACGAGTCCATACAAGGCCTTGTGGAGCTTATACACTTTGGTCTTGTTGTCGTTGTTTCGCACGAAACCAAAGCGTTGGTCGACGAAACTACCTTTTGGAGTTCGCCGTTGAGGAACGCTGATTTGACGTCCATGTGGTGCACTTCCCAAGCTTGGTGTGCGGCTACGGCGAGAAGAAGCCGCGATCGACCCAAGCGCATGACAAAGCGCAAATACCTCGCCAAAGTCCACCCCTTGTTGCCGAACATACCCTTTGCGACGAGTCCCGCTTTGTAGCGCACTCACAACTCCATGTGCATCACGCCTCACTTGAAGATCCACTTCAATCCGACGCCGCTGTCCAGAGGAAGGTCCGTGAGTGTCCGTGTCTTGTTGTCGACAATTGATTTCAGCTCTTCCATCATGGCGCTTTGCCAATTTGGGTCCGCTGTGGCTTCGGCCAGAGAGCCTGGTTCCTCGGCACTCACCGCATATAACTCGAGTTGTTCGAGTACACGGAGTGCATAGCCTGGTGGCGATCCTCCTCCAAGAATATTGTCGACGGTGCGGTAACGAGGTATGGCATCGTCTTCCTCTCGCATCTGCGCCGAGGTTGGAGTCGTGGTGGGCGGCGTGGACGCTCCACCTCTCGCAGCGCCGGCAACACCGTGTGGACGGGATGATGCAGTGATGGTGCAATGACACCGAGTTGGTGCGGTCGGCACTAGTGTTGTGGAAGCTGGTGACAATGAGGGTGGTAAGGTAGTTGTTGCCGTCGTGCTTACCACCTGTTCCACCGTGAACGGTTCACTCCCTGCTGGGATTAACTCTTCTGCATCCCAATCCCACGCCTTGTCTTCATCGAAGATAACATCCCGTGACACATGGACTTGATCTTTGACAGGATCATATAATCGATAGGCTTTTGATCCTTGCTCATAGCCTAGGAACACCATTGGAGAGCTGCAATCCTCTAGTTTCTTGAGGTTCGGCTTGGTGTTCTTTACATAACCCACACACCCGAACGTGCGTAGGAACTGCACGGCAGGCCGCTCTCCGTACCAAGCTTCATACGGCGTTTTATCATTGAGGGACTTTGTCGGGGACCTGTTCAACAGAAACACCGCGGTGGACACGACCTCCCCCCAGAAGCGACCCGGCATCTTCATTGCCTTCATCATGCTGCGAGCAGTGGCAACGATCGTTTGATTGCGGCGCTCCACAACCCCATTTTGCTGTGGGGAGTAGGGCACCATCAGTTGGCGGTGAACACCTTGCTCTGCACAGTACTCACTAAACTCGATGGAGTTAAACTCCCCGCCACGATCTGTCCGGAATGCTCGCAGCTTGCGCCCACTCTCCACTTCGGCACGTACTTGGAAGTGCTGGATTGCTCTTGCAGCTTCATCCTTGCTCCTGATCAATGTTAGCCACATGTAGCGGCTCATGTCATCTACGAGCAAGAGAAAATACCAATTGCCTGCCGGAGTTGCGGGTTCAACAGGTCCGCATAAATCACCATGAACAAGATCCAGAGCTTCTATAGCGCAGTACTTGGATTGAGTTGGGAATGGCATTCGCCGTTGTTTCCCCGCCAAGCAACCATCGCATATTTGATCGACTTGTTCCACCACCGGTAGCCCACGGACCATTGACTTCTGCGCCAGCTTGCGGAGCGCCTGAAAGTTCAGGTGACCAAACCTAGCGTGCCACCTCCACGCGGTCTCCAAGCAGTGCGCGGTGAGGCAGACAGGCCGACCGATGTTGAGCTCGATGGTGTAGAGGCACCTTGAAGAACGGCGAACCCGCCAAGAAATGCCGAGGATCCCAAATCCGTAAGATGCCTCCATGAATGCGCACCTCGCTCCCGGCCTCATCTAGCTGGCCGAGACTCACGATGTTGGTCGTGAGCCGCGGAATGTAATAGACTCCAGTAAGCGCCCGATGTTCGCCGGACCGGCACGTGAAGAGAACAGTGCCGCGCCCTTCAATCCGTACGATTGAGCCGTCGCCGAACTTCACATTTCCGCACACTCCGGTGTCGAGCTCGGCGAAGGCAGCTCTGGACCCGATCATATGGCTGGTGGCGCCGGAGTCAAGGACCCATCGCCGGTGATCATGGTCCTCGCGGTTGTCAAATTGAGCAAGCACCTTAGCTTCATCCATGCTGACGGCCTCAGTGTCCGCCGTTACTTCCGATGGAGCCTGCAGAGATGAAAGTGACGATAGGGGGATGCATCTGGTACCGCCCTGAGCATCAACAGTGCGGAGTCATTATCCTCCTCCTGCGCCACGTAAGGCTGTTGATTTTTGGGCTTACTCCGGCATTCTTTGGCCCAATGCCCCTTCCTTCCGCAATTGTTGCAGTATTCAGGCTTGCGGTCTGTTTCAAATGTCAGTGCAGAATGCGCGTCTTTCGATGACCCGGCTTGCTTCTTCCATCGGCCCCGGCCTCGACGGTTGCCAGTGCCACCGCCGGTGGATGAGCTTCCGCCCTGACTGCCCTCTTGAAGTGTAGCCGCCTTGCGGAACTTCGCTAGCCATTCTTCCTCCGTGAAGAGGAGCCGGCCATGGGAGTCGGTGCGGTTCACTCCAGTTCCACCTTTGCACAGTCTTCGTTGTTCGACAGCGCGCAACCGCCCGGTCACTTCCTCGAGAGACAGCTCGTTGACGTCGAGCAACGTCTCAATCGAGATAGCAACTCGTCAAGGTTCTTCGTACAACCCGCAACATCTTTTGACAATCTCACGCTTCGAGATGGAGTCACCTAATGTTCGCAGTTGTTGGCGAGTCCTCCGATCCGCAGCGAGAAATCATCGATCGATTCTCCATCTTTGAATGCGATTTCCCCAAGCTCGCGTCGCAGCTGTTGTGCATTGGCCTCGCGAACTCGCTGCACACCTATGCGCCGGACCTTGATGGCTTCCCATGCCTCCCGTGCGGTTTCCTTCACAGCGAGAGACGCGAGCATCTCAGTCGGCACCGCACGAAGAATCGCAGCAAGTGCTTGTCGGTCCATTCGGAAGTCGACGTTGTCCTCTTCCCCGGGCTCCACCGCCACCCACAGGCCTTGCGCCTGTAGATTAACCCGCATTACCAGGGACCAATCCTGGTAGTTTGTGCGGATAAGAGTGGGGTAGACGACACTACTCGTCGTTGCCTCCCTCACAACTCGCTCGATGACGACCTGCCCCTGGCGCCTCGAGTTGCGCCCGCGGCGAGGAGATGGGGAGCGAGGAGCATGACGGCGTGGTGGAGTGCGGGATGCGCCTGCTAGATGCGCTGGTGCGAACATTGCTCAACCAGGATCAAGAACTCGGCGCTCTGATACCAAATGTCAGATTTGAGGTGGACTGTAGCAAATATGACAACTGCAGGAAGAGCTATGACTGCGATGTTTTGTGCTGCTAACAACCGGCAGCTTTTCTGTTTCTTCATTGTGCTATTAAATAGGAAAGATAAACAATGGAAATAACTAACTCCTGCATCGTGCTAACTCACGATCCAGAACACAACTCTCACGACACTACTTGCCCCGCGCGAACGCAGCGCGCGTCAGGCGGACTCTGCGCACAACGTGACCGAATCATGCGCTTGACCAAGTAACCGAATGATCAGCAAAACAAATAACAAAACAGAAGAACTAAACTATCCAGCAGCTAGAATTATTCCAACATCTATGTCGATGCGGCAGACGCCTAGCTTAACGAGGTGGGGGAAGACGTGGATGCCGCAACGGAGGTTGTACGTGTCCAGGAACTCATCCTGGAGGCCGAGGTAGAGGCGACAGAGGGAGGCGATGTGGAGGACTTCGGCGGGGGAGGTGCGGGCGTCGTCCTTAACAGGGAGGCTGAAGACAATGTTGGAGAGCTGCGCGTCCGAGAGGCGGCTGATGTAGTCCTCCCGCTGCCGCCGGGGGAGGAGGAGAAGAAGGCGACGGAGAGGGGGCCATTGGGCCAACTGGGCCGCCGGAATTTCAAATCGGACCAAAAAGTTCTGCCCGGCAGCCCATTTTACTTGGGAGACCGATTAAACTAATAAAACCAAAAATCGGCCGGTTTTCAAAATCCTGGCCGTTCATCGTTGTTGTCCATGCCAGGGTCACCAAGATTTTTGGCTACAGCCGGTAATCGAAAACCCCTCGAGAAATCTTGAACAATTTTTCTAATCTTAATTTAGAAATTTAAATGGAAGTATAAAAATGATCTGCAACCCCTTCTAATAGAAGAAGGTGCGCCGGATGCGGTGGCAACAAACAAATTATGTGCGCAGGTTCCCTAGCAGATCTGAAGCCTAACCAATGTGGCAGCCAGGCTGATGTCGCAATTACGTGTTTTTGCCCAATTTTATTCTATATTCATCATTCGAAATTCAAACAAACCCGATTTTTTCTATTATTATTATTATTATTATTATTATGTGTTTTGGCCAAAATTTATTCTATATTCATCATTCGAAATCCAACACAAAACCGAATTGTTTTTTTTTTACCGGTACGCCATCTAATCTTTGGTGGTAACCAAAACCATGATACAGTGCAGGCAAGGCACTCAACCAAATAAGCTCTTCTTCCTTTTCTGCAAAGCCTTGGAGACCTCTCTCGGTGAGGTTTGTCTTCTTCCGCGTCGTCACCGCAGTTCTCCTCCTCCTTCCCGCTGTGGCTCTAGGCGGCATGTCTGGCTTCCAACTCTGTCGTCCTCGCCGGCGAGTTGTGTATCCCCTCCCACCTGCTTTAAGCCTCTATATTCCCCAATCTAATCCTCGCCGGCGAGTTGTGTATCCCCTCTCATCTACTTTAAGCGTCGGATCAAGGAGGCAGTTATTATTAGATAGAGAACGTCTAATCATCAGCTGTTGTCAGCGGGAGACGAATGTGAGCAATAACCGTATGGCAATTGTTGTCATTGACTTAGAGCTTAGAATCGGGTCTAATGTCCAGTTCAAATAATCTCCGAGCAGTCATTTAGTCAGGTATAATCAGGGAGGAACATTTAGAAATTTTACGACCACAGGGGCCACAACCACAGGAGTCATGTGGCTTTAATTAAATATTAAAGTCATATTTAGATATTTATTTAATCTTTAATAATTAGCTAATATTTAAGTAAATTTATAATATGAATTTCTCTAGATCGAATCATAATCGGGAATCAAGAAAGCCACCACTCGCCTCCGCTTGAATGGAGGATGCATTCATCTAGATTTCACCGCCGTTGCCACTCAAGGTAGAAATCAGTCGGCGGCGACCCGGAGACAAGTAGCAAATTAGCAATGTCGAATCACTGACCGGCGGCATAGATGGAGTTAGGGGTGGAAAACGGTAACGGATAATTCGTTTTATTCGATATTTGTATTCGAGAAAACATGAATGTGGTAAGCAAAATTTGTATTCGTATTTAAGAATATTCGTATTTATATTTTAGAATATTCGTATTTGAGAATATTCGTATCCGTATTCGTATTCGATCCGTTTCTAGAACCTATGAAAAATCCGTACGAATTTTGTGATTCAAAATTTAAATTTAGGCGGTTTAAAACCGGTAACCGGTGAAAAATCAGCAAAACCGCTAGGAATCCGTTTTATCCGATATTCGTATCCGAGAAAATCTGTATTCGAAGATATCCATATTCGTATTCGAGAATATTCTTATCTATATTTGAGAATATTCGAATTTGTATTCGTATTCATTTTAAAAATATGGATTCGTATTCGTATTTGAGACTATTCGATCGTATCCGACCTATTTCCACTCCTAGATGGAGTGATTGGAGGCGCTGCATGAGAGGAAGGAGGGGATGGAGAAAGTTGTGCGGGCCGAGAGAGAGGGGGCTTTTTTAATTTCTTTTTTGGTTTTTAGTTACGACATGGGGCCACTAAAAGGAAGAATTTGCTGCACATTGGAAGGGGGAAAAATACAAAGTTACATGCATGCATACTCTAGAGATGCTGTTAAGCTCGTAGCAT
Source organism: Dendrocalamus sinicus (assembly GCA_036346575.1). Taxonomy (NCBI): domain Eukaryota; kingdom Viridiplantae; phylum Streptophyta; class Magnoliopsida; order Poales; family Poaceae; genus Dendrocalamus; species Dendrocalamus sinicus. Next base: position 123,966 of record JAYEVI010000378.1, on the reverse strand, counting down.
ATCCTCTCGGCAATAGGAGAAGAAGGGAATAGGATAACGCAGAAAATAGTCCTATAGAACTAGGGAAAGTGAAATTCCAGCAAGATTAGTATTTAGTTATACGCAGTTACGCCCTGCAAAGTCCCTACGGACCACAGGGGTGGACCTCCCAGGGTTCATGGGTGCTCAAATGAACACCCAAAAATGTTTATAAAATACCCTAAATTAACCAGGTATATTAGATATATATATATACTGATAATTAGTCCAATTACTTCATATTTATACCACTACTTGGTTTCAGGCTTTTAGCCCACTTCCAAATCCACCTTTTCTCAATTCGTCTCATCTAGCATAGCCTTAAGGGTGGAAACGAATCGGATACGATCGAATAGTCTCAAATACAAATATGAATCCATATTTTTAAAATGAATACGAATGCGAATTTGAATATTCTCAAATATGGATACGAACATTCTCGAATACGAATACGGATATTTTCAAATATGGATTTTCTCGGATACAAATATCGGATAAAATAGATTCGTAGTATTTTTGCTGATTTTTCACCGGTTTTTGACCGGTTACCGGTTTTAAACCACCTAAATTCAAATTTTGAATTACAAAATTCGTATGGATTTTTCATGGGTTCTAGAAACGGATCAAATAGTCTCGAATACAAATACAGATACAAATATTCTCGAATACAAATGCGACATTTTCGAATATGGATTTTGCTTACCACATTCGCGTTTTCTCGGATACGAATATGAACATTTTTGAAAATGAATTTTGCTTACCACATTCGCGTTTTCTCGGATACGAATATCGGATAAAACGAATTATCCGTTACCGTTTTCCAACCCTACATAGCCCAACAACTCTTCCACCGCTTTTACGAACTGGCTCTTTGGCCTATCTGAAGACCCCACCTCATAGGCACAAACCCTAACCTATATCTTCTCTCTATTTGTCTATGTATTCTCCTCACACTCCACACTCAAGATAATTAGGCGGTGTTGGCTTAGGCGTATGAGGACATGGCCGATGGGGCCCTCGGTGGCGAGGAGCAGGCCGCAACAGGCGGCGGTGGGTTGACACTCGCAAGGGCGGGCGAGCGATGGCAAGAAGGGCCTGGCCTCCTGGGAGTGCACAGCGGCAGCCAAGCCGGTGAGGGCGAGGTAGGGATTACACCTACGCATGAAGACCACGCTGGTTAGAGTTCGGACAACATAATTGTTTGTGAACGGAGCATCGCTTCTTCTCAAGGGCTTAAAAGAGATTTGCTTCGCCAAATTATTTCTCATTGCGAAAATACCCTAGATCTCTAATCAAGATCCTGCAGTTGCAGCTTGCATATTATGCAGCAGCAACAAGATCTACTACGTACGTACTGGTTTCTTTCTTGTACTGTGATCAGCGCAACATCTTGTCTCCCTACGTAGTGTGTACTACTATACTAGTATACACGACCTTCCAGTGACGGAACCAGCAAAGTGAGAAAGGGGGGGCCAGTGTGGCCAGACAAACCACAAGGATCGGCAAAGTGTATATATATGAAATATAAATATCCATATAATCATAGTTTTTATTGTGACAACACATAGAACTGACTCTTTAGTAAAAGAGGATAAAAGAAACTTACTTTTTTTCATTTGAGCCTCACTTTGCGCGCCTTCATGGCATAGAAATCATCAATAATGGCATCCGTTAGAATTGTATTGCCAGTTCCTTCTCAATATAGATTACCAAACAATCTCTCAAAATGCATCTTCCATTTTATTTCAAGTCTTGTCTTGACAAGCTTCATTGCAGAAAATGCTCGCTCGATGTTGCGCTTGAAACCTAAGAGTAAGGACAAGTCGAATTAACCTAGAAATCAAAAGGAAAGGGAGAATGCATATTTCTACAAAAACAAAATGCATAAATAGTAGGAATAGGAAAATAGTATACCTGTCAATCAAATAATAGTCCTCTGATTTTTTGTTTCTACAAGCGATGACAAAGATCACCTACACTTGTTAAATCCTGAAACTTGGATGGGTAGGCACATCAAGCTCATAATGTTGTAATTGGCATCTCAATTTAACTATTTCTTGATCCGAAAAGTCGCATGGATAAAACTTTGAAGCTAAAGTACACACATCATCAATCTTGAATGAACTGAATGAATCTTTAGGATCCAAACTAGTACACAAAATGAGGAGCTCAGTTGCTTGTTCACTCGAACCTAGAATTTAGCTCTTGCATTTGTCGATCAACCGCAACTATGAAAACATCATATCTCAGTGATGCTCAACTGTTGTCTCACTACTTGAACGAGATCGAATATAATCAGCATAGAACCCATTCATATCGGAATAAGAATGCCTTGTTTAGTACAAAAAGATGTCACTTCTTCGAGAAGTTTGCTCCAACCATGATCTCTTAGATTCTGAATCAATCTTTTTGTGGTGCCAACATCATCCATAGCATTTACAATATCTTGAGATTTCTGTTGTAACTTTCTGCAAAGAAGATCTGTTATTCCCATCAACTCTTTCATTAGATGTAAAATAAATACAAAGTCAAATGACATCATCAATCTAACAAAGACCAAAGAAATTCTTCCCTCAGATCAAGCAGTATTTCCGGACCTTTAGAAGTAGCAATATCTTTAAGTACTAAATAAGTAGCTTTGTATGCTCTCAAAAGGCTACAAACAGAATCATAATGGGAGCTCCACCTAGTGTCACTAGACCTCCTTAATGTTCCAACTTGGTTTGCTCCACTTGCAGTTTCTAAGTCACCAAGTTCAATAAGACGTTCCATTTCAGCTACTTGATTAGCATGCGGATCATCATTTCTCTTCTCGGAAGAAACAACGGTATTGACAATAAAAGAAAGATGATCAAAAAGTTTTCAACCTCATATACTTCTTTAGATGCAGCAACAAGAGCTAATTGTAATTGATGAGCAAAGCAATGCACATAATATGCATAAGGGCAATCTTCTCTCAATTTGGCTGCACATCCATTCCACTCTCCACGCATGTTACTAGCACCATCATATCCTTGTCCACGAATATTTTGCACATCTAGATTATGATATGATAAGACAAAGCATAATTCTTGGTGAAGAGTGGTGATGATGTATCATGAACATGGACAAGATCAAGAAACCGCTCTGAATGAAACCCTCTTTGTCAACAAAACGAACAACAATCGCCATTTGTTCTCTTTTTGACTCATCTCTAGACTCATCAACAATCAAGCAAAATTTAGAATCACCAATTTCACGACGAAATTGCCGATTGCACTTTAGTAGCTATAACATCCAAAATTTCCTTTTGAATTTTTGGTGAAGTATATTTGGCATTTTGTGGAGCATTATCTAGGACAATCGCATTGACCTCTTCGTTATATGAAGCTAGAAGTTTCACCATTTCACGAAAATTACCTTGGTTCTTTGAAGTAGCTGATTCATCACGTCCTCGAAAAGATTGCCCTTGAAAAGCTAAGTATCGAATCGCATCAATAGATGTCCCAAGACGCAACCGATTCTTCTTGATATCTTCCCGTGTTTGTTTCGCAGCACATGCTCAATATGGCCTATTGTATTCTTCAGATTATCATAACACTTCATATTAAAATTATGAGCAGATTTACTATCATTTCCCATGTGAACCAAGAATGAACAGTTAGCACCATCATTCACTTTTTTCCAATTATTAAATTCTTTCACTATAAATGTATCAGACCCTGCCTTTCCCGATGGCTTCTTAGAAAATAGAAAGCAAGGAAAACAAAAGGTGCATCTTTTGCGGTGAATATTCTAACCAAGGAAAAGCGGTGAACCGGTGAGATTGAAACTGCGTGGATGATTTGGTCGACCGAAGCGTGGATATGTGTCCATGTGAAATTGATAAGGGCCATGCATAATGTATACTTTGCGAACTTGATCTCTTTCATTAGCGAGGATACTCCCAAATTTGCCGACGTAAGCCGGATCTCGCTCAACTATCAAAACGCTGCATCGCAATTTCAGCATTAACCCTTTGAACTTTTGGTGCTGGTTGTCTTGGTGCTTCTTCCGCAATCCTCTTTCTTCGTGATTGGGGCTTCTTTGTCGACCATCGGAGAGTTATTTTGCTCCAATTGTCCATCACCATCTCTATCTACCTTCTTGAAAAAGAATCAATTGTCCTTTTAGGGGCATTATTTCCTACCAATATGCATACAATGATACAAAATCAAAAATTTGCACGATGATCATTGCAAATTATCAATTAAAAATAGAAATCGGACTAATTGATCAAGTTCACACAGGCAAGGCCTTTTTCCGACATTCTCCTTCCGGCGGTGACGCACTGATCGGATCGCCACGGTGCCACGACCATCGCGCGCCCGGGCCGAGGTGCGCGCGCGACGGAGCGGCAGACGGCAGTGCTACCCCGCCGCAATTTGCCGATGGACGCCGCCGCCGTTGCCGATGAATCGCCGTCGCAATGCCGAATTGCCGATGGACGCCGCCGCGGACGCGATCACGCGATCGAGATGCTTCAGATATCGTGACCTTTCTCCTTCCGACGCTTCGTTGTTGGGCTGGGCCGCTGAGGCCTCGAGGGGGTCTAAAAATTTTTGCGGCATAGGGGGCCGTGGCCCTGCTGAGCCCCCGTTCGCCTCTGCGACCTTCCGTTCTTGATACAGCGTACAACAGTATGTCAGAGTGTTTGGATTAGCTTTAAGGTGTATATACAATTGATTACCTCTTAAAGTCAATTTTCTTAGTCTTTGGATTAACTTTAGAGGTGTTTATATTGGTTTCTGCTTTTTGCTTTTGCTTGGAAAAGCCAGAAACCAAAATAAACATTTAGTTTTTCGAAGCAGCTCCTCTCGCTCCTGTCTTACTTTGAAGATAAGACAAGAGGTCATGAACGCATCACGCGTCCCACTCCTTTCGCTCTCATTTTACGTATGTATTTCTCACCTCCTTCTAAAAGTCAATTTTTTAGTCAAAACTATCGGCCGTAGCCTTTGTTTATTGCAGATTCACCTAATGGTTCGTAATTGTAACTTTATTATGCTCGGTCACCTTAAAAATATACATCCACGCATATGCTTTAGTTGCAAGTGGTGGCAATGTCCTTAATACTAGACACACACACACACGTTCACAGTTGTAAACATATATTATTTGACATTGCATAGGTGGCGTCGCAAACGTCCCTAAATAAAATGTTTATATCACAGAAATTTCATAGGCACGTCGAATTTCTATTGTAGCATATATGGGAACATATATTCCAACAAGTGAACCAATTTGTTTTGAGTAGCGTTTAGCTAATCAAGCGTTAGAGTTGTAGGGAGCTATCATTTATCTTCCGCAAACAGTGCAACTGTTTTTAAGTATTTAGCAGACACATACTCACCGCACGCTACACTCAGAACACTCACGCACATACACAAATACATGTGCATCACTTACGTATGCTTGAAATTTATTAGAGGTATCTAAAGCCTTATATAGAGTGTGAGCACATACTTTCACATTAAGCGTACACACGTTTTTCTACTAAATGCTAATATATATATATATATATATATATATATATATATATATATATATATATATATATATATATATACATATATAATATATATATATATAAAATCAGTGGACACTAACGCTAAATCTAGTACTTGGACTTCTATTTAGCTAGGTGCACACCCGCACCTCTAGTTATGTGGCCATAGACCAAATTATTCAAATAGTGCAACTTAAAGTATACTAACATTTTCATTAAATCATTGCAATCGTTTCTTCGAAACGTCATTTATATTTGACTTCCCTTCACCAGCTTCAGTGTGTCCTATAAATCAATCTAGAGGCCCTGATCAACTCGGCTTCGGCTTCTGGCTTATTTTTCACTATTCATAAGTTTCGTCTTTTTCTGAACTTTTAGTTTTTTGTTGAGCTTTTTTGCCGGTTCTTTTTTTCCCGTATTTGTTTGTATTATACGTAATAGGCTAACATATTTTTTATTTTTAATTTTTTTTAATTTAATTATGCTAAATAAGCCTCTGTCAGCTACAGTGCTTTTTTCAACTAGCTACAGTGTTTTCAGCCATAAGCCACGAGGCTTTCAGCCGAACCGATCACCACCAGAATCGAACGAGGAGAAACCGAGGAAGCTTCCAGTGAGCTTCACTTAGTGTTGGTTAAACTTTAATAGAACAGAAACTGCCTATCAGCTGTAGTGAGACCATCATACAATGACTCACCATACTCGGCATACATGAAGAAACTACCAAACCAAATCAATAGCTTACCACTAACTACTGTTTTTTCCCTCTAAACAAACTACTCTGCTTTTTTTTAAACAAGAACCACTCAGCAGTTTAACCATCCAAGCTCCAGATAGTATAATAAAGTTCAGCTTCATATATATAGTAGTACTCCCTCCAGCGAAAGCATGTCTGTTTTCGATATATATAGTCAAACTATTAAAACTTTAACTATAAATATCTTTTAAAATATTATGATTAAATATATGAACACCGTATAGGTAGACTCGTCCAAAAAGTACATTTATATTATTATAATTTTATTAAATTTTATAAATATACTATACTACAAATTAATAATCAAAGTTGTATTTTGTACCAGATCGATACCCAAACCAATATAGGCCTTATTCTTTTTAGCTTTTAGTTTCTGTTTTTGATTTTTCTACAGTAATTAGCTTTTAAACAGAGTATCTTTTCAATATAGGGTCTACTAGTTAATTGTAGTACATACTGTATCGATTTTTATTTATATCGGCAAAAATCATACGTAAATTTCTGTACTCTGTAATCTCTTATATAAACAGTCAAAAACCAGTCCAACATCACCAAGCTCATCTAGACAAGTGGAACCACCCTCTTCTTCCAGAATAAACGATGTTCAAGTTATTGAAGATGAAGAAAAGGATCAACCGCAAAATATGTTCAAGATTCACAATGCAATAGCCAAGGATCATCCAATTGACCAAATATTGGGTGACGTAAGTAAGGGTGTTCAAACTCGCTCTAGAGTAGCTTCATTTTGTGAACACTATTCTTTTGTATCTTCACTTGAACCTAAGCGTGTAGAAGAAGCATTAGATGACCCGGATTGGATAAATGCTATGCATGAAGAGATGAATAACTTTGCTCAAAACGATGTTTGGACTTTGGTGGAGAGACCCAAGGAGCACAATGTCATTGGCACAAAATGGGTCTTCCGAACAAACAAGATGAGAACGGAATTGTGGTAAGAAATAAAGCAAGATTAGTAGCTCAAGGTTATACTCAAGTCGAGGGCTTAGATTATGATGAGACTTTTGCTGCCTTGCTAGACTTGAATCAATTAGAATCTTGCTTGCTTTTGCATCATGCTTTGACATTAAATTGTTTCAAATGGATGTCAAAAGTGCATTTCTCAATGGTACAATTTCCGAATTAGTATATGTGGAACAACCCCCAGGATTTGAAGATGCTAAATACTCTAATCATGTGTATAGATTGTCAAAGGCACTATATGGTTTAAAGCAAGCTCCTAGAGCTTGGTATGAGCGCCTTCGTAACTTTCTAGTATCAAAAGGCTTTAAAATTGGTAAAGTAGATACAACTCTATTCACAAAAATTATTGGAGATGATTTCTTTGTATGTCAAATATATGTTGATGATATTATATTTGGTTCTACTAATCAAGACTTTTGCAAAGAATTTGGTGAGATGATGTCTAGGGAATTCGAGATGTCGATGATTGGTGAGCTAAGTTACTTCCTTGGACTTCAAATCAAACAACTTAAAGATGAGACGTTTATAAGCCAAACAAAGTATGTGAAGGATCTACTCAAAAGATTCGGAATGGAAGAAGCCAAACCCATCAAAACACCCATGGCAACAAACGGGCATCTAGACCTCAACGAAGAAGGTAAGTCGGTAGATTTAAAGCTTTATAGATCCATGATTGGTAGTTTGCTTTATCTTACCGCATCTAGTCCCGACATTATGTTTAGTGTATGCATGTGTGCACATTTTCAAGCTTCTCCAAAAGAGTGCCATTTAGTGGCCGTAAAGAGGATTCTAAGATATTTAAAGCATTCCTCAAGCATAGGGCTTTGGTATCCCAAAGGTGCAAAATTTGAATTAATTGGATATTCGGATTCTGATTATGCGGGATGCAAAGTGGATAGAAAAAGCACCTCGGGTAGTTGCCAATTTCTAGGAAGATCTCTAGTGTGTTGGTCATCCAAGAAACAAAATTCCATAGCACTTTCAACTGCCGAAGCCGAATATATTTCAGTGGGAAGTTGTTGTGCTCAATTGCTTTGGATGAGGCAAACATTGTTGGATTATGGGATCAATTTTGATAAAATGCCTCTTTTGTGTGATAATGATAGTGCTATCAAAATATCCAATAATCCCGTTCAACACTCAAGAACCAAGCATATAGATATACGTCACCATTTCTTGAGAGATCATGTGAGCAAGGGAGATATTGAGATTAGCCACATCCGAACCGAAAATCAACTAGCGGACATTTTCACCAAACCATTAGATGAAAGCCGCTTTTGCAAGTTGAAGAATGAATTAAATGTCATAGACTACTCAAATGTAGCTTGAAATCTCATTTCATCCATTTCTGCTCATTTGTTGTGCTCATATGGATTTTTGTTGGTTTTTTCCCCTATTTTGGTCAAAAATTTGTTTAAATTCATAAAAATTAGTTTCAAAATATAGCATTAGCTCAATTGATGCATAATGATCCTGAATGACTTTAGTTGGATGCAAAACTAGGGATCATTTGCAAAATTTTCAGATCTAAAAGTCAAATCCTGAAAAGTTCTAGAAAATCCGAACTCATCTGCAGTCCTTTGTGCGGTACTTCCGCTCTGACAGCCGAACTACCGCAGATAATCCGCGGAACTTCCGAATTTCGTGAACACGGTACTACCGACGTGTTACGCGCGGTACTACCGCTTCATGGATTCAATGCGGTTTCCAAAACCGCCAACTCCTCCAACCGCTACTCTTTTTCCTTTATCTCTCTTCTCTCTCATCTTAACTCCTCCTGCATCATGCCGCCGCTCCTCTTTTCTTCCTCTCCTCCACCTCTCTCTCCCAAGAACCTCTCTCCTCTCCGATCTTTGAATCCGAGGGAGTTCTTCGTTTTAGGTGATTCCTTGCACTCCTGTGGTTCTCCTCCTCCGACTTCACAAGGTAAATCGGATCAAAACCCACTTTTTATCTTGTTCTTGGAACCCTAGGTGGAGTTTAGGTTAAATTTGAAATGTGATGATTTTTGCTGAAATATTCTTGGGCAAAGTAGTTTGTTTGGGGTATTAGAATGCTTATACATGCATGCACTGGATTCAATCCAAGAAATACCCCAAAAATATTCAATTTTTATCATGCCCTAGAAATGTCCAGAAAAACTGGAACTACCGGACGAGCGGCCGGAACTACCGGGGTCCCGGAAGTACCGCATGTTTAATGCCGGAACTACCGGATTTCCCGGAAGTTCCGCAGTTTTGCCGCCGGTACTTCCGTTTTTCCTGGAACAGCAAAAATTCATTGCTTTCAATTTCAAACCTTATTTTGCTTATTCTCCTCATACCTTGATTGTGTCCTTGAAGATGCCGAGGATGAAGAACGTCTCGCACAAGTCCTATGGGGGCACGGCTGGTCAATCCTCCTCCTCTATTCCTGCATCTCGACGGGCGGAGCACAAGGGCAAGGGTCCCGCCCCGACCCTCGAGTGACTCGGAGGATTCGCATGAGAGCGGATCTGAGGCCTCACATGAGAGCGAGGATTACGCGATCTCAGATGAGGAGATGCCTGAGGTAACTGCAGACGAAGAAGTGGACCTCGACAAGATGACAAATGAGGATTATGCTATTCTTCGTCGTCGCAGTCAGTATGTACGCCCTCGAAACTCAATGAACCCCCAATTTCATTCCAAGTTTCAAGAGAAGGTGTACCAGGAGATGTATGGTCCAGCTCGCAAATTTGCTGCACATAAGTATGTGGACTGGGATCACTTGTCGCAGATCGACAAGTTCAGTGGTGCTTATCAGCTCTTTCAGCGAGCCGATATTCATCAACTCGTTGCATTCAAATGCAACTATATGGACAACATGATCAGGCAGTTTTATGCTACCCTGTACATCTCTCCCAACTTTGAGCATCTGAGTTGGATGACAGGGACCCAGTTCATTGAGTGCACCAGGCACGAGTTTGAGCTAGCACTTGGGACGGAAACCAGTGCATATGAGAAGGTGTTCAGCAAGCGAGCTCTTCCTATTGCTGCATATTCGAGTACTATGACCAAGCTGCTGAACGGACATCGGGACGACAAATGGCTTACTCCCTATTCCCAGTCTTGTCAACAGGATCATCAACCACACCATTCTTCCCAAGAGTGGGAATTATGATGCTATTCGTGGCCATGCGTGGAATGTAATTGATTACATTATGCGCGGCCAAAAGTTTGATGTGGTGGATCTTATCATCAGGGGGATCGATGCCAATAAGAATGACAAACAGAAAAGGATCAACTTTGCACCATTCATCATGGCTGTGATCATTAGGAAGACTGGATACCGAGGAGCACTCTGCACCCCGCACAAGCCATACAAGCCGCGTGCGAGCCTCCTGCTCTCTGCTCTGTTCGCACCGTGCTCGGTCTCGGGCCACGCCTCGGATCGCAGTGCTGATCCTCCTCCCGGGCGAGGCGATGTGTCGCTTTCGGTTTACTCCGCCATACTCAAAGCTAGAGGAGCGCCAGATGTATTGATCTCCACCGTGTCTTCCCTTGGTGATCGCGATCACGCCTTGGAGAGTGCGCTTCATCCGCCTTCTCCGATTCGCTATGGTCGCCGCACTGCGTCGCCGTGGTCCTCCTTCTCCCAGTGCAGCTCAGACTAGCTCCTCTTTTGGTATTTCGATGCCAAAGGGGAGAAATTGTAGGAGAAGTTTTAAGTCTTATCTATCGTTGTAATAAAGTATGGTGAAATGAACCATGTAATGCTTATTGTGTGGTTTAAACTCGTGGATGGTTAGTATTTTAATTTCGATGCATTGTAATGAACTATGTCATGTCCCTAATGCAATGCTTGTTTACTTGTCTATTATGTATCTTTGATTTTTGGTAAATGTGCTGAAATACTATAATGTAATCATGCCTAATAAATTCCTGCAAAATTTGATGCACATGTTTAGGGGGAGCTCTTTCTTATTTTCTAAAATGCAAAAATTCCCCATGTTCTAAAATTGCTAAAATTTCAAAGTCCTTGTGATATACATCTTGCAAATTAGGAGTATATCCAAATCTTAAATTCTTCTCATAAATTGCTCTTGTTGTCATCAATTACCAAAAAGGGGGAGATTGAAAGCATCTAGGCCCCTAAAAATGTTAGTTTTGGTAATTAATGAATTTATGTGAATATGGGACTAATGTGTGCATTAAGTGTTTGAAAGGATAAGTTCAAATGGCAAAGAAAGAGGCTCACAAAATTTCCCATGAAGACTCAAGATCTCTAGGGCGACAAGGTAAATAGTTTAGGTATCTATTTTGTTTTACCGGTCTTGGAGTTAGGTTGGAAGACCAGATTATAGGATAGACGCCGTACTATTAAGAGGGATCATGGTGATTGCTTGATCATGTTCAAATATGCCCTATGGATCAATTTAGGATCATGCATGCACTTAGAAATTAAAATTAATCCAAATCTGTGCATTGTCAGAAAATCCGGTAGTTCCGGTGTGTATTAGGCGGAACTACCGCAGGTCCGGTAGTACCGGGCGTCCAGGCGGAACGTTTTTTCCAGAGAGCGCCCGGACTCAGACTTAGCCTCTCGAAAATGTATACCGCGGGTTGACTGCGGAACTCTGGGATGGCCGTAGTACCGGGCACCCGAGCGGAACTTTATTTCGAGAGCGCCGAGTTTAACTTAGCCTCTCTGAAACGGAAGTACCGCGGTTTTACTCGCGAACTACCGCATGCGCGAAGTTCCGGATATCTATGCGAACGTTATTTCCGAGAGCGCGAGAATAAGACTTAGACTTCGTTGAGATCGAAGTACCGGGTCTTGGGCGGAACTTCCGGACGTCCGGAAGTACCGCGTTTTTAACGGCGGTAGTACCGCACTCATTGACCAACGGTTACTTCTGACTCTCTGACATAGCCGTTCGACCGGTCACTAGAGTCCGTAGTACCGCTGTTTTGATCATGGTAGTACCGATTTCCTAATTTTCAGGATTGTTTATTGTAACGGCTATTTGAGGTTGGTGAGGGTATAAATACACCCCCACCAGAACTTGGACATGTTGTTGAACATCCATTGAATACATTTGAGCCTAGTGCAACCTCTCACACCTCATTCACTCACTTGTGCATTTATTTGAGGTATTTGACCCAAAGTTTAAGTGCATAGCATTCTAGTTGATCCATTGAGCACTTGAGTGAGATCAAGCCGCAGTGGTCTATTCTCTTGGTGCTTGCCGGCACCTAGACGGCTTGGCGGAGTTTCGGTGATCTTCTCAAGAAGATTGTGAGAAGGCCCGGAAGATTGTGAAGGCTTGGAGCTCGCCTACCCGGAGAGGGAAAGGGCATCCAATAGTGATCGAGGTGCTTAGGCTCATTCGTGGAGCCGGTCCGATCGTTCGCTCGGCTTACCTCAACGTGGACTAGGGAGACCGGCAAGTCTCCGATCACCACGGTAAAAAGTAATCGTGTCAATTGTGGTTTGCTCTCTTGTGATCATTTTCATTCAAGCAACGCTCTTCATTCATATCATTTGATTGCTTGCTTAGTTAGAGTAGCAATTGTTGTTCTCTACCATTCGTTATTGCTCTTAGTCGATTACTTGTGCTAGTGTTAGCGTTATCTTGCTCTATCAATCCATCAAGTTTAAAATTGCTAATTAGAATTAGACGAAAATTTTAAAACCTCCTATTCACCCCCCCTCTAGTCGGCCTCCTCGATCTTACAACTGTTGCATCAAAACAGGTGTGGAAGTACCAGCCTTTGGCCTGCGGTACTTCCGCTCGCCCTGAATTTTTCTGGAATTTCATTCTAATGGCTAGTTTTGGTTGGTAAGTGTATAAATACCCGTACTTCTGCTCAAGGACTGTAAGAAAAGACTCCATTGAACAGCTTTGAGCATTGAGCATTCACTCCACACCTCATTTACTCCTTATACATTCATTTGAGGTGGTTGAGCCAAAAAGTGCATTGCATCCGATAGATTGATCCTTTGGCACTCAATTGTGGTCAAGTGAAGCTAGAGATCTATTACTCTTGGTGTTTGCCGGCACCTGGACGACTTGGTGGAGATTGCCCGGTGATCTTCTCGAGGAGCTTGTGAGAAGACTCAGCGTGTGTGAAGGTTGGAGCTCACCTACTCGGAGCGGAGAAGAGCTACCACTAGTGATTTGAGGTGAAAGGCTTAATTTGTGGAGCCGGTCCAATACGTTTAGGCTAACCTCAACGTGGATTAGGGGAAACCAACAAATTTCTGATCACCACGGTAAACATCGTGTGTACTTGGTTTTCTCTTGTCTCCTTTTAGCACTTGTATATTTAGTACATTGTGATCATTTACTCTTTGTGCTAGTGTTCTTGTAGAGCCACAACCTTACTAGAATTGTGTAGGTTTCAAGTGTTTTTAATCTTTGCCATATTAAAATTGTAAGAAGTTAATTAAAAGGCAAGATTTCATATATCCTATTTACCCCCCTCTAGTCGGTTATCCTTGATCCCATAACCTTGAGAGGTCATCACAAAATTTAGTTCTTAGAGGTATCTAGGCGGTTCTGTCACAAACGAATCTCTCGTGCTCTTATCCACAACAGTTCAACTTACCATCAACCTAGATATAAAGTAAATTTAGAGTTTTGGATTCCAAAATATCCTTTCCAGTTTAAATACCAGCCACTTCCCTCTAGTGACTGCCCAAACTAAGTTTTTATATATGAAATGACGTCGAGGCAACTTAATGCCCATATGTATCTTAGCAAGGCTAAGCATGGCACTTAGACACAGACTTATCAACTAGTATGTATACCATTTATTCTAGGGCAACAAGGGATTATACTGAAAGTCAAGAAATGGAATTTAATAATGCGAGTAGCATTAAGGCATTAACTAAAATCTAATGATAATATAATTTTAATCAAAATAAGGCATGCAATTTGATAATTTTAAATAAAACAATTTACATTCAAAAGGTAGGAGAAATATGATCAAAATAATGACTTGCCTTACTCAATTTATTGTGGGTCTTATTCTTGTCCAAAGTCTTAGTCTTTATTTGGATCTTGATCACTCTTGAACTGTTGCTTCTTCGAGACTCCGAATTCTAATTACGTGAAAATCAACCGAATCCAAATAAATCCAAAGGCAACCGGATAAATTCAAAAGGATTCGAATAAACTCAAGCGAACATCAAAAGTCAATGAATTCAAATAAACTTAATTAAATTTTATCATGATTAATTTGGGGATAAAGACAGGGTTCTAGAGGGTGCGGGATGTAGACAGGGTTAAACTATAGTATTATGAAAATAATCCTCTTGAGGATCTATCTACCCTACTCTATAGTACACCAAAATTTTCTTTACTAAATCCACCCCACTCAACCACCCCTACAGTCATGCCTAATCTAAGTCCACCCAAATTTGTGTACCAAAGTAATCTAAATTTATACAAATGAATGGTCTGGATCACTCCTCAAGCCTTCTTCTCTTACTCATTGAAGATCCAAAGGCCAAAATCATTTGGATCATGCACATCATTGAACCTCTCCTCTTTCTGATATCCCCCACCTCGCGACGCTGCTTCCCCCCTCCCCCCGGCGCCGCGTCCCATCTCCCGCTCCGCCCGCTCCGCCCTCGCTCCTCCTCCACCGCCGCCTCCCCGCTCCTCCTCCTCCGCCTCCTCCCCACTCCGCCGCCTCCTCCTCCCCACCCCTGCGCCACCGCCTCCTCCTTCTCCCACCCCACCCCGCGCCGCCGTCTTCTCCTCCCCACTACCCCGCGCGCCGCCTTCTCCTCCCCACACCACCCCGCGCTGCCTCCTCCTCCCCCCACCCTCCGCTCCGCCGCCGCCTCCTCCTTCCCACCCCGCGCCGCCTCCTCTCTTCCTCCTCCCACCCCACCCCACGCAGCCGCCTCCTCCCCTCCCCGCGCTCTCGCGCCTCCTCCTCCCGCTCTCCCAGATCTAATCCGCTCGCCGCGCCTGCGCTCGCTCGCCTCGGCCTCGGCGCCTCCCGCTCGCCGCCTGCGCAGATCCGCCGCCGCACCCGCTGGCTGCCTCCTCTCCACCCGCGTGTGCGTGCAGCGCGGAGCTTCGAGGCCTGCTTTGATTTGGTGAGTTTGGTGGCCGAGGTGTGGGAGATTGGAGATGGATCTCCCAGGAGGGAGCGGGAGGCAGCCCGTTCCGCGCTGGAGCGATCCCGACCAGCGCCTATATTCCTCCTCCCCCACCACCGCCGGATCCGAGGCCCCCGTCTCGTCCGTCCTCTCATTCTCCGACCCCACACGCACGCGACTAAGCGCAGTATTTCCTCCTCCTCCGCAACTCGCTTCTATGCTCTCCAATTGCTACAATCCGACCTCCAACTTCTCACGTGCCTCAATTCAATCCACTTTCTAGGGTTCCTGATTTCGTCTACATTCTGGTTCCAGTCACGCAATTTGATTATGGGGATTACCAACTGTCATCTGGGTAATCCATGCTAGAATTTGGTTTCTAGGGTTCGCGGTTTCCGTCAAAATTTTGGTTCCGATCATGCAAATTCTGGATCCCGACTTGTTTGGGAATTCTAAGTTTGAGTAATATCTTGCTTCTGCTCTTGGGAATTCTGAAATGGGAACTTCGATTTGGGGATTCAATGTTTAGGCTCGGATTCTAGGGTTCCCAATTTCCTTAATAATCTTGCCTCTGCTATCGGAAATGAACAACTTTGATCATTGATCTTTTAGCAATATATACTACTCAAACTGAAGATACATAATATTTTGAAATCATTTTCTATAGCAATGCTATAACGCTATGTTCTTGTGGTCGGAAATGTCTGACGTCAAGTAAGGATTACAAATTAACTGTGGTATGTTGGCAATTCAGTTCTCTGTGCACCAGAGTTGATAGCTTTGCTTTGTTTTGGTTTTATAAGGGATAGAGACTATGTTATTGTCAATGGTGGTCGGAAAGGTTTTCAAGGGAAGCGTCATGTGGTTGCTTACTCTGTGCGGTGAGCACTTTAATCTTCCTTGTCTAATAACTTGGGATGTGTACTTCCAATAATTGGTTGCCTCTATGAGTATATATTAGTGAACATCGTGGAAACTATTTGCTATATTTCACCGAATCATGTCACTGACTTTCATCTCTTGCTTTCAGATCATAAAGGTGGCTTCTGTTGATAGTTAACCTTTTTGTGTGAAGCAGTAGAATTAAAAAAGGGTGATGCTGGGGCCCTTGGATATAAAGAATCATAAATATTGTAGTATTCATGCACAAGTTTGTCATTGCTGAGTCTGCGACTAACTTCTTGAAATGTCCTTGTTAATGAACATGTAATGTTGCGTTGTTATTCATACAGGTGTATTGCTACATCAGATTGAAAGTATGTTGTCATATGATGTATGTAAAAGTAGTATCAAGATTTTCTGGGTAGAATTGTTGATAACTTTGCTTTAGGTGCGGGGGCTAACCCAGACCGGACAAATATTTTACAAACTCATTTAAGATATTTCAGCATCAATTTTTCTTATATTTATTTTACTGTTTATGAATTCTTGTCAGGCGTGTAATCAACTTCAATGATGTCACGCATCACTTTCTGCATTGCATTCATGTACATTTGGAGCTCACGGTCAAAGGTAATCGATATCCCAAGCCTTTATGTCTAGGAGTTTAAATTTATTATATGAATTTTTACGGTGGTTTTATGTTTTTAAATGGTTTTAATTTTTGATAGGGTCTTCGTTGCAGCCCCAAGTAAATGCTAATACAACAACAATAACTCCTAACCAAGCTATGCTTAGGAATGATATGACATGGAACCAAGCTCCACACCGTAATAATCGTGTACTTTTCAAGCATCATCTCATTTTACTAAGATAAACCAAACTGTTGTCTAAAATTTTCATCCTTATTTCCTCAGCCCCAACATTTCCTACATCGAATATACTCTGGAGTAGATTTGTCCAACTTGGTCTTGGGTGTTTTTCATGACCCAGCACTTATGTAAGTTAATTGCGGATGATTCTGCCCACACATGTTGCTTGATGTGCTAATAATTGCTTTGGATCTATAATTTAACATGCACTCCTGAATATGGATGTACTTGCTAGAAAAAGCTTACAATATCCTGTGATGGTATGCTTATTCAACTAACCATTTTTGTCCAATTGTAACGGGAAATCATTAAATAGATATACAGCGGCCTCTGATATGATTCTTCTTTTGACAAAAAGTTTGAATTAAGTTCTAGCTTCTCATATGAATAATCATCTATAACAACCACAAACACTCCTGAATATCGATGCCTTTGCTAAACAAAGCTTACAATATCATCTGATGTTACGCTTGTTCAGTCAACCATTTTTTGTCTGATTATAACGGGGTGTCATTAAATAGATAAACAGCGGCCTCCCATATGATTCTTCTTTAGACAACAAGTTTGAAGAAAGTTCTACCTTCTCATATGAATAATCATCTATAATTTAACATGCATAAATACTCCTGAATATGAATGTCTTTGCTAGAAACAGTTTACAATATTGTGTGATGTTATGCTTCTTGATCGACCACTTTTGTCCAAGTGTAACAGGAAATCAGTGATTAGATTAGATATACAGTAGTCTTTCACATGCTTCTTCTAATAAAATCATTTGTGTTCATATCACCAGAGTAGAAAATTGTGTACTGTATTATTATATCAATGATTTCCATGCAATACACCAGAGTTTTTTAATATAATTTATACCACTGGTGTTCCCCAAAAAAAAGGCTAATATGCTCTGAACTGAAACTCTTTTCACAAAGCTAATTACAAATACAAGTTTGTTGCTGTATATTAGCCTTTTTTACTGTTTATGAATTCTTGTCAGGCCTGTAATCAACTTCAATGATGTCACGCATCACTTTCTGCATTGCATTCATGTACATTTGGAGCTCACCAGGTCAAAGGTACTGATATCCCAAGCCTTTTATATTATGGTTAGAATTTCTATGGTTTAGATAGTAGTGATCGATGACTGTATTGTGTTTCTCAGAGACCGGAGCATGGAGTAAGTTTGGATGACGTCAAAGCCGTCTCAAAATATCGATGAAGTCCTCGGTATCCTCTCCCAACTTCCTCCTCTGAAATTTATATGGCTTCCTTTCATAATCCTGTTTTCTTTCCCAGGACGATCATTCATGAACATGTTGATCTTGGCCACCTTTATTCGACCATCGATGACAACCATTACAAGTCTACTATGAATGGTTGATTATGTTCAAGTCCACGCATGCAGGCTTGAGGCCCCTCCCTGGAGCCATAAAACTATATCAAGAAATGTAAGCACACTGCAAGTGTTGTTTCTGCAGAATGCCTCGCATGATGGTCCTGTAGACAATCACAAGGGAAGCAACTTAACAGTTAGGTTATGTTGTATATCTAAAGTGCTGCTCCCTTTGCTCCAAGGAACACAACCCGTGCCTTCAACTATTCGAATGCTCATTGTATATCGAGATGAGGGCCAACAAAAGGACGCTAGACCAAAAACACCATGCTAGATACAACTCGTAAGCACAGAAGCGGTCTCTTAAAATCAGATCGACTTTTGAATTGTGATCTGATCGAACAATTGCAACAGGTTAATTCAGTAATCGGAAGTTCGGAACACTCGCTTTCTGGTAATAAAACATGCCATGGAAGTAATAATCTTGAACTTTGAAGAGTAGTCACGGCCTAACGGAGCGTAACCGCACAAGTCACAACTCACAAGTCGCAACCCGTCGACAAAGAAAATGTGAAATCTCGCTACACCTAGCCGTAGTAATCAAAGCAAAAGATGTAGGCAAACTATGTAGAACAGCTACAAAACAAGTTCTGAGTACATTTTGCCACAGAATTACAGGACGATGTGTGCTACATGTCGTTGATCTCTGTAAGATCACGATCGACCAAGGAAGTTATCCACTTTGGCATTGGCTGCTCTAGACAAAAACTTCATGCAAATGGGAGGCTTCACCTTGGCAAGGGCAAGAATGGACTGGGGCAAAGTCCAGATCCCATCCCCGCATATCAACCCTGACGCATCTACCTTCCAGAGCCTGTTTTCTCACATGAACAGCTTTATATCGCGCTATCAAGGGGTGTATCAAGACAAACGACAAGAATTTTGGCCAAACCAAAGAAAGAAGTGATGCCTCAGGGAAGAGCACCAAAAATATTGTGTATAAAGACGTCCTAGCATGGTGATGTGGTAAGTAAATAGTCCACAAACACCTATTTCCTTACTGTGTTTCATATTTCTTTATGTGACAAAAATGTTTGTTTTCTTTGTAGCCTCAAGTTTAAACAATGTGGGGATGGAGAAAGTCGTCGGTGGGTGAGTCCAATGATGTTGTCGCCTCCTCAAAGGATCAGTCGTTATGTGACATTCATTATGTGACAAAAATATTTGGTTATACAATATATGAGACGTGAATCTTAATGAATCTGATTGTTCGTTTTACTTTTTACAAATTTTATCTTGTTTTGTATTTTACCGTAGCGTTAGCACGGGCACACTACTAGTACTCAATTAAAGAAAAAAAGATATGTGAAAATGGGATAAGAGAGAGGGAGGGAGGGAGCCAGCCTGGCCGCATCTAGGGCCGTCATGTGCGAAGGAAGCCAACGAACTCGACATCCACACGGGGTTGTGCAACGCATTAAAAGGAGGCCAAAGGGGGGGCTTGTTCAACCCTAGCTGCCTCTACTCACCTCTCCTTTCACCACCACCCCAGTAGGCCGTCGTCACCGTTCCCTTCCAGTGAGCATTGGGGAAGTCCGCTATGCTATTGTCACTGCTGCTACTCTCGCTGGCGGGCACCGGGGAAGGCTGCTGTGCCGTCACCACTGGGAACTCTGTCGACCTGAGAGGTAATCCACGCCGTGCTAGGAGGAGGCAACATTGGGCCTAGCCATGCTACACTACGCCAGAGGGAGGCCGCGTCGGGGCTGCGTCAGGCCGCACACTGCCTGACTACATAGAGCCGTGCTAGAGGAGGCCAGGGCGTGTCGTGCCACATTGGAGCATGCCTGGGGCATGTCCGCCACTGATCCCCGTCGTTTCTCACATTCCTTGTTGTGTCGTATGATGTTTCCAAGGTCTAACTGCATCACGTTGCATAGGGGTTGCTACGGAACATGGGGGACGCGACGCGGGGGATTTAGGTGCCGTTTCATGAGACATCATCAATTCCGAAAGCTTCGCAAGGCTTTCAAGTTGGAGGTATAACCCCAAATCATGTTTCCCGCTATTTTGGCTTATTAGATGAGTTTCAGGATCATGTGGATGCTGGATTAGAGTAGAGAAGTAGATGTGGAGCTAAATTGGTAATGTTATAATCGTTGAGGTTGCTGTCCAGATATTAGGTTTGTATGTTCTGATTCATAACAAGTGCATAGACATGAAAAATGTAGATAATTGTCTAAGGATTCCATAAAGTCCAAGAACACATTTTGGTTGGGTAGATTGGAAGTTAAGGCTCTGGGGAGACTACTGTCTAGAAATCAGTTGTTGTTAGACGCAACTGTGGGAAATTATTAAATTGTCTTAGTAGATGGCAGAATTGAATTTTAGGCATAACTAGAAAGAGGTAGGTAACTTTTTGTAGATTCCAAAAAATACTATGGTTTATTGTATCTGCATGTGTAAATTAATATATATAAAATTATTAAACCTACTATCCAGTAAGATGATAGAACTAGCTTCTAGGTTAAAAACAATGTGTTAAATAGTCTAATCAGGAATTGTGACCAACTAAGAAATTGTAGAAAATTTTATGTAGATTCTATATCTAGTGTGGTTTTCCATGTTAGGGCTTGGGAGTTGAGAGTTACATTATTTTTAGTACTAGGACAGCAGGGGTGACTGTCACGGTAAAAAGGGGAGTAATGTGGAATTGGGAAACATATAGGCATGATGTTATTGAATCATTGTGTATTGTACTATTGTGGTTCTTGTACTGTTGTGGCTTGTTATTGAGATTAGATATAGCTCACCACCTTGGTGTAAGTCCTTTCTCTACCATCTCGGCGGCTCCGGTGATCACCGAGGTGTTCGACGAAATGCGCAGGAGAGATTTTTTTTTTAAAAAGGCGCCAACTTGGGCTCAAAGTTCTAGTGTTCGGGATTTGAACATGGCAGGTTCGTCGCCGTGTACTTGGATACTCTACGCGAGGTACCGAGCGGGGGTGGTGACCCTGGACATGCTGGCGCGTGCCCAAGCGCCGGTTCGCCGCCATCGGCTTGCTCGAGGCTCTCGGAGTCGCCTCGGGCATGTCCGCGGCAGGTAGCTTCCTTTTCAATCTCACAAGCAGTGGTCGTTCTTGGCATGACAAACGTTAATTGTTATGGTTTGGATTAAACTGCAGTTCTTACAGACCACCAGTGGTTTAGTGTGGTTGTCCGCGCTAATTGTTTGCAATCTCTCAAACTTGCAGCTATGTTTGCCTGGGCCTGCTATTCCTATACTGTCCCAGGTATGCCGTGTGGTTAATTTCTTCTGTAGCATGCTCTTTATCTTAGTCCAATTCAGTTACATACAGTGGTTCTTTTGTCTCGGTTTTCATTAATCCTTGGTTAAAATGTTCCATCGTGTGCTGTAATTTCTGTTTATAACTGCCACAACACTATTCCCATATAATCATTCTATGGTTTGGTGATCCTACGGTGTCCTAACAATACGAATTCATTTCATCGTTAGTTTTGATTTTTTTTACCTCTGTTCAGTGCTGTGGAGTGTGTTGGAACTCAACTTAGGAATCACACACTCAATTCGCCCGTTGACGCACATTAGATGAGGAAGAGTAGAAAATTTTTCTGACGCGAACTCGACTTGCGTCGTTTTTCCCTTTTCTATATTCACTTATCCTCTTTAACAATTGATTACAATGATATAAATACACTCTGTGATCCAGTTCTAACGGCCACGACTACACGACTCGCGCACTATCCGAAAGACCCGATCTCACTGAGACCACGTCTGTGCTCCTACGACTTACGACTGCTTCTTGCTACAGTACTTACGACTGCTACAATGTCCATTACGACTACTACAGTAACTTTGGGACTACTACAGTACTCTTCGAGTACCGACCGAAACACTTTAATTTGGCGCCCGACCATACTACTTCCTACGACTACTTACAAACATTCATACGGCCACATCTAACAAGTGCTTACGAACATGATCGCCAAACAAACTTACGACTACAACTAAGTAACCATACGATCATGCATGAAGAAACCAAACTAAGTTTACGACTACATCTAAAATATCAAGATTAGTTCTAACATTCTCCCCCTTAATATTGATACTTTGACTCACAAGACGAAGTCCGATCTCCTGACACGTCTCCAAGGGGTTTTGGCTTCTTCTTACTGACCATGTTGCCGGTGATACAACTTGCTAGCGTCTTTCGTATCTTTACTACCGGTGACATACCTCACCAACAACTTCAACCACCTCCTCAGCTCCAATCGTCTTTCGCTAGTGACACAACTTGACGGCGATGGAGACTCAGACCGAAGCTTGCACACTCTTAATTACTCACGCTTTCATGGATACAGCTAACACAAGAACACACGCAAGTACTTTGGACATACACTTTCTTGTGGACACATCTAACACAAGAATTCACGCACTCTCACATGCATCATGCACTGACTCATTTACATGCACGACCATGACTAACACACCTCTTATGTACACAAACAAACACATGACACATGCAACACATCTATTGTGTCATATACATATACGACTCAATGTTGGCTTTAAAGCAGTGTTGGCTTATCCTCTGCATCCGCTGTAGCAAGAAGAGCTACCTCTTTCGACTCATGGCATTCCTTTGCAAAATGCCCGAACTCTTGGTACTTGTAACAACACACCTTCGCCTTGTCAAAAGCCCTCTTCTTCTTGCCAAAGCCATTGCTCTTCTTGGATCGGGCCTCCCACTCACCCTTTGTCAGTAGCAGGTGCTGATCCCCTACGCCTATATCATGGGATACCCACCATTCTCCGTGCGCCTTCAAATGACTGATTAACTCTTCGATCATCATTACCTCCCCAAATTGCTCAATTGGGGAGACTACCAATAGAAACTTAGCGGGAACTGCATGAAGAAATTTTCTTACTGCATAGCTCTCCTCTATCTTGTCATCGAGCCCTCGAATTTTGTTGATGATAGTGGTCAACCGGATGGCGAAGTCATCGATCGTCTCTGACTCTGTCATGCACAGAATCTCAAACTCCGACTTGAGGGTCCGCACCTTGGCTTCCCTCACGCGCTCAGCTTCCATGTGTATGGTCTTCAACGCCTCCCACATGACTTTGGCTGTCTCTTTCGGGGACACCTTGGTAGATGGCCACCAATGCCATCTGGTCCTTGCACGTGTTAGTGTCGCCAGGCTCGATGGCATCCCATATGCCTTTGGCCTTCATGTACACATTCATCTTAATCACCCACGTTGAGTAGTTGCTCCTCATAAGCACGGGGTAGTGAAGCGACACCGCGGAACTCTCCTTCACCGGTGTGCTCGCTGATGCTGACGCCGCTAGATCGACGATCTCTATACTTCTCGGCGTGATTTTGAGCATTCACCAAGTTCTGATACCAATTGTTGGAACTCAACCCATGAATCACACACACGATTCGCCCGTGGACACACATTACATAGGGAAGACGAGGAACAATAGAGAATTTTTTTGATGCGAACTCGACTTGCGTTGTTTTTCCCTTTTTCTGTTATTCACCTCTTCTCTTTAACAAACTGATTACAAAGATATAAATAGATACTCTGTGATCCGGTTCTAATGGCCACGACTACACGACTTGCGCACATCGTGCACTACTCAAAAGACCTGATCTCGCTGAGACCACGTCCGGGCTCCTACGACTTACAACTGCTCCTCACATAAGACTCATGATCGCACATAGTACCCATTACGATCATATAAAGAACTTTGGACTACTACAATACTTTTCGAGTACCGACCGAAACATTTTGACTCGGCGCCCGACCACATTACTTCCTATGACCACTTATAAACATGCATACAACCATATCCAACAAATGCTTACGACCACGACCACCAAACAAACTTACGACCATGACTAAGCAACCATACTACCATGCATGAAGAAACCAAACTAAGTTTACGACCACGTCTAAAATATCAAGATTAGTTCTAACAGAGTGATATTCTTTTGAATGTGTGCTGCAGTCTTTCCTGGCGTGGCAGCTTATCTTCTCTGCCCTGCTTTTGGGAAGGACGTATTCAAACAAATCATTGGTTGCTGCCTTGTAAATTATGGTGTCATTCTTGCTGTTGCAAGGTATGTCCTTTGAAATATCTGGTACATTTTCTGGTACTCATGTCACAAGATATTTGTTTGGATAAAAATTTGCCAGATATGCACTTGTCTCTTTCATAAACATGGACACTTTTTTTGCTAAAAGAATGTTCTTGTGAAAATTTCTACCCTGTGTAATTATTGCCATATTGCCAAGTATGACTGATCATCTCAACACTGTGTTATTGCAGTGGAGCGAATGAAGGTCAGCTTCTATCTGGAGTCAAGTTAATTTGGCCTGCATTGATGGTTGCTTCATCAGCATTTCAAGCCGGTGCATCAATTTTGAAGGTTTAGCCACTTGGAATATCTCATATTATATTTACATTCTTTTTATCTGCAGGCTTTTTTTGTCTTTCTTCTTCTCCCAGTTCTTTCTAATTTGAGGGGAATTAAGTTTGCTGAGCTTCCCGCTTATCTAAATGGTGGTACTGAGTGTTTCTTAAATGTCAGAGAAAGTCCGATTGGTAATCTTCTTGCCCAGAATTGAGTGTTTTGATCTAATTTATAAATCTGCACATCATGAAGCACCTCAATGCACTGAAGTGCTTGTAGTACAATACAATACGTGCACTCTTTGCTCTTGTTGTGTGGAACTCGTTGAATTGTGAACTAATCAACTTGAAACATTCCTTTCTAATTTATGTTGTGCTTGTGATTTCCGATTGCTTATATAGGGGGTTTCATAGTGTTTATGCATCTACAATTTCTTTTACCTGCATGCTTGTATTGCTCATGTGCTACCATTTTTTGTAGATTGCGGCGGAGCTCCATTCCTACCATTGCTGCTTATGTTGGTGAATGTGGCTTTAAGTATCTCATTGCTTAATTTGGTGAAGATGTCATCTGCGCTGGTTGCTTCGCTTACATCAACTTCAGCAGGTCTTTTTCTCCCTCTTGCCTTCCCCTCCTGCATTTGCCTCTTCATTTTTTGGTCTGATGCCACTGTATAGACCAATCTGAAGGAGTATCTCCTTGATCGTGCTGATGTTGTTTGTTTTTAATTGCAGTGTCAATATCAATCTATATCCTTTCTCTTCCTTTGCCCTACATCCCTCAAGGCGCAAAGTTAAGCTTGTCTTTCATGGTAGGCACCATGGTATTGCTCATGGGTCTGATTTTGTATTCCCCAATCACGCAAAGAGTCAAAAGACTGGCTGAAACTATACGGAGATAAGAGTTGTACAGCACTACCGCTACAAAAACTTAGTTATTGGCTTAGTCCTGAAGCTGAAAATGGATGTCCCCAGGATATGACAATTTGACACTCGGATTCATAGGTGTTCTGCCGTTTTTTTACGATTGAAGGTTGAAGAGCATCAACACTTGCAACTTTTAACATTTCATCTAGCATTACATACATGTAACCAATCAGATTAACTGATCTCTGTATAGTAATCGTTCTTTCCCTAAAGGTATGCTAAATTTGTCACACAAGAGAGCAGTGCAGGAGCTGCAACTCATACTATAAAAATTACTTGTTACATGTTCATAACACACACATACACACACTGCTCTAACTTATTTAGGACAAAAGGCTTTGTTGTTGTACATGTTCATAACACTGTCACTACAAAAGAATTGTTGAATTGTAATTCACATGGATTGGCTCGAGTGTTTCTCTACCATGTCTGACTTGTCCTGTTCCCACATGTGGCAAATGAGATTACGAAAATCGATGGGAAATTTTGTGTGGGTAGGTGATTGTCTGATTGACCTCCTTGAGCTATGAAACATTCCTTTATCTAGGCATGAGTTGGCACCCTGGGCTAAGCTAGAAGAGGCTTTGGAGGTTTATGAAAAGTTGAAACGACTGCCCCTGTCGACCCCAAATTTGGGGTTTTCAGACTTTCGCTATGCATGCCTAACATATTTGGCAAGGAAAAGGAAGCACCGTGATAGAAATGGGTGGGTTCTTTTGACCGTGGTTTTTAACTTAAACTTTTAAATTCAGACTGTTTGTAAGAGATTACGAAGAGAGAAATAGTCATATGCAATTTTGGCCGATATTACTGAAGTCGGTATAATATATACTATAATCGACTAGTAAATCTTAATTTTAAAAAAAATATTAGTTACTGTAACAAAAAGAAGAAGAAAAAAAGCCAAAGCAAAAGCTCTATGGAACCCAGCCATATTTTCCTTAGCCTACTCGTGCATATGTAGAGATATGATGGCAACCTTGATTAGTCAAAATTTTCTAGCCTACTCGTGAATATGTAGAGATATGATGGCAATCTTGATAAGGGATGAGGCTAATCTACACACGTTTTAACGCGCATTTTCCAGCCTTTGTGGCACTAGTGGTACAGCAGAAGTCATGAGTGATCATTGGTCCGATGGTTCGGGCGGAACCACTCCCCAGGGTGTGACGGGCGTATTACCAAACCAAGTCCCCGTTAGCACAGCTAAAGATACGGGTCCTTTGACAATACGCCGTCTCTACGACCAATGGTTAAAAGTTTTGACACGCTGCTTTTTGGTCGGAAGGATGCTACTGTGACGTGGGGGACGGCTTATGCTCCAAAAAGACGTAAATCAAACTCCGACAGATTTCTCGAGAGCTATTTGCAATTTTCCCATAAATTAAATTGACATATCCCGCTCGATTCGATATCGAACTGTTTTCTATGTGGAGTATATGGGTTTGTTCTTTAACAACTTCTAAAAACGGCTTTTAATTTTTACTACAGTAACTAACTTTCAAACAGAGTATTTTCTCAAGATAGGATCTACAAGTTAATTGTAGTACATGTTAAAAACCCAATATCTATATCAATCAAAATCGCAAACGAGTAACTCTCTCTCCGTAATCTCTGTCACAAATAACTAAAATTTAAAATTTTCAACAAAAAAAGCCATAAACCGTCGTCGTATCTAACAGGTCCTATAAAGAGTTGGACATTTCCGTCAAACTTACCAAAGTACTCCTGTTCTCGGGAGCCAACCCTGAAAACGTGCCAAAGTTGTTGTTTTCCTTCGATTTGCCATGCGCAATCGAGTACCTCGGTCTTTGTTTCATGGGGATACATACACTGAACTACTACTCGATCGGTCTTTGTTTCAGTTCGTCCAGTTGAGGGACTAGAGCATGGAGTAGCTGTCATTTCTGGATTGTTAATCCTAACGCTGACATCCTTCTTCCATGTAGTTTTGGGCTTATCTCTGGAGTCGCTTTGCGACCAAACTCACGTTGAGCTAGCACAGTACGTTAGCGCACACGATCGAATACTCCCGTATACACCCCGCTTCAAAATATGATGCAAACAGTTATGAAGTTTTTTGATAGCATTGTCACAAGATCAATCTTATTATGCTACCAAATTTCAGATGTAAATTTGATCTAGACATTAAGAAAAAAATAAATTATACTGAAAAGGAAATAAAAAGATAATGGATTTTAAGTACATTATACTGGTAGTAGAAATAAAATCTGACCGTTTTAGAGGGTATTATAAACTTTTGTTTTTCAACCTGATTTTTTTCGAAAGAGTATTTTGAACTATCTCATATCAATATCTATGTGTAAACTGCAGTTGCATCTTAATAAAAAAAAACTCTTCGACAAGTTTGTCGCTTCGGCCGCCGGCTACAGAGCCAGGCGCAAGCTCGACGACTCTGCCGTCGTTGTTGAGGACCTCTGGTAATCAGATCCTTAAAAAAAATAACTCTACTTCTGCATCCCTTATTGAACCTCTTCTTGGTTCTGATTTGTTTTGTTTCGTCCGTTTTGTTAAGACTAGTAGTGTTCGTGCTGTTGCAACAGAACAGCAATTTTCTTTTACACATCAATCGAATGAACGGATCGAAAGCTATATATTTGCAAGCTAGTATCACATTAAAATTATTTCATATTTTTGCTTTGCATTACTGAAATCCGAAGGTTTAGTCTGCTGAATGCCTGTTCTAAAAAAGAAATACATTCTATTATAGAAAAAAAGAAAGAGAACAGGTGCATTCTTTTCAGTTGCAGCTGACAGCTTATGGCTATGACTAACGGCTTCTAGGCCTAGCGTGAGTGTTTATACAAACAACTAAATGCTGATAAGCCAATAAAGTGATTCAAAAAAATTGTTTTGATAAGTTATTTCGAAAAAACGACAAAGAAACCACCTATTTATTTGGTAAGAGGAAGCCATAAACCATAAACAAAGAACTAGATCATTCTTTTTATGTCTCTCCTCAATGTGCTCGTAACATAGTCCCTTCAGAACACAAAGGTACTATAATGGAGCGAATCAGGCGATCAGCACAGTAAACACAAGTAGGTTGAATTTGATCTTTAGAGTCCCTATTTTTCAGTAGGTGCACAATATGGTAAGCACTATTGTCTTGCAATACACGCTATGAATCCATTGAGAACTCCTTGAGAAAACGCAAGGGAATTGTAAGCAAACTCAAAAATTACAGACTACCTATCCAGTGCAAGCAAGCAAAGAAGCATCCCCTCGCCGCGCCTGCTTGAAGTTGCATTGCTCCAGCCCAGGCCTTCCTCGAGCTCATCTTTAGCAAACCTGTCCAATATTCGAGAAGGTGTAAACGTAGACTCCGCAGCAAAGTCAGAATTGATCAATTTCTTTCACATCTTTCTCGGCAGTTTGGAAGCTGTGCAAAAAGTAAAATACAGGCAAACTGAAAATATGATACTGTAGGACTGGTAATAGTAACAAAGGAGGATGAATGATATCTTTTAAAAATCTTTCTTTAAGCATCTAGAAATCATTCACCCCAGTAGATAAAGAGCTAAGAATATTGTATTTGACAGCCTAGAACCAAACAACCCAAAATAACAAGGTCTAACAAGTTCAACACTTAACTGTCTGACCGCCACTTGAGGGGCGCTTCGACCAGAGATCGGCCTGACTGGCTAAACCGCCGGTCTGATGGACAGTCGATCTGAACATGCCTAGGGGTGATCTAGTCGTTTCTCTGTTCTCATAATAAAAAATCAGCCTAGGCCAAAACTAATTTTGGTGCAAACTTCAAAATTCATGTCCAAATAATGTGAAACTTTGCACACAACGTGCTAAGGGTCTTAGAATCATATTATATCCAAGGATTGCGTGGATCTTGGCCAAAATTCTAACATTTCTTTAAAACATATAAGATTGCACCAAAATCGGGCAAATATCAAAAACTTGATAAACAACCTACTCGTGGATTAAGAACATCTAAGATGGCTCAGATGAGTTTTCACATGTTACAACAAGTAAAATCATCCAAAGATTCAATCAAAACTCTCATATTAAGATTCTTTGAGAAAGGCTCCAACTAAGTAAGAATCGGGCAACTTCAAAATTTTGCAAACTACAATGCCTAGAGAGATATGATTTGATCTACATGAGTTATCTCCATTACTTACACGTCCTTAGCATGCAAAAAGATCAAGAAGAGGAGATAAGAGGTAAATTACCAATAAGAACAAGAGCAAATCAACCAAGATAAGAACACGTTGTGAGAGATGAACAAAGTTGATCTATTGCTACTTGAAGATGAAAATTTTACAGTCACTCTATAAAGAGAACAAGAGATCACACCATAACATTCACTCCAACCAAGTTTACATATTGGACAAATTACCAAAATACCCTTACCTTGATCTGGTTTTCTCCTTCCCTTGCAAACAATCATCATGCTTGCTATATGTAGGTGCACCAATGGTTTGTCACACACTGACAAGTCCAATCTCTCCTGCTTTAGTTCCCACCAGATCATATCTCCATTTGGACCGACCAAGCCACTTATCAGTGCCCTGCCGCGAAGACACCCTATAGCAACACCTCTTATCAGTGTGCACCGATGGTGACATGAGCTTTATGGAAGTTCTGCATGAACTCATTCCAAGTAATGGCTTGTGCATTGGCACGAGTAGTGGTGTAGTTGTCCCACCACTCTGAAGCGGGTCCGTTTAGCTCATGAGAAGCAAAAAGGACTTGTTCCCGATCACTGCATTGGATGATATCCAACTTCTTTCCAATGACTCGTAGCCAGTCATCTGCATCCATCGGCTCGGTGCTGCTAGAGAAGGTGGGGGACACATCCTCATAAACTCTGACAATCGAGATTGTGGAGCCTGGACTGGTAGTAGTGGAGTAGGTTATGCAGGGTTGTTGATGATTTGAACTAGCAGCTAGATGAGTTGTTTCGATTGGGCATCATCTGGGCCTAGTCGGGTCCGCTAGCAAGTGGTGGCAAAGGAATGGGAGCAGATCAACCTCCTTGAGCTCTATTGTTGTTGCTGCTGCTACCATTGCCAGTGTCATTTCCCTTGGTGTTCACCATCTTCTTAATGCTTCCAAGAATTAGGAGAGAGGAGACTTAAGACAAAGGGGGAGCATAGGGGGAACATGGGTCATTTTGCACAATCCAACACAAAACATTAGCTTAGTGAAACTTTTATTAAGCAATTAATGAGTAATAGTTACAGCTGCTGACAAAAGAGAAATATGATAGCTCATAACATTGTCTATTGGCTAGCTTAATAACTTAACCTAAAAGGGGTAAGGGTTGTCTTGGTGTGATTCTTCGTGGTTCTTGAAGTACGAAGCATGATCCTTCAAGGAGAAGACTGAAGTGGTGGTAGAGTTGAAGAACTACTTTACGAGTAGCGTCTTGCTTGGCTCCCTTGAATGAGGAGCTATTTCCTTTAAAGCAATAGTGAAGACTTCCTTGTCCGGTCACTTGGTGATAAGTAAAGTAGCACGATATCCCATTGTCTGATCTCCATGATAGTCTACTTGGTGAGCATAGATAGCTCGATGTTGGAAACCCAACCAGTGAAGTAACTAACGAAGGGCTTCACTCCATCCCCTGTGGTGCGTCCTGATAGTTGTTCATCTATAGTTTTTTTATCAAGAGAAGAACTAGAAACAATTTTTCAGGTAATGACATAAAGATCAGAATGGACTGGGCGATGAGGATAAGCAAAGATTGAGAGTTAAGGGTAAACAAAACTTTTAAAAATTATTGGTTATTTAAAATAAGTCCTTAGGGTTTGACCATTCTATTCTACCTACGCCATGTCCCAGAGTTGTCATGGCTCTGATATCATTTCTGTTAGACCCCAAAGCAACAACTTTGAATTCTTTGTGTAAATCACACTAGTCCACGATCAGCTAGTACACATAGTGGAAAACAAAGATATATATCAACCATAATGACATTTTTTAATTAAATAAATATGGGACTGATGGCCAAAGTTTATATCAATGGCTCATAAGCCAAAATTAAATAATAACAGCGGAAGAAAACGTCAAAGCGGAAGAAGCCCATTCTGCCTACCTACAGGCAAATGATAGCAAGACGTGGCTTACTTATCCTGATTCTCACCGTAGTCAGAGTTGTCCTCCTCTTAGCAACAGACTTAAGTAAGGGTGAGAACATAAAATGTACTCCACAAGTTATACGGGGAATGCAATAATAATGCAAGACTGACAAGTGAAGCTATATAGGGTTAATTGAGCGTAATGTAGCATTTAAAGAAATACAATAAATAGGTAAAAAATTACTAAATTTAATACAATAAGTAAATATAGTAATTGAAGCAAATTAATATTGTTAGCGTAGGCATTGACCTGACACTAACTTAGCCATGAGCATCCCACCTGGATCATCTTTCTCCAAAAAGATTTCACAGTTCCATCTAAATCTATTTTATAAAAAACAAAATCTAATCTATGAAAAACTTTACTCAACATGCTCATGACCATGGACATGGCTATCTAGAATAGTTTATATACTCTATAGAGATGGTATAACTTTATCCACAAGACATGATTAACTCATATTGTAACACGATTAGCACACTTTGTTGGGTATACAACAGAGAGATCAGACAAGATCTTTACAATACAAAGCCGTCAACTTGGCCATGCCTCCACCAAGGTTTCACCCCAATAAGGAATCCATCAGATCGGGGTCCCCTCTTATACCGTGTGAGACTTCTCACAACCTATGCCACGCTCACATTTAACCTATAGTGAGACTTAGGTTTTTGAACCCATAAATTAGTCAGTTAGGACTATACCATACCGATCTTGTGATAGTACGATAGGGTTTTGTAACAACAGCTCACAGACCGGTTCTTAATTGACTTAGGCAACTTTCTACATACCCCATGTTCCTATCCCCCACATTGAGCCATTGAGCATCAACGTATGGTAGCAAGCACCCACCATCTAACCATTTGACTAAATTTAAACCAAGTTTTATATTTTATTTTGAAACATTTCATAGACCTTGTTGACTCACCAAAGTCAAGAATACATTTTTAAAACTCATCATTTCATATGAAAAATTATCATATGCCTAAAGTTATTTCTAAGCATGTCTAAGCATTTACTACAAAATGTTCTAGCTAATAGTAATGTACTAACTAGAATTTTATTCTAGGGTGACAAGGTATCGGAGAATCAATATCAATGAAGGTATTAACAAGTAGGCAATAACTAAGTTTAAAACTAAATTGAAATACGTTGAATAAAAACATGCATGCAGAATAATTTAAAATAACATAATTTTATTTGCAAATTAGGATCGACATGGTCAAGGTGTATAACTTGCCTTGCTCTACAGATTGGTGTGAATCGTCATAGTAGAATTCTTATGAATCGTCGTAGTCTACACGTGAAAATAACTAAGCAAACTCAAATAAACAAAAAAAATCAAAAGTATGGTAGAAATGGGTAGATCATGATTTTAGATGAATTTAGAAATTTAAATGGGTTCAATTGGAGTTAGGATGAAGGAGAACGAGCTCCTAAAAGTTTAAATTCCAAGAAAAGGAGAAAGAAAAGATAAATAGGATTTTCTGGATTTATTTTTCTAAAAAGGAGATTTATGATGTCAGCATGGATTAAATTTTTTGGCTAAATTATTTTTCTAAAGGAAATTGCATGGCTGCTGACTGGTTCAGTTTGCTGATATGGCGGCCAGGTGGCACTGATGTGGCACGGGAGGGTAGCTGTGTGCAAACTGGTGTGCCATGTGGCACCACGTGGCGTCCATGTGTACCAGCACACTAATGTGTCATGACACGTGGCTGCCACATGGACCAAGGATGTGACGCGACTACTGATTGCTGGTGTGGCAACAAATGCTGAGGTGTTGCACCATGCGGTCGACAGATGGCATCCACGTGGGCGCGCACGTTGATGTGGCCTCATCGGCTGGTGGTGGCGCTCTAGGACCAAGGGTGCCGGCGGTGTGGTGCTCGGTGGGGGTTGGCGAGGGGAAGAAAGAGGGAGAGGGTAGTGAGCGGATTCATCTTCACCTTCACACGGTGGTCGCGGAAGACCGAAGGCAATCGGTGGCGCAGCTCGGGACTTCGGCACAACGGCACTCCAACGACGTCTTTGCTTGGCGAAGGGGTGGGGAAGGGTCACGACGGTGCCAAAGGAGGTGATAGCGAGGCTTGGGGTAGCTTCCTTTGCCAGCGATTGCTCATCGGAGGGGCTCGTTGGTGCTTGGAGAGAAGGAGTATGGCGCGGGGGAGCCTCGGGCGCGGGAGGGAGAAAATGGAGGTGGGGCGGTTTGGAGTGAGGGAGGGGCACCGAGGGGTGCCTTTTATATCCTGAGGAGGGAGTGTCCGGTGGCAATCGTTCACCACAATTCTTGGCTATCGATGGTGGTTACATAGGAGAATAAGGGTGAAGTGGGTGCAAAAAGAGGGGGACGGATGCGGAAAGAAGGGTAGGCCTGTGGAGTGAGGGGGAACGAAAGGGGGTGGGGCGGTCGTGCACGGGAAAAGGGCGAGGGCTGGAAATGGTGGCGGCATCGAACAGAAAGAGAAGAGGGTAGTGAGAGGAAGAAGAAGAAGGGTTGACAAGGCGGGCCCGCGTGTCGGTGAGGGAGAGAGAGGGGATGGAAGAGAAAGGCGAGCGAGAAGGGGTCGAATGACGGATGCGTGGAGCCAGGGAAATCTGGGCTGTGCGCGAGAAGAGGAGAGAGGGGAGGCACAGGCATGGGAGATGGCGCAGCATGGAGGTGAGGGAGAATCCATGCCAGACACGTGTCGGCCCGAGGGGATGGTTTAGGGAATTTTTTATTTATCAGAAAATGCTAAATACTTCAAATAAGCTTAGAAAATAGCAAATAAAGCCCAAAATTTTTAGAAAAATTCACAAAAATTCCTGAATACATTTTGGACTTAGGAAGATTACTTCCAACTTACAGTTCGTCTTTGATTTTATACATAAAATACTTTTTAATTTTGAAATTAGATTTTAAACTCCAGAAATTCATAGAAAAACCAAATAAAAACCAAATACTTTCAAATAATTAATTTGGAAGGATTTTTACAACAATTCAAATTATCCTCTATTTAATATTTTTTGTTTTACTAAAATTACTTTTCAAAGAGAAGTTTTTTTTAAAAAAAGCTGAAAAACAGGCAAATAAAAATTTAAAATTTAGGCAAACCAAATAACACTTGTTTTTATTTTAAATTAAATTAATTTTATTTTTACTAATTTTAAAATATACAGCTGAACTGTGACATGTACCCACGCCCTGCCTCATGCAGCGCCCTACCAGCTATGCCCTAGCAGCTGTGCCATGTGCACCACGCCCGACAAGTCGCACGCCCTGCGCCTTGGCCATGCGCGACACTGTGCCTGAGCTCTGAAACCAATTGTTGAGGAATTTGCCTAGGATTTAGACGAGCGATGAACTCTAACTTCAAGATCACGCACGCAAACATGAGTAAACATAGATATATCTTTGGTGATGCGATACGACTACGTCCTTTTTGTTTTTTATATAGAGAAGCAACACACAAGACTCCGTAACCAACACGGCATCCCACGCTGTGAATCCTACACGGACACGTCTTAACTTTCTCCTAGTTACAAGTGGACTCTGAATCCTTAACTCTTACGATTTCAGTAGTCGTCTCCGAGTACTACTTGACTTATAACTACCGACTGCTATAGTACTTGAACCGATTTGCTGTGGTCGTAGACATATTCTGGTCGTGAACTCGACCAGATTTAAAAACAACTGATTAACTCTAACATCTCCCAGATGACGCGCCCGCGATCCGGCAGACGCCATGGTAGAAAGTCCTCCGCGCAGCTTGAGGAGATGCCCTGCAGGCATGTACCTGGCCTGCGTGCCCCGGCGAGCTGGCGCCCTGCGCTCAGCCAGGCGGACCCCCCGCGCCCGGGCAGACTTCGCTCAGATCCTGGCGGCCCTCACCAGAACGCTCTGCAGGCGGACGCCCGGTACTCATCATGCTTCACAAGTTCACATGATAATCATCTGATACTTTCATTATGTATTTTTCTTGTGCTTGTCCATTGGGTGCATTGAATCTGCTAATCTCTGATGGCCTGTTCTGATTTCAGTCCATCTGGGCTTATAGTGGTCACTACAAACCAAGTGCAGAGAACCTTAGCAACTTCATAAACTTCCTCAAAGAAAATGGAGTTGATCTGAAAGAAGTTAAGTACACCACTTCCGGACCAGCACAGCCTAAAAACACTCCTGCGTTACCAAATGTAAGATGGTTTCACTTGATAAGCTTGTTTTTACGTATTGAGGACTATGAAGATCCAGTGCCTAATAGCACACAGAATCCTAAGGCTGTTATCATGGCGTCCAATCCTCTACAAATGATCCTCCCTCCAAACATGATGGAAGAGGGCAAGGCATCTGGGCCATCTCCGCAAACTGAAGGTGAAGAAGGTGACATACGTGTAACTAACCAGATTAACTAATCTCTGTATATCTGTTTTCCTTTTCCTAAAGGTATGCCAAATTTGCCATCTCAAAGAACAGTGCAGATGCTGCAACTCTACCGTAAAGAGCTACTGTAAAGCTTTTTTTTAGGGGAATAAAACTTATTTCTTGTTATATGTTCATAACACTGTCATTACAAAAGAATCGTTGAATTGAATTGTAATTTACATGGAGCACCTCGAGTCTCTCTACTATGTGTGAGTGAGTTTGTCCTGTTCCCACATGTGACGAATGCCATTACGGAACATTGACGGGAAAAATGTCACTGGTTGGAAAATTAAATTTGAATGACTAATCTCCTTCAGCCATGAGAGATTCATTTATCTAGGCATGAGTTGGCACCCTGGCAGCTAGGACAGTGGCTTTGGAGTCAAGTTGAAATGACTGCCCTTATCAAGCACCAAATTTGGGTCTTTCAGGCTTTCACCATGCACGCCGAACAGATTTGACAGGGGAAAGGAAGAACCGTGACAGAATATTTTCCTAGCCTACTCTTGCTTATATAGGAGTAGAATTATGATGGCAATCTTCATAGTTATCTTGTGTGTAAAACACTAAACTAAAACAGCATGATACTTGATTACATAAGTCGGTGCAAAAATGTTGATAGCATCTATGAAACACAAGTGATGTACTTTGATTTTAATGAGCGCAAGAAATGTCCATGGACCATGGAAGCTAGATGGAGCATGTCGTAATGGGCCATAATTGCCCATAGGATACATGTGCGCTATGCTTATATGAGTTGTATATTTGTATGTATTTCCTCTGTTCAAGTTTATAAGGCATGTTTTTAAATAGTCTTATCTATAAATATATGATATATTTCATATTTCAATACAAAATTAGTATGAGGTTTCCTCTAAGCTCATAATAAATATCCCGTTTTACTTTATGTTCTCTGTATGCATGCATTAAATATTGTTTAGAGATAATAATTAGAGGTAATCTGATTTCTAATACAATTTTGGTCTATATGCTAAGAAAAAATATACCTTACAAACTTATACAGAGAGAGTAATATGTAGTACATGCATGAACTTAGCTATATATTATCACAATCAGCTTGAGGTTATTTTTCATCTTGAAGTTAGGCTCAGTACCAGCTAGTATTCATTAATTTCACCCCTGGTTCATCTTCTTGCCTACCCCTAGTACCTAGATGGATTCAGTTGCCTTCTTCAAGATAAGAACATATTCAAGATAAGACCATCTCAAATAGCTGCCGGAAGAACCAAAGGAGCCTACATTTTCCATGACAGCTTCTGCAGGCAGTAGCAGGGTTTTTGTTTGTGGCTTCAACTGCCTTGTGTATCAAGAGAGGCCTCATGGTTGCACACAAATCGTGTGCCCCAATTGGCACATTTATGCACATAACCTCATAATATTCAACACATAAGCGCTCTACTCTATGTACCAATATTTTTCAAAAAGATCAGAATAGAGTGCCGCCGACAAGTAGGACCAAGCTACAGTGAAGTTCACACCAATGGCAATTCATTAAAAAAAAAACTCGTATGGAAAACTGGAAAAAAATGTCCATTTTCTCGAAACCGGTCCAAACCGGCCGGTTTCTTATTTTTTGCCGGTTCGGGCCTTAAACCACCATTATCCCCATTTTATACGGAATGTGCATATTACTACGTACTAGAAATGCCTCAAACATCACATACTGAAACTCAAAAGCAAATTTTAGCCGAAGAAAAAAAAAATAGCCACTGCCATTCCCCTGTCCCTTGTAACGTGCGAGTATATGCTACACACCCCATATGGTTCAACACACACACACACACAAATCCAGCCTTCAACTATTCCAAATTTTGTTTGAAGGCTCCCAAAATGACACATTTAGGCATAAACCACGCTATTCATGCACAAGCCAGCTGCAATCTGTGGCCCTATTCTTTTCAGCTTCTAAAAGCTACTTTTCGACTTTTCTACAGTAACTAACTTTTAAACGGAGTATTTTTTCAAGATAAGGTCTACTAGTTAATTGTAGTACATAATTTACTGACTTCATTTATATCGGCAAAAACCACACGTGAGTTTCTGTTACTCTGTAATCTCTCGTACAAACAGCCTAAAAGCCACAAGTCGTAGCCAAAAACCAAAAGCCGCAGCCAAAAAG
This sequence comes from Dendrocalamus sinicus, assembly GCA_036346575.1. Taxonomy (NCBI): domain Eukaryota; kingdom Viridiplantae; phylum Streptophyta; class Magnoliopsida; order Poales; family Poaceae; genus Dendrocalamus; species Dendrocalamus sinicus. The sequence continues at coordinate 85,486 of JAYEVI010000378.1, read as the reverse complement.
AACAGGCCTATAACCCCCTCCAAGGCTCCAACCCACTTATTCACAAATGCATATTAGCTTTCGTCAGCTGCCTGCCGAGCGCCTTTATTCTCACCCTCGAAGGCTCTTCGATTCCTTCGCTTTTGCATACGGAGGTTAACTTTGAGATCGGCTTCTCCTTTCACCAATTGTCGCCCTCGCCGGCTGGCTACTTTAGGAATTGGGTACCTTATGATCACATTGGTTCTTATTCTGATGTTGCTCAAATCTATACTTGATGCAAACATTCTTCGCTTGCGTCATACGACATATATATAGGTCCTACAAAGGTTCCTTGGAAACTCTCATCGGACTCTAAAAAAGAGACGTTCATATACAATTCATTCTTAGCCATAAAAAAGGAGTGTCTATACAACTATTAAGTGCTTTCTTGCAAAAAAAAAAGTCATTTAAAATTTTACACAGTTAGTCGTAGATCTAACCCCTCCCCTCTTGACTTCGTATTCTCTCACTCACCCACCCTAACCCTAACTTATCATCTCCCTCCCCTCTCCAGCGGCCACCATCCCTCCCCACCCCGCGCACTACACCCCTTACCTCAACACCCCCCTCCCCCTTTGCCGCCACCCACCTCCTCCTCCCCTACTGCTGTTGCCGCTGCTAGCCTCCATCTCCCCTGTCTTGCCTTCTTGCCCCACTCCAATGCTACCGCTACCAAATCTGCCATTGCTGCTGATTACCCCCCCCCAAACTCTCTCTTTCTTGTCGCCCCCACCGTCGTCCACCTTCTACCCCTCTTCCTTCCCCCTCTTTGACGACTACTGCCACCAAATCCGTCACTGCCACCTACCGCCTCCTAAACTCTCTCTCTCTCTCTCTCTCTCTCTCTCTTATCGCCCCCACCATCTTCCACCGCCGATTGTGCTCCCCCAAACCCATGGCCAGCAGTCCACCTTTGACACCCACCACCCCTCACTCTCTCTAAATCAGGCTCCTAGTGAACCCAAAACCTTAACCCGGTAAACCTAAGCCTTAACCAGGTGGCGGTGGCACTAGAGAGGAAGAGGATATATTTGCTAGAGTATGAATTTTTAAGCCGATCCAAATGTTAGAAATCCGATTGATTTTACAAAAAAAAATTGTGGCCAGATGTATAACAAATCCGTAAAAATAATTGCATCGGAGATCCATAAACTTGTAACGAAATGTTATCTAGGTCCCTAAACTTATGCTAACTTTGCATCTCTCTTCGGGTCAGTCCGGTTGTCTTTCGCTTGTAGTTAACTGAAAAGTGCTGATCGATGTGGCTGTGGAAAGATGGGAAGCTAGCTCGCGTGTGGATCATCGATCACATAACCCCGGAATCGCTGCATGGATCGATGGATCATCTATGATGTATCCAAAGCTCCCGTGCATGCATGTGATGCGTATCGACCGGTTCCTCTCTCCCCCATATCACAATTTACAAGATACGCACTTTCGGAAAAAAAAACAATTTACTAGATACATGGCGCTTTAGCGCTGTAAGTTTGTATAGGTAAATGTGTTTTCAATTTAAAAGGCTAAGTGGTACTTCGTGTTGGGATACGGGGAGACTACACTAGCGTAAAATAAATTTTTTTACTATGTAAATTAGAAAGTCATGTGAGTAAAAGATCATAGATCATTAGCACTAAACACGCAGTGCAGTGGAAGAAGAGTGAAAGCAGTCCAGTTTAATGCAGTGCGCGTCGATGTAGTGGAAATAATTGATCATCCAACGCTTCTGGAAAGCGATCCTCGGAAGCCAATCGTCCTCTGATGATAGTCAATCTTCACAAGCCAGTTGTTTACACTTTGGATAGTCCTGATCAGCATCGCAGTAACAATAGTGCATCTATGGAAGTCCACACGTCTAGGAATAGAACAACGTGCATCTGTGTGTTAGCACCAACACGTACAACAGGGCATTCGGAAGGAGGCGACTAGGGTTTTGGTAGGTGGTGCAATCTCTCTGTCTCACACCTGAACCCATAGCCACAATGCTCCCATTTATATAGAGCCTCTGACCAAATTTTTATCCAATACAAGTATAGATGTATCCCACTCAGAAAGCCTCCGATCGAATCTTTATCCAATACGAGTAAAGATCGTATCCTACTAGAAAAATCTCTGACTAGATTATTTACTGTTTCAACCTATTAAGTGTGTGACCATTTAGTTTCCTGTATACTTAGTTGTAACTCAAAAACACCTTTCCCGTTACTAGTTAGTAATGGTCCATAGAAGGATATATCGACCCTCAAATATATACAAAGATCAATCTAGATGAACCTTATGCAATATGATCTGCAACCATGTACTAGTCACTCATGATCAGTCCATAAATCCTTATAACCAGATTGTATCTGGTTATGATAAATGCGTATCTCTATATGACTAGTTCACAGACCAATTGGTGATATATCCGATTAACTCACGATCTGTCAGTATACCTATATGACTAGTTTGTATCTCATCGGACGTAATGTCTTATTTGTGTATTCTCCTTTTGCCTCATGATATCTAATCGAACTTTAGGTGAGAAATGTATCATCTATGAGTTGTTCCATTTTTCCCGATCTAGTGATGAATAATTTTATGTAGTTAACTCTTCGACCACTCTAGTATGGCCATGCACTTTCTTTATCTGACCATATCAAGGGGCCTAGAGATATCTCTTGTGTTATGTAGAAGAGGCAAATCCCATATCTAACCTATCACAATTCTCCGTATGTTTCATAGCATACCCGAAAGCTATATTTATAGATACCCAATTATGGAGTATCGTTTGGCAACCCCTAAGTATACTATTACATATGTAGGAAACTATATTAATCTCTAGCACAAGAATTATACATTATTATTACTTGAGACCACCTGATGACACATAAAAATATAAGAATCTCAATATTATCTTAAAGTAGGTCAATCCAATAACATGTTCTCTAACATGTGTCCACGTTATTAATTTTATATCCCCATATCTATGGTCGGTGAAACATGGTCATCAATCAATATATGTGTTGGTCTATAAGTCATCAGTATCCCAATCTGTGACATTCAATCAGTGATCTTTTAGAATGATGCCGTACTATAGATAAAAAGCTCCACCAACAAGTCACATAATTGCTAGCCTTTAGAAAAGATAATTCATTCAAGAACACAATAACATTGATGAGAATTAAAATAATCTATTAAATATAGCTTTAATACTTAATTAAAGCCCTAGGACCCATGTGGTCATAAGCTATCCAAAGCTATTACCCCTGTACTCCTGGTCGGAGGACTACTGTACATTTTGCCTAACCAGCAGACCACTTAGAGATTCCATGAACTGGTATAGAGCCCACTTCCAAGGAACTTTCTTCCATGCGGTGGATAAAGCACATGCTTTATCTAATCTAAACAGTACGATGTTTCAGCCTTGCATCCCTAACAACAACCACCATGCAGTTATCTTCAAGATTATCTCTTGCTGGCAACAACCGAAGATCAGTTATCATTAGATATCTCTCTCTGATAGCAACCACCCCTTTGACCAGACGCGACGATTCCACAAGACATCTGTTTAGATGGATAACTGATACTCCTTCAACGATATTTAAGGGTTGACGAGAGAAGAAAAGTCCAAGTGGAACAAACAGAATCAATCAACATCGTCTGATCAAGGGAGAGATTGTAGAAATTAGGACTAGTTATATCCTTTCATTATCCCTTGGCGAGGACATTTTGAAACCAATTCATAGCAATAAAGATCATCCCCCACTACTACAGAAAACCGTATTACAGACGGTTCAAAAACATCATCACAGACGGTTTTCTGAATCGTCTGAATTTATGGGTCAGTGATAATCGAAGGTTATCATAGACGGTTTTCGAACCGTCTGTGGTGTAAATATCACAGACGGTTTGTAACTAAAAATCGTCTATGATAGCTGATAATCACAGATGGTTTGTAAGTAAAAATCGTCTGTGATTATCAGCTATCACAGACGGTTTTTAGTTAAAAACCGCCTGTGATATCTAAATATCACAGACAGTTCTAGTTAAAAACCGTATGTGATTCTAAATATCAAAACCGTCTGTGAAATCTAGCACAAACGGTTTTTAGTTAAAAACCGTCTGTGTTATTCTCTTCTACCCCTAAATCTATTTCTGTTTATTGGCTAGCCTCAGGAAATGCTAGCCATGCTCTCTGAAACAAGCAGATCAACATGAACATGTATACATCCAATTCATATCTCAATTCATTTCACAAACATAAAACATCCATTTCGCAAATCAATTCATTGAAATGAAAACAAGCAAATATAGTATGAAACACAGTACACATTTTATTTTTATTAAGATTAGAGCTTACTATTACAATATGCCAAAACAACCAACAGGTTGTCTATCTAGCTAACACAACAAGAACAGAGAAAAGCAAAGATCCTCTATGACTAGGCTTTCTCGCCCCTGATGCAGCGGACGAGATGAATGTCTTTGATGCCCACCATCGTCGACGTTAATTGAGCGCTGCCTTGTGCATCGTCTGCTTTGAGGGGCTATTATGGTATGGGTCAAGGAGGAGGAGGAGGACAGTAAAGAGGAGGAGAACAGCAAGGAGGAGGAGAACAACAAAGAGAAGGAGAACATCAAGGAGGAAAACAGAAAGGAGGCTGGGTTCTGGTGATTATTTATAGGGGAGGGAGTGCGAAATTTTTTGGCGCGGGGACGGAGAGGCGGAGCTACGATCTGTGGGGTGAGGATTGGTAGATTTCTATTGGCTAGGATTGGGTTGATGAGGATCAACAGGCCCAGCGGTCAGATTATCACAGACGGTTGGTATCTACAACTGTCTGTGATGAATGAATATCACAGACGGTTCTATATGCCAACCGTATGTGAATTAGAGCACAAAATTTTATATACCGATGCAATATAAACAACTAGTCTGCAAAAGATAAAATAGTAAAGTTTTATATGGCTTATATATACTCATTTGAAAGGTTTCGATGAGATCTACAACTTTTCAGTTGAAGCAAAATTCAAATTTCGAAAAGAAGACCAAGAAAAAGGGCAAAAACAGAAACCAAAAATTTGTGATGCAGGTTTAGGTCCAAAGATGGATGATTTTCAGGGTCTTGAAGGGCGACTAGAGCAAGACGGTCATTTTTTTGGATCGGGCTCATCGTCAGCTTTCCAACGAGTACAAGAACGTCAAAACGGATACTGTATGCAAAAGTTATGCCCATTTTACTAAAGGTGTCTCAAAACTGAATCTTACTCGGACTCAGGTAGGAAATTATGAAATTTTGGGGAATTGCAAGGCGGGAAACATATCACAGACGGTTTTTAATACGAACCATCTGTGATAACTTCATTATCACAGACAGTTCATCGGTAAGAACCGTTTGTGATAATCCTGAGATTATCACAGACGGTTTTAAATAAAAACCATCTGTGATACTGGAATATTACAGACGGTTCATCGGTAAGAACCGTCTGTGATACTCATTTTCTCCGACGCCATCAACACAGACGGGGTCCAAATTAAAACCGTCTGTGTTAGTGTCGGTCACAGATGGTTGTCAAACCGTCTGTGATTTGGCGTCTAGTATTAGACTTTCTGTAGTAGTGCCCTTTCCCTCACTAAATTATTCCAAGAAATCAAGCCTCCTTTCACATATTTTCATAAGATCGACAACTTGATTATCAACATCTGGCGCTATTCGTAAGGAAGAAAGCACTAAGTACTTGAAGTTTCTCATCAGCAAGTATCATCCTCTCCTGTTTCTGTCAACATCTTCCATGCGATCATGTCAAGAACATGGGACTAGAAGAACTGGCTCGATCTGGCCAACTAAGCTGACCTTGACATAGATGTATGCATCTGCATCATGGAACATGATGCTTCTTCGTTGCCATCCTCCATCCCGGGCTCGCTTGTCTGTGAGACTAGTGAGATTGACTAGATGGAATAAGACACATCACCCCCTTCATCAACATTACCAGAGGAATCAGTCATTCCATCCTCATCGGAATGCCCAACAACACGACAAGCCCGATACCTGAGACAGACAAACATGGCAACAAGAGCGCAATGCCACGATCCAAGAGTTAGGGCACTCTCAATGCAATCATGGATGACCGCTATTCACTAACGACTCCTACGTATAGCGAGAGCTGGTCGACACCTGGTCATAGTGTCAACGAGATTACCTTCGGTGAAAAGCCAGGAGAAGATAATAACACTCACCATTCGATCAGCGATCCACCAGATCAGGTTGAGTCCACCGCACAATGCTCCAGAAGTGGTGGTCTCCAATCATTCTCCATCATGGAAGCTACTTATCGAAGCGATGGAAAGCCCTCCCTCAAATTCGATGGAAGTTTATCAGGAGATCCCTACTAGAAGCATGAAGTTAATGCTATTAGAGATACCGCTGTAGATGCCGTGCATAGTTCTCTATGACAGACTCCCCCATGACCCAGTGGTTGGAATGGTATGAATGCTCCTCATCACCTAGAGGGAACAGAAATGGTGGATGTTGTGGTTACAGACCAAACAGAGAGAGAGAGTGTAGTAGTGGAGAGTTGAGTAAATGAATGGCTTCCCTTTTCTCCCCGTGGCCTAGGCCACACATATATATCCAAATGGGGAGTGCTTGTACAGTTATACCCTTACACACGAGTATTCCCCTCGGGGGTTCTTATGCCATTACACATGTCCTATTTCGGACCTAACATGCCTACTGGGCTTAGGTGGGGGCCACCCCTACAACAGGAGCCTCTCATGGTGAAGGGCTTCACGGACCGAAGCCATGTCGCGAGTCCTTTGGCCCCCTCCGTCCCATTGGCCTCGTGATGCTTGATGACTTGATAGTTCGTGACGTCCGCTCGTGCTTGTGCGAGGGCTGCTCGGTCCCGGCCGGGCGCACTCGAGGCCGGGCACCGAAGGCCGAAGGCTTCGACGGGCCGAGGTCGTGGTTGTGCGAGGTCTCCTCCCGCACCGGCGGCGCGCTTCGAGGCCGAAGGCAATGGGTAGGCCGGCTTCAACAGGCCGGGTCCGGCGTGCCTTACTTAGCGCCCGGATTTTTGTGGCGGCGGTTGACTTGTCGGTGCCCTTGGCGCCGAGTCTCGAAATGCTTTGCACGGCGTGGCGCCACAGCGGAGATGGTTTCTTGGTCCGAGTGCGCTTTAATGACGCCGAATCGCGCCGACCTTTGTCGGGGTAGGTCCGGCACGCCGCTTCCGCCCGCCTCGCATCGATGTGGGCACGCGCGCGTAATTGGAGCGCCGTGGATGCCGCTGCTCCCGACCATGGTCGTCGCCTCTTCCCGGAAAAGTGGCCACGGCAGAGTGTATCGCTGCATTGGGCGCCGAGTGGCCACCTACCGCCGCTGCCGTGATTGCCGCCGTTGCACCGCCCGATCGTGGGTAGCCGAACCACCGTAATTCTCGCTGCTCGATCTTCTCGCTCGCAGGGGACGAGGGCTTTATAAACCTCCCCGTGGGCATGCGATGCGTTCCTTGGTCGCTTGATTGCTTGTGCGTTCCTTCCTATTCTTCTTGCGCCTCGCTATTCTCGCCTCGCGCCGCTGCCGTGGAGAGGGATGGCTGCGCGCGACGACCTCCCACCGACAGGTGTCGCCTTGATGACCTGGCGTCGCCTTAGCGAGCGCCTCGCCGAGCTGGGCCACGCCGACGCCACCACCGGCGGAGTACCACTCGTTCCGCGACAGAAGCAAACTACCCATCGGCTGGATGCCGTGAAAAGGTCCAAGGGTCACCGCTCCCGCAGTCTTTGGGCGAGCACACACGAGGAGACCCTCCAAACCCTTCTTCGGGAGAAGAAGCCGGAGGAGCGTGTCGGCTCGCTGTTCGCCCGACGAAACGGAGCGAACCCGAGAGTCGGAGGCAATCGCCTCGTGGCATTCTTCGACGCGGCCCGAATCTCGCTACACACTTTGTTCGCGGCGTCTGCGAGCGTATGGGTTGAGCCGGCGCGATTGACTCGACCGCGGATGCGCTCGGTTGGCCATCTTTACTTGGGCGATGCGACGGAGGGTACCCGCCCGCGCCGAGTTGTTCTCCATCCCGCACGACGCACGGTGCCAACCGAGGAGAGTGGAAGGGGGCTTACTCAACTTCGGCAGCGTGGACTTCTTGCTAAGGCCGGAGTGCCGACCGCTTCCCGCGCTGGCTATGCGGGAAAAGTGGAGTCCTTTGACACGACGGTGGTTCTACTCTGCCGTGACGAGCATGAGCAGCCTCCGAGCCGTGGAGAGCCGATATCATTTGATCGCCGTCCATGTGACGCCTCGGCCAGACGAGCAGCGGCAGCGCGGAGACTTGCTGGGGTCGCACTCGGTTCAACATGCGTGACTCGCGAGGAGTTCACCGTATGTACGGATATCCCCGCTTTCTTGTAATCGAAGTATGAGCGGCGGGCCCGACCGGAAGGACGGCATCCACCCGGGGGTGTCTTCGCTTCATAGGCCCTCCGCGCCCTGTAAGTATCCCTACGATATGCCAAGTACCACGTGGGTGGTTGCCGACCCTTAGGTATGATACTCCGCTTGTGCGTGCAGTACACCGGTTAGAAGATGCGAGCGCGCAGTGGCTGCGATGCTTGGGCCGTACACGGCGAAAGAGCACAAGGCCCGTGAGTCCGCAACTTTCTTGGCGAAGCAAGGGCAGATTAATCAGGTATGCGAGGTTTTGGAAATGCCCGTTCCGGAGCGCCCAGTGCCTGCGGAATCGCCGAGCGGTGCGACGGTGGTGGCGCCATCCTCTTGATGCGGGGTCCAGTCGGAGGCCATCACCCTCAGTTCACCGGTCGAGAACGTGAGGATGGGGGGCGAGACGGGCGCTGGGCTCGGATCGACCGGTTCGGGGGGGCGCGTAACTCCCGACGAGGTTGTATATGGTGGCAAGGTGATGAGCGCGCGCCTCGCCATTCTTGAAGATGACGCCTCGTCACCTCCAGCGATAACCGCAGCGTTGTCGCTGATGACGGCTTCCGCGGCTGCGAAGGTAGCCACGGAGGCTTCACCTACGACTCCGAAGGCGAAACGGCCTCGGGTGGAGTCGTCGCCATCTTCTAGGGGCCGGTTCAGCGTGGCGGGTCCATGGCGCCGGACGCGGCTAGCGGGGATGCTCCTGCCGGAGGGTTGTTGCTCCTCGTGCCAGCGAGGCGCTCATGACCCCGGCGGTGGCCGCGGTAGAGGGCACCGAGGTAGGCGAGTTCGTTTTCCTCGTGCGACCGCGAAACTCTCCCGATTTGCTCGCTTATTCCGTCGACACCAGCGAGACAGGTCTCCCGCACGAGCGGTGAATCAAGCAATGGGGGCCCACGATGTCGCCGGCTTTGATTGAGCCGGATCGTGTGTGCCCCAACCGCTGCGAAGGCGCTGGCGGGGCTCTAGGGCCTGATGTCTCCGGATTGCACCTCGGTGGGAGGTGCTTCGCGCTGGAGCGAGGTGGCAGAGTATCGCCGGCGGCGCCTAGATCGACAGCGCCGCACTCTGCGGGCGACCTTTTGGCGCCGCGCTGGGTGCCTCGGAGATGAGGGTAATGGTCTCTGCTCGCTGCATATCCTTTACTTATCCGATAGGTAACCTTTGTTGTTACACTCGTAGACGCTTGTAATGGCAAAGCCCTCGAGAGACTTCGCGCGCGAGGGCACTAGAGGACCACCGCTGCCGCGACGACGCCAACGCCGCCAAGGATTAGCTCATTCGGTGCCGATGGCGAGCGGGGCGAGGATATTGACGACGCGCGCACCGTGGGCACGAACGCCAAGAACGCGCACGCCGCACAACGCGCGATGGAGGCTCACCGCACAGCGGCGAAGAAGCGCACCGCCCTTCTTCGGTGAATCTCCGCTAGAGGCGGAAAAGGAACAGCTCATCGTCTCGCGGCCAGAAGACGCTATCCCGACAACGTGTGCGCCCGCGTGGAATGCAATGGAGTCTTTGGAGCAAAGCCCTCCGTGGGCTTTCCGTGCATGTGAAGGACGCCACTCATGGCCGCCAAGACTGATGGAGACGCTTGGCGAATCGAGGAGGGCTCGAGCGTCACCTCCCGGTGCAAGGCTTTCGGCACCATCGCGCTTACATGAGTGCTGGGCTTGCTCGCCTTGCTGCACGCCGGTGGGTGCGAGCATGTCAATGAGCTGGCGAACCCTCAGCTCGATTTGCCTACCCAGCCTGGGGTGATATCCGATGCCGTTCGCGCCGCCGAGCCCGCGACTCGAAACTTCCATGATCGAATTTGGAATTATGTCGGGGAGGGCGCCGCCGCGGTTGCTTTACGGCGGACGCTGCGGAACAAGGGGGACGTGCTTCGCTGGCTCAAAGAGGTCCCTCGGCGCAGCGCAGGCGATGCGGGCACTCGTCGCGGCTAACAATAATTCGTCAGTAGGCACAAGACCCACTCAAAGATTTCATCAAGAAAGTCATGAAGAAAGAAGGCTCTTCGAAAACGAAGCAACTCTTCCCTCTCTTTATGAAAGATGACATCAGGGATATGGTCCAAATGATTTACGTCATCAGCTAAAATATGTATATAGTCAGAAACACAATTTGAGTGGCCATGACCGGATAGGGGCACCAGTTCCCCATGATTATTGCAGGAATAGGTCTCCAATTGATTATAGTCTGGCTCCTTTCCAGAAATAGCGCCATGACCTAATCATAGACTGTCGGGCTTTCTCAATAGGCCTTCAAGCGGTGCACTGGCCGAAAAGGTTCCGACCAGCAAATCTTGAGAAATTTGATGGAAAGAAAAATCCATTGGAATTTTTATAGATTTACACCACTGCAATCAGGGCGATAGGAGGCGGCGACAATGTGATGGAAAACTATTTTCTAATAGTTCTCGAGGGTTCTGCTTGGTCATGATTGCTCAACCAACCGGCAGGATCAATCTACACTTAGGAACAGGTCTACGACCTACTGACCGCCAACTTCTAGGAGACATACGATTGCCTAGGGAAGAAAGATGACTATTGTGGCTATGGGCCAAACAGTAGAAGAGGAAACTAGTATAGTGAGTATGAGAAATGAATTATCTGCCTTCCCTTGTTGACCCAAGAAAGTATATATACATGGCCATAAGGCCTTATTATAATAACACCCCTACCACAGGGTACTATTCAGGGGTATACATGACTTATTGGGGCCTCATGGCCCAGCAAACCGAATGGATGCCGGTGGGGGCCATCCCCACAATATGAGCCTCTCATGGTAAAGGGCTTCTTCTTGAGCAGGCTGAAACCATGCTGCCTAGGCCTTTTGGGCCCCTCCATCCATTTGGCCTGGTAAGGAACTGGCCGATGCGTTTGGTCTTGTTGACCGTGATCATGTGTGGTTGCTGTATTAGGGGACATGCATCCACTTGTGGTTGGCGCATTGTGCACCATCTTATCTTGTGGCATGATTTTCGAAGGGACGCCCTAAAAAGGTGTTTTGCCTTTAAAGCCCAGCGCCCCTGGCAAAACACCGCCCAACTATTGTTCTTGTTCATCTTGTGTGCACTGGTTGGTGGCCTCACCCATGATTTGTTCTGTAGCACCCACCTCCATTGCCGCCGCTCCTTCGATCATGCCATCGGTGCCCCACCTGCAAGCGCGCCAACTATCGTCGCCCTCTGTTTTTAGTGAATGGCTCATGGCGGTGATCAGCATGCTTGTTGCACTATCGTAGGCACTTCGTCGAGCCGCGGCGGTGTGTCCAACCACCGAAGCTCATCGGCGACCGAGGTGGAGTACGAGCTTGTCGAAGAAGGTGAACAACGTGTGCTTGAATGTGCTGGAGCAAAGTCTGGCGATTGAAGAGCTGATTCGGTATCTGGTGTGTGACGGGAAGATCTCAAATCGCGACACGGTCCATCTATCCTCCGCCGCTAAGATAGAGCCCCACCTAATGGAATCAAAGACGATCATATCTGCTGCCTACTTTGACGCCAGTCTCCAATTTCCAACGATGATGTTCGTCGATGAGTTCCTTCGGTTGTATGGGTTGGAGCTAGTGCAATTGACCCCCAACGTCATCATCCGATTAGCAGTGTATTGTTAGACTTCCCGGGCAAAGACGGTGTGGCTGAGCCTGGCACTGTTCGCCTTCCTGTATAATGCTCGGTGCTAGTCGAAGAAGCTCGCGGAGGGCGAGTACTCCAACTTGGGAAGTGTCAACTTCACGCTTCGATCTGCGTGTACAAAGCTATTTTTGGTGAATGCAACACAGACAAAGTGGGAGTCACGCTAGATGCAACAGTGGTTCTACCACCAGGTGGAGAGTGACAACAGTGTGATGTGGCCGGGGCACACGATGGACTTCAACATGTCTCCATCAGTGACCCTGGAACATGACGACGAGCATCACGCACGAAGGCTTGTGGGGGTTGCCCTTCGATTTAACATGCGGGATCTTGCAGTGGAGTACCACATGTTCGGTGTGTCTCTATTGATGCATCCGTGGTATGTTCAATTCAATTTGCCCCCCCCCCATGACGACGGCCCGCCCTACTGTTGCTTTGTTGTTGAGGCCGACTGACCCAAGTAAGCACTTGGTCGTAACCACCACACTTACCTCGGTTATGTAGGAGGTCGCTGGTGATTCCATTTTGTATTCATGGCAGGACTCACCCTCGAGGACATTGAACATGTCGTGGTCGTCTTTCTAGGGCCATATATAGCAATGGAGTACAGCCTTCGAGAGTCGGTGATGACGAACCTTGCCTAGGTGAACTGAGCGTGCAAATCCCTTGGCATCCCCGTGCTGGAGTGTGCCATCCCTAGCATTGGTCAGCCCCGTGGCTGCGAGACACAAAAAACCTCTTAGTTGAAATCTCTCCTCTCTATACGTGGTCATGCCCACTAGAAGAAAATTCCTAGCGATGGCCTTTTTCTTACAATCTTTGCTACTAGTCGAAACTTGAAATTGAATATGTTTCAGGAAGTTTTGTTCATGCCTTTCATCCTTAGTTATCTTACAACCAGCTCAGATAAAGACCACAACTAAAAACACATGCCTTTTTTTGCATATATTCTTGCATTATCTCTTATCAATCTTAATATCAACAAGTTGATATCACAGTACTTTTTGATCAGTTTATGACTATGATATATCATGATTATGGCAAAGGTATCTAAGACTAGTCAAAACCTTTCTCTGGCTCTATCCAAAATAATTTCCTAGTACTACTCGATCATATCAAAATCATAATCAAAGTGCACTGATATACTTAGTCTACTGATCGAAATAACCTACATATTTTTTTGGTCTACTACTTACTTAGTAAGTTATACTACTAATCAATCAGTCGGGGACTAGGAGAAATATACCCACTCTTTAGGAACTTAAAGAAATGACATAAACTTTATTACCAATGAAGGTAAGTTTTTACATAAAGCATTTCATTTTTTACATAATGCCTAACTACTCATTAGTGCCTCACGACTGACCATTGTCCGATGGAAACCCAACCTTCATCTCGTCAGCTATCTGGTTCCTGAAGAGTTTCACCTCTTCAAAGAACTTGGCCACTTCTTCCTCTAAGCAGTTGAATTCCGCTTTGAGTGCTTGAAGTTTGAGAGATGGATCGAAAGCCTTAAGCTTTGCTAAGGCAAACTGACTCCATCTGTGATGGCGTCTCTCATGGTCACTCATGGTTGCTGCTGGAGGTGCCAGCAAGTCTTGAAGGCTTTCGAGTTGTCGACCAAGACAATTTACCTTCTCAACCAGATCTTCGAAGGAAGAGGCAAGTTCTTCCGAGCCCACCTTGGCCCCCTTTAATCTCCTTCTTCTCCTCCTCGGAACCAAGAGCTTTTTCTAGTTCTTGAACTTTCAAAATTTACTCTGCTCGAGTAACTCAAAGTTAATTAGGATAACTTATAAAGAAATCAAGCTAGTCATATTATCAATCGGTCATCTTGATTTTCTTCTCATAAGTTTCAATGACTTCCTTATGCTGAAGGACACTTTGGAGTAGAGTTATTCAAGACCATTCTTCAGCTCAAGGTCTGATACATTCCTCCACCAAAGCACCTTGAGTATTTGGTTGATGAAGATCTAGCCCTGGTCGGGTATATCCATCGGATGTGGAGACCTCTTTTTCGACGAGGAACTCTCAACCTTCGGTCCTCCAAAAAAGGAAGAAAGCTTGTCTACTTTGTCCTCTTCAACCACCTTTTTGTTACAAGAAATAGGAGTCTATATGCACTTTGTCTCTGCTTCAGGACCCTTCGATAGTTCTGAAGCCGCCGAAGGATCTTTGGTCACAACAGCTTCTGTTGAATCCGTCATTGGTTGGAGGGCTGCTACGACCACTTTCTCCTTTGATGCCTCTTCAATAGAAGCACCCAGAGGGAAAGTAATTAGAGTAGTGGAAGCACTACAAAACCAAAAGAGCACGAAGAAAGAAGTATGAATCTCAAGATATAAAGAAACCAAAAAGGTATGATTCTATTCAATTTCCTCTGACTAGTACATACCTTTTCTTCTTTTTCTTGAAGTTGAAATGCCCTGGAGCATAATGTAGAGAGCTCGCCTTCCTCTTCTTTCTTCTTGACTGACTTCACCAATATAATACTACTAGGTTTGGTTGGACCTTTTGTGTCTCCTAACTGGATACTTTCATCCTTAGTAGGCTCCTCCCTAGGGTGATCGGAGACAACTTCTCCAATTGCATGCACCTCGTTGGAGGGTTGGGCTTCCTTAACAACTGGAGCTGCTATCTCCACTGATGTTGTTGAAGCCTTGGTGGTGACCACTGGGTCTTCGATTTGGTTGAAGACGATTATTTTAGAGCCCACGATCGGTAGATCTAATGTCACCATTGGCTCTGTGGTCATGGTATTCCCAATCAGTGGTCCTTTGTTTTCTTTTGCCTTATCATCAACTGGGATGAGTTCGGTGGTGAAACCCTTCTTCCAAGAAATATATTCCAATCGGTGCAATTTCTTTATTGTTCATACCAGAGCAGTGTACATTTGTAAGAAAATTCTTAAAGTCGTAGCAAAAACCTACATTCGATGGGAGTTCTACCTTCTTATTAGGGGCTTGGACGGTCAGAGGGGCACGAGGAGTGTTCGAAGGAGCACAATGTGATCCCGATCCCTCATACGACTTCTTGACACTTTGTCATTTCTTGGGGCTCGGAGTAGCTTCCTCCAAACTCTTAGCTAGCTCTACACCCTCCAAGTCAATCATCTGCATATGTCAAGAATGTTACGACACACGGGTGAAATTCGAATGAAGATATTTTCTATTACCTTAAGTCTTTTGATCCTGTCTTCTACAGAAGTAACTACCAGAATCACAGGAACACCACTTTCTACTTGGGTTCCCCATCACAGGTCGTCTTTATCCTATCCCTTCCCTCGAAAGGAGATAAGGCTACAAAATAAAAATAGAAAGAAAATCTTAAAGTCAAAAAACATAACGAAATGAAAAAACAATTCAACTGATCAAAATTATTGATGCTTACCTTCCAAGGAGTCCCTGGTTGAATCTTTCGCACTCTCATACCATAGCGTGATATTGTCATGCGATTTCAAGGGACTGATTTGGTGCATGGATAAATCCCTCATCACATGCTATGAAGTCAGCCCCTTGTCCTTTAGGTAGACAATGGCATCAACCCATTGCACTATCTTTCCCTCCTTCGGAGAAGATCTCTACCTTGGGTTCTCTACTATAATCCATCTCACGAAGGAAAGACTGTCTTCTTTGCTAGCATCATGTAAAACCAAAATTTCTTCCATGAGGACTTGGAGAACATTGGAATGTCTCCCTTGCCTTCCCATATTGAAGCCACAAAGAATAGTTCCCAGGTGACGCTGCCACTTTTCTGGCTCTTTCCGTCATTCTATAGTAGTATATGAGGAGCTCCACATTTGTTGGAATCCCTAGATATGCTTCATAAAGATGGATGAAGATGTTGAGATTGGTGATTGAGTTGGGGGCCAGGTTCACCAACTCAACCGCATAGAACTCCAAAACATTCAATAGAAAAGGATTCGCCTGTAGCCTAAAACCACACTCCACATAGGATCGAAAGATTGGGATTCTGTTGTCGCTTCCATGCAAAAAGTTTCCCCTATCGCTAACCTTCAAGGAATTAGAACCTTAGCAGCGATCATCCCCGCCTTTTCTATGGCCTTCAATTTCTTCTATCTGAGTTCAAATAGCAGCCATCCAGTGATCAAATTAGACATTTTGGCTATGGTGGCTGAAAATCTAAGTATGGATTGAACGGATTCTAGGCTTTGAAGAGCACTAAGGCAGAAAGGTGGAGGAAATTGAAGAAGTTGAAAGGTTTTCTCTAGAAGGCGTGAAGCCAACAAGTACCACGCCAAGTTTTTATAATGGTTTTTTCCAACTACAAAATAGTAGTTGCTCGATTTGAAGCTCAACGGACAAAAACCATTTTAGTTTTCCCAGTTAGTTTTCTCTGCATTAAGTGAATAAAAATTGTCTGTTTACTCTTGTTAAAAAATATTTTCTGAATTAAAATCCAATTGAAAATTTTTAGTTTATAAATTCACTTAAAGTTTGAGGGCTAGTTGATGAGGATTAAAATAATATATTAAATACAACTTTAATATTTAATTAAAGCCCTAAGACCCATGTGGTTGTAAGCTTTCTAAAGCTAGTACCCCAAGTACCCCTGGTCGGAGGACTGCTGTACATTTTGTCCGACTAGCAGACTACTTAGAGATTCCACAAATTGGTATAAGGGCCCGCTTCCAGGGAACTTCTTCTATGTGATGGATAAAACAAATGCATTATCCACTCTAAATAGCATGACATTTTGGACTTGCATCCCTAACAACAACCGCCATGTAGTTATCTCCACGATTATCTTCCACCGACAGCAACCGAAGATTAGTTATCATTAGATATCTCTCTGACAGCAACTTCAACTAGACACGATGATTCCACAAAATGTCTCTTCATATGGATAACTAACACCCCTTTAACACTATTTAAGGGTTGACGAAAGAAGAAAAGTCCAAGTGGAACAAGCAGAATCAATCAAGATCTTCCGATTAGGGGAGAGATTGTAGAGGGCTAGTAACAACCTTTTGTAATCCCTTAGAGAGGACATTTTGTAACCAATTCATAATAATAAAGATCAGCCCTATTCTCTTGTTGAATCATTCCGAGGAATCATGCCTCATTTCTCATATTTTCGTAAGATCAGTCACTTGATCATCAACACACATAGTATTCAAAAGATAATAAACATAGAAGTGATGCAATCAACCTTATGATTACCTCTAGAGCATATCATTAACACTTCCTTGCAGCACATTTTCATGCACATGTAACTTACTGGGTGCATGAACCAAGAGGCTTGAAGTCCTCCCAGTGGAGACATAGTGGCTAGAGAGAGGCTACACACTGGCAGGTACAGTGATACACACAAAACCCATATCAGGAGTTACTGAAGGGAGGTACTCACCAGAGCTTATTGCATCACCAAGGAAGAAGCAAACCATCACCACAGAGATGGCAACAGATGGCGACATGGCAAGAACAACGGGAGTATAGGTATTGTACAAAGAAACAAAAGAGCAAAGGAACTAAGTAGCTACCACTGTACAAGGGATAGATCCAAAGAGGAGAAGCCCATTTAAATTTAGATGTGAACCCCCAGTACCACTGTACACAGGGACAGATCCAAAGAGGAGCAACCCATTTAAATTTAGATGTGAACCCCCCATCCCAAATTGAAGGACACCTAACTAGTCCCAAAGATTGAAGCATTTGGTCTTCTAGCTTCTGTTGTTCCACTCGATGCTCCCGTAGCTAGGCCCAATACAACACCAAATGAGGCCCAGAACATGTAGCCCAGGATACGGACCCACCATGGGTACTCGTTGGACTACCAACAAGCTAGGATGGTCCAGAGAGAGACCACGACGAGTGCACCTAGATTTTCACAACACGTTTGAGACATTGGACGAGGGTAGCATCGTGTGGATGGTATGGACCATAGAGTTCATCTCTAAGACAGCTCCTTATGGACTGTTAGAGCAGTGTGAGTAGGACAGGGAGTACTGGCTCACAAACTGCTACATCGTCTTCTCCCATATGGTGGAGCTGTAGACCCCAATGAGTCATGAGATAATTCGAGCTTCACGAGTAGATTCCACCAGAATTGTGTCAACCACTACCTGACCATGTTCAGTTGTAAATAAATTTATTTGTTATCTTGTTGCGTACCATTCATGTCTACTTTATTTTCCCATTGAAGTAACAGTTGCGTACCTCCATTTTTTTGTAGGCAATCGAAGAAGAGATGGAAGAGCGATGAGTAGAGGGAGACATAAGCCCTGTGGATGCACACCTAGGAGCAGACGACAAGGATGGAGGTTGAACAGGAGCAACAGCTCTACCACCCAGACATGTACCACTTCTACTTAGAGTGGTGCGTCTTTGTGGCAGCCGCAGTGCGCATCTCCTATGCGACCCTGCACATGCCATGCATGCCAACAGGCTAGCACTCCTTCTGGAACAACACTATGCGGCATGGCAAGACAAAGCAGAAAAAGACTTAAAGTTCATATTTGTATCCTACTGTTCAAGCATACACGCCTAACATGTTTCCTCCGTCATTGCAGGTCGATCGGCTGCGCCACATCGTGTCTAAGAGTGGAGCTGCACTGCACCATGCACGGTGGAGCATGATTGAATGACTACTAGGGTATGTCTGCAACATGTATCACGTCGCTAGACATGCACTAGGGGCCATCAGCTGCAATGCATCATCCATTGGTAGCTTCGTTCACACATCCTAGCTTGTCAGTGCATCCCCTAGCATCAACCATTCCTAGTTTGTGCAATGCACTGCTTAGGTTTGACAATTTTATATTCTGTTGCAATCCACAAGATACCTTTCTCCCATTGTTCTTCATACATGTCGTATTCATGCAGGACATTCGCTCCGACACTACTCTGCTCCTATCTTCGTCACAAAGGCAGCTTGACACTATAGGATGAGGGAGCACTCTACTTCAATCTCATCACACAGACAGCACGACACATAGGAAACCCCATACACTAACAACAACTCCCCTATCTGAGACTGCGAGGTGCAGAACGACACGTATGCACCCGCGGACCATCCACATCTCCAACAGCATGACGAGTGGTATGATCAAACATACAATAGCTATACAGTCCACCAGTACGGTGTGGACTATGCGGCATCAGGCTTTGCTGTATCCAACTATCGTGGACTAGAGTACCCGGGAGGTTCATCGTCTGCGCAACATGTGACACCGATGCTTACAGTTAAGGGTTTCATTGCAGTTCTACCTTATGTCAGTCTAACGAACTATGTTTCTCTCCATAGGATGCTAGCAATTATGTGGAGAACTCGGTGCGGTAAATGTTTAGTGCTCAAGATATTGGGCCCAGTTAATTATCTAGTGCATCGGCTCCTACTCGACCACTATTGCAATACGACTTGTGTGATGTACGATGCTCTCTGGATAGGCTGATCTTCCCTCAGGACCAACTTCGCTGCCATAGGAAGGAGACAACAGGCAACCCTTGACCTGGTTCTATGTTCGGTGCATGCTCTTCAGTCCTAGCATGTCAAACTTAATTATGTACTCGTTAATGCTTTGTACCCGTTGTAGAAGTCTTAAATGGAATTTATCCTATTACAAAAAGCACGTGTGTTTTAGTAATATTAAATCAAAGTACTCTTTTTTTACTAGTTTCCACTAGTAGTTTCCATGAGTATTCACCTAGTTACAAAAATACGTGTTTTTTACTAGCCTACCCGTGTGCCCCTGCCTAGCTATTGCCCAGGCACCTATCGAGCCGCCGGTGCGCGGTAGCTGCCTACCGAGTAGTGGTGGCTTGGCAATCTACTGCCAAGCACTACTGGCTCGGTAGCGCCCTGGCCCCACGTCCTATCACGCCCACCTGTTGCCTCCCACACACAACCAGCATGCTGAGCAGGGGGCGCGACAGGGGACACATGTCCCCTACCACACATTTAGAGCTCGCGGAGGGGGCCATTTTGTAAAAAGGGTGCTCAGGGGCCAAAATTGGAAAAAAAATTGCTACAGGGCCAAATACGTGACTAGTTCTACTACTCACAATGGCACCATACATATACAGTCACATACACTACATACACATACACCTGTACATCAGGGGCGGTCCTATGTAGTTCATGGGCGTTCAGCTGAATTCCCATTATTTTTTTACAAAAATACAAAATATACTAGATATTTTACACATATATACTCTTAGTTAAATCAAAGTGTGCTATATATTTCTACCAAATAACATAAATTAGCCCAATCCAACCCACACCTCTATCCTTCAGCCTACTGAGCTGCCTCTAAGTCTACCAGACCCACAACAGCCCAAATTCTCCAAAACCCCAACTGACCACCCAAGTCTTAACCCTAAATGGCTTATCTCTTTCTCAACATGGTAGTGGCTTGCATGTGGAGGGTGAGGGAGCTGGCCAGGCGGGAGGTACGAGGTAGTGTCGTAGTGGCACAAGCCCACAATAACTGAACACGATGGCTAAGGAAAGGGAGAGTGATGTGGCCATGCCACAAACGTATACGCTCATAGTACCCAATATCAATATTGAACAAAAGGTGAATTCATTTCTTCAACTTTAACATATTTTAAATGAAAATATATATAATGCTACCTAATGATAAAAATATATATTTGTGCAGCTATACAAGAAGGATTACATCAACACTACGAGCTCGTGGTTGGGGTCCACCTTAAGGGAAGCCAACCAGCATATCAAGACCAAGTAGATGTCTTTCCCAACTCTTCCTCATGGCCACCACGTCACTTTCGGATCAATACAAGCAAGAGTTCAAGTTGGACATGTTTTGCAATTCAATTCAGCCTCCAGATCAATTCGGATTCAGCCTTATAGGTCTAACTTCAAACATGCATAACTCTCATATACAGAGTCTGTTTAAGTTGTGTGAGTACTTGATTGAAAGCTTATCTCATCAACTTTCAAACAGATCTACCCTCACCTCCAAATTCTTTGTGCACACTTCAATGGCCAAAATAATCTGATGCTGATTCTAAGTCTGAGTCAAAAGGTGTTGCGCCACCTCTACTTGGGCCTGTGGGCCTTGTACCTCCTAGAGTTGCATGCCCAACTCTTTGGCCGCCACCCCCTGCCCCCCTCTCTCTCTTAAATAGCCCCCCAGGGGCCTCCCTCTTCTTCAGGTTTTGTTTAGGTCAATTTAGATTGTGTGCAAACTTCCACATTGTCTCTTTTATCGATTAGACCAATAGATTCAAGTTACAGAACCTCAACGCTCATTATGCAACTTTTATATCTAGCAATTTTCAGATTGCACTTTTATCCTTGTTCTTACTTGTTCTCGATTGCTTGCAGGAATTGATCTTCGTGATCAAATCAACTGTGTTCTTAGCACGGTTGATAACGACTAAGAGTGTGGTGTAGTGATTATTGGATGGCTTGATCATGTCTTAGTCAAGTAGTCTCATCATCAATGTCATTCTCTACCAATCGATGTACCATCCTATTAGAAGATTGGGATCTACCCTCGCATCAAGTGATATCAGAGCTTCAGTTGACCAGTAGGAATTTCTTGTATCTCTAGTTAATAGATTGGTTTTATTTCCTATAATACAAAAAATTTTGCTCTACAAAAAGAGTTAATTTCCACTATCCAAACCTGTTTGTGCCTTTTAATCTATTAGTTTTGGTTTGATAAATTGAATTTGTGTCCGTCTTAGCTTTGTCTAGTTGCTAGTCATATCCATGTTCCTATAAAAATCCAAACAAAGAAAATTCCCACATCAAAATCCATCAAGAACACCCCACACCATAATTTCCAATTTCAGCCAGACCAGTTCCTCTTCTGCCACCTCCACAAAAAATGCCATAAGTTTCATTTCAGAGATCCTTTTTGAGTGAAACCACGACCATTAGATCCATAACTTCCTTATCTAACCTCTCCTAAAATTTTGCTTCATTCCAACATTGCAATTAAAAGATATCTGAGGTGAAATTTGACCCAAATTTCTAGATTGAATCTGCAATAGTCAGCACTTGTGATTTTTCATGCAAATATTTTGGTCTATTTCCAAATTTTGGCCCCAAAACAAAAGTTGTGGAAAAAGCCATCAGGAAACTTAAAAAGAATCATTGAAAAAAAGTTATTGATAAGAAGTTATAGTCAAAATACCAACATACTGTCCAGAGGATAGAAATCTTCATTTTTCATATTTGGGTCAACTTTGTGCTTTCCAATTCTAGATTGCATTCTTTTGAATTATCTTGTGTCAATAACTCCTATACATTGTTATACACTTGATTTAGCCTTCATCTATCCTTGTTTGATCAGCAACATAGGCTAAGTGCTAGATACGAACTATAATTCAATTCTGTGCTATTTCTACAATTAACTGATTGTTCTTCTTTGCTACAAACACATAACATATCCAAGCTCTACTTTTCTACTAACTGAACAGATCTTGTTGTACCAGCAATCGCTATACTCATCACTCAAGCCACCGGTTGCACCACCTGTTTGGTTTGGTAAGAATTTGTAAGAATTTAGTAACAGCTTGAGAGATGTATGACTTGTTAACCTTCACCTCCTAGTAGTTGATAAGGATTTACATAATTCTTTTGTATCATCTTTTTTCTACTAATGATGGCAGCTTCAAGATCACATAGGAGGAAGATTCGTGAGATTAGCAACACCATTGACTCATCTCCTGTGCCTGAACGAGGTACATTTAAGTATGCATTTCCATCTTTTGCTGATAAATTTGATCCTGATGCCTATGTTGACCAGGAGATAGTATTAGACAAAAAATTCGGATATTATGATTGGTCCAATAGGAAAAAGATTAGAGCTGCCACTAGTGTTTTTACTGATGATGCAATACTTTGGTGGAAGTATATTGGTAGACATGGGAAAATACCTCAAACTTAGAATGCATCGAAATTTTTTTTGAGAGATGAAATTTATTCCTAAATATCGTGCTGATTATTTGCTAGCTAGATTGCAACGTTTAAAGCAACAAAGTAGAACTATAAGGGAATACTACCAGGAATTAAAAACTTATTTGTTGCTTTGTGGCTTAGAGGAACATGCTGAAGTTACAGAGAATATATTCTTACGTGGGCTTAATAAAGAAATTCAGGACCTTAATATAATTCTCTCCCTCATTGTTTATACTTGCTTATAAGGTTGAAAGTCAGATTGAGGAGAAATTAAGAATGCTTGATGATAAGAAACATAAGAACATATCTATTTTTGTTCATTTTTTTGTGATTAGATCAACAGATTCATGTTACAGAACCTCAACTCTCATTGTGGGACCTTTATATGTAGCAATTTTCATATTGCTCTTTTATCCTTGTTCTTGCTTCTTCTCGATTTCTTACAGGAATTGATCTTCATGATCAGATCAATCGTGTTCTTGGCATAGTTGATAATGACTAAGAGCGTGGTGTAACGATTGTTAGATGGCTTGATCGTGTCTGGGTCAAGTAGCCTCGTCATTAACGTCATTCTCTACCAATCGACGTATCATCTTATCAGAAGATCAGGACCTACCCTCGCATCAAAGAGGGAGCACGGCGCGTGCAGTGGCAGCCAGCGACGGTGAGCCGGTGAGAAGGAAAGCAAATTCTCAAATCAGGGCCACATGTGTATTCTAGGAGCAAGGTGAGGGCGCGAGGCCATGCAGGTGAGCAGTAAAGTGACGCGGTGAGTTGGGAGGTAACATGGCAAGTAGGGAGGTATGAAACATATAGTGTGGGGTGAGGTCTCATTCCTAGGTGAGTTGCATTCGTTTCCCTTTTTCCCTCCTAATTCTAAAATCGGCAAATCCCAAAATAGTTCGTTGAATGATTGTACTTTTGTGAAATGTAGATTAGAGAACCTTCAAAAATGAAGAAGTTTGCATATTTGAATTCTCTTGTAGACAGTGTTGGTTTGATTAACATAATAAAGATATTTTCTTTGAACTTTTAAATTGGTTAGCATAAAAATTTGAACAAGTTAGCAAGTTGGTTCTAAGGAACAATGAAATGACTGTCCCTAAAATTGCACGAAGGTTCGTAGAGTTAAAATTGTATTTTGATTAATTATTTTGTAATTTTTCTACATTATTTCGAGATGTTTTTGGTTGGAAAATTGTGTTACTTTGGATTTTTTCCACCAAGGACCTTTCATTTTTCTTTTGAACAATATTTTATTAACTCTGAACACCCATCTCGAAAATCCTGAGTCCACAACTATTGTACATGCCCATTCCTCTGTTGCACTATTATACTAGTTGTAACACTAGAACAAATGTATATGTGTGTGCGCGTATAAATATACATATACATACACACACACATACATACATACATACATACATATACATATGTATACACGGCTGCGCTATTTAGTGCCTGCGTGTACTATGCGCGTTGGAAAATTACTATTGTGTGTGAGTGAAGTTACTGTCAAATACATGTGGAGTTACTACCAGTTATGTAGTGTTACAACTATCAGTAACTCTACATGTGTTTAGCAGTTACTTCACTCACAAATGACAGTAACATTTCGGCGTGTATTTTACACCTGTGCGCAAAATGGTATGTGTGTATGTATGTATTGATACATGAATACATAGCTCTAGATGTAGCTGTGGCTAACTAGCTATATACATGCATAAGTGTACATGAGGGCACACTTTGAGAGGCACATCAAACAGCAGCAGAAGAAGATCTTGGTGTGTGAGCATATACACATCGTACACTTGTCTCTCTGCCATGCCAACCTCGCAAGGGGACTCGCGAGACACTGACCACCCCTCCATCCTACACGGCGGCGACGGAGAAGGAGGGGATGGCGGCGGGGGCGGGCCGAGGCAGGTGTGGGTGCCGGGGCCGGTGATCGTGGGCGCGGGGCCCTCGGGGCTGGCCACGGCGGCGTGCCTCAAGGCGCGTGGCGTGCCGTCGCTTGTGCTGGAGAAGGACGCCTGCGTGGCGGCGTCGTGGCGGCACCGCACGTACGAGCGGCTCCGGCTGCACCTGCCGCGCTGCTTCTGTGAGCTCCCGCTCGCGCCGTTCCCGCCCGGCACACCACCGTACCCGACCAGGGACCAGTTCATCGCCTACCTCGACGCCTACGCGCGCGCCTTCGCCGTCGAGCCCCGTCTCGGCACGCGCGTCCGGACCGCCGCCTACGACGCAGCCATCGGCTCCTGGAGGGTCACTGTCGCCGCGGACAACCCCTCTGGTGGAACAGCGACGACGGAGTTCGTCTCCCGTTGGCTCGTCGTGGCAACCGGCGAGAATGCGGAGCCGGCGTGGCCGGAGGGCGTGGAGGGGATGGACGGCTACCGCGGCGCGGTGATGCACACTAGCAGCTACAAGAGGGGAGACGAGTTCGCTGGGAATAAGGTGCTTGTCGTCGGCTGTGGCAACTCCGGCATGGAGGTCAGCCTCGACCTCTGCGACAATGGCGCCAAGGCCACCATGGTCGTCAGGGACAAGGTACGTACGTATGTACACGTACGTTAGATACACATACATCCATGCGTTTCTTTTACTTGTGCACTGGTATTTTGCACTCACTAACTTACTAATTAACATTTTTCCCTGCATTTGTTGACAAGCTAGCTAGGTTGGGTTCAATACATGTTAACGTGCTTTATTATTTTTATGGAGCGATTTTTTTAGGGTTTTGTTAAACATCATCCAGATGTTTTGTTCCTAACTATCATCCGAATTTAGAACTGTTGGATTAGAAATCCAATGGCCATAAATTCTCCCCTCTCCTCCTTGAATTCTACCTCCTCCCTCTTGAAAAAAATCTCTCCAAAAATAAAGAGATATCTGATCTCTAATCCAAAAATCATAAATTTAGATGATAGTTAGGAAGAAAATATCTAGATGATATCTAGACCTCTTTTTTTAAGCTAAGGCAGGAGCGCTGCCGTATTAATTAAAGTGGAATAGAAAGGTTAATGTACAGAGGTGCCCGGAAAGGCCAAAAACAGGACCGGCTAAAAGGCGCCTGGGAGGAGGTTAGTGTAGAAGCCGTTGACCGGAAGATTTAGATATTTCTTTCCTTTCAAATTTCCTATGTCGCCAGTATGACGAGCAACGCCATTGCTTTTCATGGAGCTCCAATCGAATGGATGGCCGCCTCCCACCATTGCCGAATAGGGGATGGGCTGCGCTAGCTCGCTGGGTTCAAGGAGCCACTCGCTGTCCGAAGATTACAGCAAGGCTAATAATACAGCCTTCTACTGGTTGTATGGACACTTATAATCCACTTATCAGTCTATTTATATAGTAGTTTACAGCCAGCTGAATGCTGTATGACCCACCTCTTTCTCTCACAAAATTTCTTGGTTCTTGTGCTTCAGCTGGCTGTAAACTTACAGCCCACCTCTCTTCTCTCTACTCCTCTCTCTCTCTCCTCCACCTTAGCATACAGCTTCTTATTATACTTGCTCTCAGTGTCATCCTATACGTGGAAACTTTGCTTAATTTACATCGTGCCTGTCGACGTCCTAAGCACGTAGAGTTAGAAATGGCATTGCCGTCACATTTTCCATACATGAATGAATCGTCAGCAAGGTAAACAATGAAAGACCGATCTACCCTCATTCTTTGTATGCTGTTGGCGTCAAAGGTTTTCCTCAAGCAAGAGCAGTAACAGAAAATGCACTTTTGCAAACCGCAGCAAATTAGCATATTTGAGTGGTCCATTCCATAGTGGCACGTTTATTCCTTTTGCCCCCAATAATTGTTGTTGCTTTCACAAGGAAGTAATACCATGATAATATATATTTTACCTCAAAAATCACAAGAACAACAGTTGTTGCAGCTAGAATATTATAATTAAATATTCAGATTTTTTTTCCCACTCACAAGATCTTATCCTCAGTTCAATCGATCGACCATATGTTTGTGCTACTTGTTAACTTGCTGTTACATAGAAATTAGTAGATGAGATTAATTTTTCTTATCCTCAAATGTATCCTGAATTTGTATAGTACACGCGTGCTACTTGTAACCTGCTGTTACATAGAAATATATACTGATGTGGTGCTACAGTGACCCGTACCTGACCGAGAGGCAGAGAAAGAACAAGGAAAATAACATGTTCATGTCTGCATATATGTAGCATGTTCATGTGTTCGTTCGGAAGGGGAAAAAATTCCCTAATAGGCGGCAATATATCTTAATTGGACATCATAGAATTGGTTACTTGTGGAATGGTTTGAGAGGAAGTGTCAGTAGGCTAAGTGAAATATCATACTAGTTACAAAGAAAATGCTATATAACAAAAATATATTCAAAAAGTTGGTTATTAGTAGTAGCAGTTGAAAAACTACCAATTACCAAATTTCACATTTCAATATAATAAGACATAAATTTTAGACATGCATTTCACATATGTCTACATTTTACTGAAACATTTTATTAATAAAAAAGGAAAATCCTGGATATATATTTTTTTGAACTATGCATACAAAGAATTGAGCAACTAATTGTATAATTTTACATCATGGACAAACCTTGTTTTATGACTTAGCTGAGTTAATACATACATATCCTTATGCTATGTTTTTTTTGTGGTTTTGTACGTAGCTTCATGTGTTGCCTAGGGAGATCCTAGGCATATCAACGTTTGGCCTCGCAGTATTCCTCCTCAAGTGGTTGCCCATAAAATGGGTTGATGCCTTGCTCCTCTTCTTCTCAAGACTGATACTTGGAGACACCCAAAAATTCGGCCTTCTACGACCTAAGATTGGCCCGCTACAAATCAAGAACTTAACCGGAAAAACCCCCGTACTCGATATCGGAGCTCTCAGAAAGATCAAGGATGGCGAAATAAAGGTACAGTAAATTCATATATAGCACTCTTCTCGAGCATGCTCAATATACTCAATTACTATAATGCTACCAAACGAAAGAACATTGTATCTGAAGAAAAACTAATTAAATTATACAGATCTTGAAACAGCGAATGATCTAATCAGGCCTCATTTAGAATACAAATATTTCACAGTATTTTAGCATAAAACACTACAACTCTCGCACAAATCAGAACAGAGCATCGAACATTTATTGAATTTTTGTGGTGCTCAGTTAGTTGAATTTTTATGGTTTATAGTTGAACATTTACAGAAGACCTAGTTGTTTATTGTGGCTCAGCGTACGATATATAGCCGATGATGTACTGCATGTCCTAGCCAGTGAATCTAGAAAGAGAGATTCTCTGCAGGTTGTCCCTGCATGTCCTAGCCAGTGAATCTAGAAAGAGAGATTCTCTGCAGGTTGTCCCGGCAATAAACCGGTTTACGGAGAATGGGGTCGAATTTGCCGACGGCCGTAGGGAGGACTTCGACGCCGTCGTCTTCGCCACCGGATACAAAAGCAACGTGCCATCATGGCTCAAGGTCCGTGCATAATTAACTGCATATATATGCACTTACCATTCATGAACATTATTAATTGATACTACTATTGCGTTAATCAATTGCAAGCAACATATGTGTGTCTATATATATATATATATATATATATATATATATATATATATATATATATATATATATATATATATATATATATATATATATATATATATATATATATATATATATATATATATATATATATATATATATATATATATATATATATATAGACGCTGAAATGGGACACCTAGGTGTCCAGACACCTAGGCTCCTGCCGTTAGATTGCTTTTAGATATGTGCTAGAGCAATGGTATGTATGGTATGTAATATATTAGGCATGCTAAATCAATCATGGATGGAAAGTCTCAATCACACTAGCACGCATCTAAAAGCAATCTAAAGGTAAGGAGACTAGGTGTCCAGACACCTAGGTACCTCTGTTATTTATACTATATATATATATATATATATATATATATATATATATATATATATATATATATATATATATATATATATATATATATATATATATATATATATATATATATATATATATATATATATATATTCCTATATAGGCAAAATAATAGGTGCACCATGGTGCCCAAGCTCCATAATTAAAACTTTCCATCCATGATTAATACTTTCCATCCATGATTGATTCCTTTCCAAATTGATGCCTTTTCAAATTAATGAATCTTAATAGGTTTACCTAATATATTGCACCTGCACGCGCATCTAAAAGCAATCTAACGACAGAGAGGCTTGGTGCCCGGGCACCATGGTGCCCCATTTCAGTATCATATATATATATATATATATATATATATATATATATACCCGGTGCCTAGGCACCGATATCAATACCCGTTGATTTGCTTTGAGATTCTCAACGTTTGATGTGGGTATCTTCATATACCCATAAAAAAGTATATTTGAGATGTCAAACTCCGAAAAAATTAAATTCAACTTCAGTTTAATTAGTTTGAACTATTTTTATGGTATATACTCACCAGTAGTCGCATTGAATTCAAAAGTAGTTCAAAACTTACTTACTATAAATATATCAAAGGTATAAAACATTTTCATACCCAAACTCAAAAAATTATCAATCATACACGTGTATCGGATGTAAGTGCCTAGGCACCATGGTGCCTATACGTAATTTTCTATATATATATATATATATATATATATATATATATATATATATATATATATATATATATATATATATATATATATATATATATATATATATATATATATATATATATATATATATATATATATATAAGGCTCTCTCCTTTTGTCCTCATTAATCTTCACTCTTTTTCAACATATATGGTAAGTACCCACACAACCATCCTCTCGCTTATTCCCAAGAAATTAACCCCATGGACACTATGGTCATTTTCCTCTATCACTTCCGTGGTTTGATACCCTCCTTAATCTCTGTGTCCATGCAAAATACGTCTTATAAAAAGAAGCAGAGGGAGTATTAGATAGCAACGCATGGGCAATGGGCAATGACAATGATACTAACAAGAGGGCGATATCCCTCAGATGGGGACACAGAAATTCATCCAAAATTTGACAATCAAGGCAGTGTTGATAATGATATTCGTCAATTGTGCTAGCTCTTCCCTAACTTTTGGGGACAAAAAATCAATTAATTTAGGTAGAGAACAAAAGGAGAGTTGAAAGACCGAATATAGCAACAGATGAGGAAATAGTGTTTTCTAATTTTTCTAAGTATTCAACACTCCTTCACTCCAATAATTACAAAAAGTTATGAACATTGGAATAAGAAACTAACACCAAACAAGCAACACAAGCATCTAAAATTTTGGAGTAAAATAAGGGAAATTGGAAGTAACTTTGTTCTAACTGTGGTACTTCAAAAAATCAGAAGTATCTTAGTTATAATCATGTACTTTCTTTCCTCGATGAACAGTGAAATCAGCTCAAGTTCAAAAACTAAAATTGATGGAACTTTTGATTTGAAGATCCAATGATATCAAATTTTGCAGAGATCTTCTCTAGGATATTATGAATCTATTTCAACAAATGATCATGAAAATCAAGACAAAAGTTGAGGCCTTTTCAGTTTGTTAGAAGGTTACACCGAAACCAACCCAAAACAAAAATTGGTGAATACAACTTGCTCGTGAGATGATGATGACCAAGAAGGGTCTAGATGTATTCCCATATATCACAACAAGTTAGATCATTATACAAACCAAGCCAAAAACTCTTGAATCAAGAGATGGACCACGAAGGCCAAAGTTAAGCAAAACCGGGTTTTCTCATGAATCTTGCTATCAAAGTGTCTAGATGGGTAGAGATATATTCTCAAGGATTATCTCCATCTTTTACACATCCTTGGCACAGCAAGCTCACAAGAAGGAAAGAAGAGAGATTAAAACTAACTAAAAGTTAAACACATCAATCAAAAATAAGAGGAACTCAAAAGTTGCACAAAGATTGATGTATTACTTACTTGAGAAGATAGATTTTGCAGCCACTCCACTTTGGAGAACAAAGAGCACCCAAGGTACTCACTCTCAAACCCTAACCCTAAACCTAGAAAAGAGAGCATAAGAGATGGGTTGGATGGTTAACCTTACATGTCTCCATCTCAACCCCTTTTATAGGTGGGCAACTAGCCACTTATTTATTTTAGTGGATATTACCACTATTACAATGGGAGAAATCTGTTAACCCCACACATAGGTTTTACTCATACAAGTTCACTTATACATGTTTTTCAAAGCGCATAACTGTGTATCCGCTAAATCCTTAACCTTCATTAGTCTTGATCAAACCAGCTCCACCTTGACCTAAACCGCTCTTTAACGCATCGCTCATGTGCCGCAGTTTTGATCCAAAATGGTTTCCGGTATTTTGGTAAAACTATGCAAATACCCTTCCTTAATCCGGTCATCATCAACCACTGCAAACAATTGCCATGCTTGTCACGTGTAAGTGCACCACTAACTTACCACGCGTCACTAAGTCGCTCGCATCCTGGTTCCACTGAATCACAGCTCACTTGGCCTATGCAAGCCACATGGCATCATCCCATCGTTCGAACTCGCCTTCAACATTTCATGCCCTTCTCGTGCCAAGCTTAAGCTCGCCGTCTCACCCGGCATCCTCAATCGTTTTAGGCCTCAACTCCTCTATGAGTCTAGCCCTGATCATCACCATTGACCACAGTTAACTCCAAGTGACCCTGCATATCCAAAGATAAAGAAATCGTTTTCAGGCAGAAGTTCTTCACAATTTAACCTACGTTAGCCAAGACATGTATCATGCAACCTTAATCCAATGACTCAGTCATCCCAACTCAATCCATGACTTAGATCCCTAAGCCTGTTTTTCTATGAAGATCGGTGAGTACCGCATTTAACATGACATTACTATCGCACCGTGGTACTACCACTGCTCAAAGCGGTACTTCCGCACTTTCGCTCCTCGCACATGACCTCTTTGGAAAAAACGTACCACATATAGTCAGAACTACCGTCTTGCGGTACTACCACACAAACCCTTGCGGTACTACCGCGTTTATATCTACGGTACTTCCGATATTTCTAAAACTTCTAGAATTCAGTCTAAACCAAATGCAATCTTTGCAAAACCGTTTGACCACTCCACCAAACTTACAATGGTTCATCATAATAATATTCTAGATCTTTTCACATAGTCCTTCAAAAGTGTATTTATATAGTTTGTTTTCGGGGTGTGGTCGAGATGATAGCTACTAGTCCTGTACTTGATTTCCTTGTGTCTTCTAGCGTAGCTGCACCATTGCGTGTTTGTGTGTATAGGCATGGACGTTGCCTGTGGCTGTTATGTAGATGTCATGTCAACACTAATCGTCAACGTTTTGATCGTGAAAACTAGCTAGAGCTAATTAAGGACGATAGAGAATACATGGCCGGGTCGATCTTAGCTTGCATGTTGCTCTCAACTCGATCGATCGACCTCATGCGTGTGTGAACTGGTCCGAGCATGGAGCCGTGCATGGGCGCATGCTTGAGGGCCATGTAACAATGACCACAAGACGCAAATATATATATATATATATATATATATATATATATATATATATATATATATATATATATATATATATATATATATATATATATATATATATATATATATATATATATATATATAAACAATTCTATAAGAAATTTGAGGGCATATTTGGAACAATTCTACAATAAATTGATCACATGGCAGCTAGCTAAGTAATGTATATTAACATTGCAAATATTGATTTGCACAGCCTACCTCATTTGCAACTCCCTGCCTCCAAGTAGGAAAAGACCCACACTGTGGATTGGGAAAGGGATGATAAATTTTTGCCAATTAAAAAAACAATTTATCGTGTGTGTATGTTTTTTTTTCCTGAGTTAGGTGATAGCACATGCTGTCCTATAATGATATGGTGAGGGCCATCTGGTCATCATCATGTGCATGGCAAGTGTGCTACCACACCCATTGCCCACTCTACCTTTTGTAGGGTGGCCCATCT
This sequence comes from Dendrocalamus sinicus, assembly GCA_036346575.1. Lineage (NCBI taxonomy): Eukaryota > Viridiplantae > Streptophyta > Magnoliopsida > Poales > Poaceae > Dendrocalamus > Dendrocalamus sinicus. The sequence goes on along the minus strand of JAYEVI010000378.1, from coordinate 52,456 downwards.
ATGGATGCATATATGACTTGCTTGATGGCTCCCATCTGGCTAACCAGATTTGATGGCCTCAAGTGTGTTTAGCATAGGGGTGAGATTTGCATGCAGATGAGAGCTCAACTGAACAATGTGAGAATTGTTCAGCATTGTTCTTGCTCTTTTAGGTTAGATTGTGCAAGAGCTAGCCTTTTCATTGGCCCACCAGCTTCTGTGCTTCATTTTTAGTTGATAATGGTTAGGAAATCCATCAACATATGCACATAGCTAGCTTGCAAAAGGAATTGGTCTTAAATGATGGTTGTGATCGATATGCCTTGCTTTGACGTGGTATTTCCTAAACCAAAAGATATATTAAACAAAGCTCAGCCTTCAAACCGATCTTGCTGATCATGGCACCTACACTTACGATCAACCCATGCATGCATGCAATACAATTTCAACTCAAAGACCAATACACACACACAGATATATATAATTTCTATATATATATATATATATATATATATATATATATATATATATATATATATATATATATATATATATATATATATATATATATATATATATATATATATATATATATATATATATATATATATATATATATATATATATATATATATATATATATATATATATATATCATGTGTGTCAGCACTATGATTTAAAATAACTATTTTCTCTATGTATCATGTGCAAAAAATTTAGAATTTTTGGATGTTAAGTTTAAGTTTAACTAGTTTGGTAACTAGTTTAAACAAGTTTGAACTGAAATTTAAACTTTAGTTGCCTACCTTGATAGTAGTTTGATTGTAGTATGTGCTGATTTTATATAAAATCAGCGAAACATGTAATCTAATTTCGTTTAAAAACTTTGAATCCGAGCATATTTTTTTAAAAGTATGTGTTTCATTTGAATTATTATATATATATATATATATATATATATATATATATATATATATATATATATATATATATATATATATATATATATATATATATATATATATAGACAAATGGTTCAATACTCTAGAGTACACACTGTCACTTCTCATATACTGATTAAACGAGTTATACATCTTTATCCTTTTGAGCATATTCTAATAATGGTTATAAGATCTACAAAGTGAGTTGTATCAAAATTTTCATCAAAGCCCACTTTTTATAGCATAATTTATGTATATACTCCTTTACGTATGAAAAGGATATAAAGCAAAACTAAAGGGTTCCGATGAATTTTTCAACCTTGTCATATTAGAGTGTCTTAGAATTAGTATTTAAATATACCGAAAGTGATAAAATATATTATAAATACATACATACACGCGCGTACATACGTACATGCACGTGCGTATGTATGTATGTGCCATATGCTAGAGCCCATTCAATCCATGCATTCATCAATAAATATACATACATATTCATTGCAATGACTTTCTTGAAAACAATAAATAATATAATACTATTTATTTATGTACACATATATGTATATACGTATATACAGGAGGACGAGTTCTTCAGCCAGAGTGATGGGTTCCCAGGAAGGCATTCCCACACAGCTGGAGGGGCAAGAACGGCCTCTACGCCACCGGCTTCACCAAGAGGGTCTCATGGGGACCTCCTACGATGCCTCGAAAATCGCGACCGACATCGCCAACCAGTGGACCGAGGCCCTCGCTAGCCCTGTTGCCGCTGACAGGAAAATCAGCAGTGCTGCTGAATCTACTGATGATAGTGCTTGAATTGATGCCAAGGCCATCCTAATTATCACGCTTCATTATATATGTTCTAATTTCACCTTTTTTAGGAATGTGTGAGCATGTGTGGTTGGAATTAATGTGTATATGTGTATCTGGAACTGTTTAATGTGTCTGTATATATGTAGCTGTATGCAGTCTAGTGATGCATTCGTATGCAATAATGTGATAAGAGGTCGTGCAGTATGCATGCCTAGCTTGTTCTTGATCTGTGTGCTAAATGCATGCAAAAATTGTCCTCACCATCCATAGGAATTATCGTGTTTCTTTGATTTACTTTTTCTGATTTTCATCCTTGTGAATGAAGCATCAAGTTCACCAAGATCTGAAGAACAGAGGCTTGGGCGGCAACCTGTCCAATGTCAGTTGTAAGGAGCAAAAATGAATCAGCAACGTTGGTTCGGCAATGCAGTGTGCTAATCATCCGGTGATATATACTCGATCTGAATGACTGTATGAGTGTATGACTGCATCAAGAATGGATTTGACAGGAGGCTGACATTTCCAATCAAAGAGGTGAGGTTCCTTTACGAAAGACCTGCATCACGCCGATTAGAATAGGGTATTGGTAGAATATGGATAGACTATACTAGCGCAGATTAAAATTTTCTATTGTATAAATCAAAAAGTCATATAAGTAAGAGATCATAAATCATTATCGCTTGATGTGCAATACAGCTGAAGTAGAGTTGAAGTAGCCTGTTCAACAAAGCACGCGTCAGTGTAGTGAAAATAATCGATCGTCCTTTGGCCAACTGTCTCCTCTTCGTGATCGTTTTGATCAGCGCCACAGTCATAACAACATCTCTACCAAGGTTCACACGTCCAGAGATGAAACGCCGTGCATCGTTGTGCTAGCACCAACACGCACAACAAGGGTTATAAGAGGTGGTGGTTAGGGTTTCGATAGGTGTATCTTGGGATCCCTCCCTCAGCCTTGCACCTCCCTTTATATAGCCTCCAATTAGATCCTTATTAGATATGATCAAATATCATCTCCAACTTAGAAAGTCGTAAACTGGATCTTTATCCAATACGAGTAGAGATCGTATCCCACTCAGAGAACATTCAACCGAACCATTAAGTGTGTAACTCAGAGGTTCATATATATTTGGCCATGGGCAAAAACTTCTTTCCAGATCATAAATCGATAACGCTCCCTAGCAGACATAACAACTCATAAATATATATATATATATATATATATATATATATATATATATATATATATATATATATATATATATATATATATATATATATATATATATATATATATATAGTATAAATAACGAGGGCTCCATGGTGCCCAGCACCACTCCTAAGAACCATCGATCGCTTTGAAATTCGTGCAAATCATAATGGATATTTCTAGAGATAACTTGAGATCCAACCCGTTAGAGAATTTTGATTTGGTAAGTGAGATTACTTCCATAAATCATTCATACGGTTGACAATGAATTCATTTGGCAATTATTTGAACTAGGAAATTTGTTTTCTTTTTATGATGGTATGTTGGGATTTTCTTTTGATTTTTTTGTTAACAGGTAAATTAAATTCATTTTTGAGTATATACCTTTTTTTAGATAATTTGTGAGTATATACCCTCTTAAAGATTAATTCTGACGGCATTCATTTTAAAATTAATTCGTCGCTTACATGCCATACAAATTCGCGATAGAGTCTTTTCTGTACCACACAACAAAAATTGTTGAAGGCCTACATAAGGTATTTATGTACCGATTCTTTTGTCTCATGATACTAGATCAAATTCAAGATGAGAAGCATGTCATTCTGTGATAGCTCGATCCTTCATTTGAACCTGTAGTGGATTACTCAGTTATGATTAACTTCTCAACCACATTTGGCATGGCTATGCACTTCTTTAATCTAACCACATCAAGGGGTCCAAAGATATCTCTTCCTTTATATTGGAGGGTTAAATTCCATCTTAATGCTCACATTCCTCTGCATGTTTTATAATAAGTTCAAGCTACCTTTATGACCACCCAGTTACAGAGTAGTGTTTGGCAATATCTAAGTAAATTATTACATATCTAGAAAATCATGACGATTTTAGGTCTAAGCATCCTATATACACTATGTATGAGACCAACTGATGACACTTAAGAATATAACAATTCCCACAGTATCTCATGGCAGGTCAATTCAACACCACATTCTCTAACATATGTCCATATTATTGATTTGATATCCTAATATCGATGATCCATAAAACATGATCTTCAATCAATATATGTGCTGATTTATAAATCATAATTGTCTCACATAATGATATAAGATTAAGGATAATTTAGAATAGCATTAAAATATGAATAAAAAGTTCTACGAACAAAACACATACTTGTTAGGAACAAACTAATATAAATTTAAAAGATCATAAATATAAAAATAATACAATTATCTCTATGACTATCTTTAGAAAATATCACTAACACGGAGCTCATGAGCTAGCCCAGTAGAAAAGAAAAGAAAAACAGACTTTGCTCTTCGGCTACTAGCACCGCCCTGAAGGTATCCGGATTAACATGAACCTGCGCTGGGCATGGCTACGCCGTGCGCAGGTTAAATGGGCCTGATGGGTTCGATTGATTTTGAATTGAAAGCCTATGACCTGATCGAGTTGGGTTGAATTGAATCCTCAGTTGATTCTTCCGAGTGGCGCAGAAGTAAACAGAGTACCGAGCGTAGCTCAGTTGGCTTGGGCAGCCGTTGTGCTCAGCCCACCTGCGTCTGAATACTGAGGCGCCCTCGTGCTCACCAATTTAACAAATTGGTACGTACATGTACGTGCGCTAAGTAGCATGCACTCAGGGCCGTCCCGGCCAAAATCGAGGCCCTGTGCAAAGTCTAAAATAGGGCCTCGTAGGCTAGCGAAATAGGACCATAAATAATATATAAACAATAATGTATTACATTAAAATGTAATATGTTATGAATTGTACCTATTCAACCCTTCGTCGCATAATGTTTACTTGAACATCATCATTCTTTTGGTGTTCTTCGAAATGAAATCTTCAATGATAGACTCATAGTCAATCTTGTCCAGCATGTCGCCCTCAAGTGCTATTGTAGCCAAATCAAGAAGCCTTTCTTGCGTCATTGTAGAACGCAAATAATTCTTCAATAACTTCAATTTTGAAAAGCTTCGTCACTGATGCAACGATCACAGAATGGTCAACAAAACTCTATATGCAATAGTTGCATTGGGGAAACAAATGATGTCGCTTCAAGAACTTTAGAATATCAACAGGCCCATATCTTCTTTTGGAATAAAATCTTGAAGAAACCTCAGCTCCACATACAGTTCATTAGTATCAATATCTGATTTTCCATCTCTTTTAAGAGCGGCCTCAAGATTATCACAGGAAGATCTCAAGCTATTATTATCCAATGACCGCAATATATCAAAAGTAAATAAGAAACAAAAATTCTCTCGTAACCTTGATACTGCTCAAATCTTGTTGTTAGTGAAGAAATAGCTTGATCAACAATGGGTATAAAATAGTTGATTCTAAATGATTCTCTCTGCAGTGTGGCAACATTTGTGTCATCCGGGTTCTCATCAAATTGCTCGTGGATGGGCTGCAGAAAGCACCCTTTGAGATAAAGGAATAAACTTGTTTCCTGCAGTTGATTTTCCTCGGGCCTCTTATTTCCTCAACAAACACGGAAGACCAAGTGAGAAAAACAAAAATTTATTTCAAGAAAAAATGATGGATGAATCATCGGAAGTCTGGAACTTCTCTCGATATATTCCCATCAAACAAAATAGAAGATTGGATCGCCAAAGTAAGTTGATTCTGCAAACCAAAACAAAAGGGAAAGCAGAGATCAGCTCACTTGTAGTCTACATGGCACGTTGAGCTTGACTCGTCGGGAAGAATGAAGACACGCCACACGCACGACTAGGAGGGAGAGGAGCCTGCGATGTCGTGAAATCGAACATACGCGAGTATTGTTTTGGGCTACGGCTACGCACCAATAGGACTTGGGCCAAAAATAGAGACCAGGACTTATATACTATTGGGCAGTACACAAGGTATTGGGGGCCCCGAAAATTGGGGGCCTGTGCATCGCACGCACGCACTTGCCTGAGGATCGAACTGCATGCACTCATGCTCGAAGACCTTATAGTCTCTAACCATATACACACTCGTGGAGTTAAAGCCACTTTTAATACTATTTCGTATCGTATTTACAAAAATAGCTATATGCAGAGCGTATTAACAAAAAATATCGTTTCTCACTACAACAAAACATCCGTGGGGAGACATCATATTTGTAGGTTAGAGACGCTCGCTTCGCCTCCCATGCACAATTGAGGCACTTTTATAAAGCGTCATAGAAACGTCTCTACATGAACCGTCTCAAAATATAGAGACGCTCTCTAGGCGTGCCTATATTATTTGAGACGCTTCATTAGAGACATCGCATTGTATCCCTATAAAGTTAGAGACGCTTTTATAAAAACGGCTGCACCACGTCTCAATTAATATAGGCACGCATGCGTTGAGACGTTATGTGCCGCCTTAAGATGTCCTATGTAGTATGTATTTTTATTTTGATTGGTATATGTTTTCTTCTATACACACAAATACGTATCCGTATGAGAATATAGTATTCCATATATTTATTATATATACATGTATATATAATAATTTTATAAACAGCACCATAATATTGAGTACATATTTTATAAAATATAAGGAATGGGCGTAGTACAAATGAGATATCTTGTTATAAGAAAAGCAAACCAACTACAATCGAACCAAGCCACACCTGGGCAAACCATTGGCAATTGACAAATTCACACCATTGCACCCTCCAAACCTCAAAGAAGTTTACATAAGAGAGGTTTACAAATAATTATAGCATCCATTTAAATCAACAGAGTTCACAACTAAATAAAAATCTAATATGCGATAAACACATGTCGGTAAAACATCCTCCAATTTGACACACATCTTTTTAAACGCTATAATAAATCATCGTGTCTATTTCTTCAATCGAAAATTGTGCATCGGTCTTCCACTGCATTTCTTTTCATAGTCCTCCATATCCTGCAAACATAGCAATATTAACAACAAAATATCAGATATGAGCAATCATGAAAAATCTTACGGTACAAGTTCGATTAATTAAACTAGAAGTGGCATACCTAGCGAGTAGAACGTTTAGGCTTTTTACTCGAAGCAATAGATATTATATGAGTAACAAGACACAAATATTTCTGGTAGGAAAATTATTCTTGTAGTTCAAAGAATTGAACTTACGTAGAACCGTGGCCAAGCAACAACACAACCAGTTGCATCCTTTACTGCATGCATATTTTTCAAATGGTCTAGGCAGCCTCTCATCACCAATATTTGTAACACCATGAATAGCCACCCCATAATATTCATCTCCAAGCATGTTTCTCCAACCACATGTGTGCTATCTGAACTAACTAAATTTCCTTTGGCCACAACTTTACCTTTGTATATTGGATTCAATGAAAATAGGTACACTACCCTTTGATCCTATCATTTTAAGAAAAATGTCATTGCCATTCACAAAAAATGAGCATTGTCATTCATTAACATATAAAATACTTGTTTTATTATTAAAAATGGTAACACATCTTGCATTAGATGAATCGTCCTTTAGTACTCTCTTTGTTTGAGGCCCTGTGTTAGATAGTTTAAACAATTAAAACAAATGCATCTGCAGACATGATCAGCAATACTACTGCTAGTAACATGCAACCATAATAAATTTATTTTCTTGATCAATAGTTTGAATCTAACTCAGTGGCTTTTTCATGTTGTAAAATTGGTTCCACATAACCTTGATGCTTTTGGGCCTTTTCGCAGAGCTTCAATGCTTACTTGCTGCAATTCAAATTTAGTTTTGTTATATAAATTGTGAGAATAAGGAAATTTTCAGTGCTAGAATAAGATTTGCATAACACACCTTTACAATCATTGGTTGATTTGGTAAAGGTTTACTAGAACAACTCTCCTTATATGAGAGAGAGCAAGATGTAGACATGGAAACATACTATAGGTTAGCCAATGAAGCTAGCAAACAGTTGTACCCAAGTTGTCAGAGGTTTTCAAAGCTACAATTCATTGTTACACTTCTGATCATAAAAAATTTATGGGGAGTAAGTAATGCCTGTTTTGAAGAACTTCTTGCACTTGTAAAGGAAGCACTTTCCTAAAGGTGAAAGTTTGCTCAAAAGCTATCATGAGGCTAGAAAATTTATCAAAGATGTAGGTGTTGGATATGTTAATATTGATGCTTGAATATTATATAGGAAAGAGTATGACAATGCCTCTTCATGCCCAACTTGTCGTACTTCTAGGTGGAAATCCAAAAAAAAGTTGTTCTATATGGAAGCATGTGCATAGAGTTCCTATAAAAGCTATTCACCATTTTCCACTTAAAAGAAGGCTACAAAGAATATTTATGTCTCCAAAGACAACATCTGATGCGAGATGGCATAGTGAATGTCATATGAAGGATGGTTTCCTAAGGCATCCAGCAAATACTACTTCATGGAGGGACTTTGACTTTAGACATCCAGTGTTTGGTTCTAAATGTCACAATATTAGGCTTTCTTTGGCAACAGATGGTTTCAATCCATTTTGAACTTGTAGTGTGTCCCATAACACATGGCCTATAATTTTGATTCCATACAATTTTCCACCATGGATCTGCATGAAGCCATCAAATTTCATTCTCTCTTTACTAATATCTAGACCAAAATCCCCTAGAAATAATATGTATGTTTATTTCCATCTAGTAATTGAAAAACGTCATTACTTGTTTCGTAAAGATGTATGGACATTTGATGCATCTTGTTCAGAATGGCTCACTCTACACGCTGTAGTACTAGTGACCATTAGTGATTACCCAGGTAATGCATACCTATCTGGAAGGAAAACTAATAGAGAGGTCATGTACTTTCAATGATTACAATTATTGTTTACCCTTTTTATTTTATGGTTCGGGATTTTTTGATGTATTAATGTTGGTGATCTCCTGCAACTTTTGGAATAAGGCTATAGCAAATGGTTAGCAGTTACCTTTATCATCTTCTGACAATGGGCTATGTTTAGGAAACCAAACTATGGAACTCTAGCAAGAAGGCACAAAGAAATAATGTCTGGCTTTTACTACCTAGACTTTTTTATTTTATGGAGGAAACATAAGTATCCATGTGTATGAAAGTAGTGTGACATGTAATATCACTTGGGCATGTCTTATGGACCATCTATATGAAGTGCTTATTTACTATGCTTGAGGTGTAGATGTGTGTAATCCTTTTACTTCCACTATGCATTATTTGATATTTGAGATGAATGTCATGTATATAGTGTATAGACAAGGATGAATGCAAAAACAAAAAAAATGGCATCAAAAGTTTTGTAGCTTAGCTCTAGTTGAACTGATAGAAGATAACTGCTGCAAGGTATATAATAAATGAAAGAGTCAAAAAAATGACAAACTTTGATCCAAAATTTTATCAAGTAAATATTGCAACACACGTACATTATTTGGTATATTGTTCCCATTGACATGTGAATCCTCAAGGTTGATAGCAACTCTGTTTGTCATATTATTATCAACTTGTTCAACAATATAACCTGCAATAAAAAGTAAAAACACAAGTGTTGCCAAAGTAGTGCAGCAATGTTGACTAATAAATCTTTGCATTTTTAATTCGTATATACCTCATTGGTTCCATGCTCACGTGGCAGCATTGATTCCACACTTCTGTGACTTGTTTTGGACCTTTTGGCAGAGCTTTCCACACTTAATTGCTACAATAAAAAAGGGGCAAAATTATATACATGTTATGAAAGCCAAGTTGATTCATTGAAACAGTGATATTTTCATAATTCACCTTGGCAGTTGTATGTTCATATGGTACAGATATATTGGCATGACGATCTTTTGCATTAGTACACTTACTAATATGTGATTGCTGCAGCTTACAATAAATGCCAATATTTAGATATTGCGAGAGCATAAATTAAAATTTATCAAGCACGCAAGCACTACATCACCTGCACATAATTTGGCGTGGCATGAACAACAGCATATGACCTCTCAAGGTTATTATCAAGTCCATTAGTACATGACCGAATAGCTTTAGACCTTTTGGCAGAGCTTTCAGTGCTTGATTGCTTCAATTGAAAGTAAATTAAGTTAATCTACATATTGCAAAAGCACATGGTTCAATAGCATAGTGCGATTTTCATAAGTTACCTTGGCAATCATGTGTTCATGTGGTATGCAGATGGATTGGCACGAATACGCTTAGTTGAAGTAAACCTCGATGTAATGCAATTGCTGCAAATTATAAAAAATAACAACATAAAACTTTGGCAAAGCATCGCTTAAAATTTTCCAGTTAATACAACACCGCACATTGTTTGGTGTAGAATGGACATTTTCATACAATTCGTGAAGATTGTTTTCAAACTCAAATGGGATATCATTACCAACTTGTTCGAAGTATCAACTGAAAGGAAAACCAAAAACATATTGTTAGCTCATAGTGTATTTGTTAATTGATCTTAAAAAGATGAGCCATAGGTGCTTACTTCATTATTTTCTTCGCTAGCATCATGTTTCTCCAATCCTCTCTAGGGAATTTTGGCTCTATGAAGGCCTGCATGAGATTCATATTACCACTCATGTCCTCTATTTTATTGTTCATTGCTTTTACTGCTCCTTTAAGCATTTCTTGTTGCTCAGATTGCCCAATGTCATCTACTTCCTGAGAAACTTGTATTTGGCTCCAATTCTTCTGATCATAGTACCCTCGAAGTTTTGTCTCTTTTCCAACTACACTTCGAAATACTTCATTATAATCTTTTGATGAAATAATGCCATAGTTATCATATTTCCTTTTAGCTAACTCATCATAAGCTGTTTCCTACATAAGTAAATATGTATTTAGTAAATCAAAATTATGAATCAAATAGTATTTCTAAATGCAACTTACAAGAAAAGCAATATACCAGTACTTCCTTCATACGTGCATCCTTTTTCTTATGGGCTTCATCCCATACGTCAATATCATGTACTTTTCCTTTATTTTTTTCTTCCTGTGCAACAAACCAAATTAGAAGATTTATCAAATTTATGGTTAGATAGCTTTTTATCTTTAATAATAACAACATTTAAGTCTAAAACAATTAACACCATCTCTTTACAAAGCCTAGCGTGGCTTTTTCTCCCAGTTGTATGTGGATTCTTCTGTTGTTTCGCGCATTCAGAGTTTTTCTCACATAATTTCTGGAAATAGTAAAGCTTCAGTCAATAATGGGAATTAGAAAACAAATTTCGAATACAAGTTTAGCCTAAAAATTGACTTGTCACCTTGTGTTGGTCCTGACACCATATTGCAAGCAGAGCACCCCATTGATATTCATTAACACCTTTTGGGACATCTTTTAATATTTCATTTAGAGTCCTCTCATCATGATTAAAGTACCTTTTCTTCAAATGATGTTTGTAAGATCTCCACCCCTTTCCAACTTTCATTAGATCCACTCTTGTAAGATGCTTAGTCTCGAGGGGTAGATAAATTTAATCTTTAAAAGATATAAACAGGTTAGTAGTGTAAAAGCATGATGATGCATGTTACTAAATATTAAATAATAGTTCACCTCCACATCAGTGATTATGCTCTTATGTGGTTCCACAAATAATTCATCGTCCCATTTTGGAATGTGCAAGGTGCAAATGTTGAATTCTCATGTAAGTGATCAAGATACGAGCCAAGAATGGAACCTGACCTATCATTCGGAACACCATTTTCATCCGTCTCCACAATGACCTTACCTTGCTTTAATTGCTCCATGTTTTTTACCTTAAAATCTCCAAGAATCTGCCGCACTTCTCCATTTGGCCCTACATTTTGGACCATTTGAACTATACGTCATAGGGAAAATCATATGCACTTAGAAATTCAAAAAAAATGAAACCTTATGCAACTTACAAATTATTTTAATTGGTCTTTTGGATGCAAGAGGCAACTCTGCTATAATGTTATCAACATGTGGATGATCTTCTACATTATATTCTTGCTGTTGTATATTACCTTCATCATGATCTTCAATATGCATGTGCAAATCATCATCTTTAGATTGTGCATCTCCATCTATATTTTCACAATTGAAGTGCCAATTTTCTTCTTCAACTTCCGCATGTCCTACACCTTGTACATCTAGGTTTAACTTCCGTAGCCGCCTTGGTACCCTCATCATAATTGTTAACTAAAGCAATAAAAAAATTATGAAGTCAACCCCACGTAATGGAAGTTACGACACACATATGTACCTTAATTATTTGTGAAAACAGGAATGTATAGAACAAACAAAGAAATAGAGAATAAATTAGGATATTATAAAACTATATGTTGAGACTATGCCACCTAGCCTGCTGAACAAATTGTACCCAAAATTGATCAGCTAACGGAACCCCCCCAAAATTGATCAGCTAACGGAACCCATTGGAAGTCTCCCTCGTTGTCCGTAATTACAACAGTTCGACGGCACAGACCCATCGTGATGGACCCAAGCAAACAAAATAAGAGCAAAAAAAGATAACCTAGATCGATCCCCTATGACGGTAGGGATTAACTAAGTGAGAACACCTGCGCAAGGAAGAACGGAAGCACAGCACCGGCCACCGGCGGCCGTCGCCAGACTGAATTTCAGTTACGGAAGGGAGAAGGGAAAGGAAGAGGGAGGCGGGGGGAAAATAGATCGCGATATATATATTAGCGAAACTTTCCGATAGAAAAGCGGGAAAAAAATATCCGCTGGAGCGGTAAACAAAATATATTTCAGAATCGATGTTTGTTTATTTGTACGGAACAAAATTCTCTCAGCACTAGTTGCTCGTGGCGGTGTGCTAGTTATCAAGGTATTCTTTGTTTTTGAACTAATATCCAACAATGTCCCGATTAAATTATCACACACATTTTTCTCTATATGCATTATATCTAGATTATGCCTTAATTTGTTGCGCTCCCAATATGGTAGCATGAAAAATATGGACTTTTTTTTCAACCAATCATCAGGTTTCTTTTCAGTCTTACTTGGGTTACCACATAATTTCGCTTTACATACCTCTCTTTTACGCTTGAGTTCCTGGTTGTTGCTTATGTCGTTGCTATTTTTGTTGGTTTGCTTTTTCCTTTTGCCGCCTTCGTAGGCTTACCTTTTACCTAATACAAATACTCGCCTACAACATTCTCAAAACAAGTTCCATCCAATGTATTACGTGCAAGTTCCTTCTCTTCAGTGCCATCAAACTGACTCTTCCACCTTCGAAATATATGGCCTTGTGGCAACCATCGACGATGACCCAAATAACAAAATTTACCGCCCTTTTTTAGACGAAATAATTTTGTTAATATAGCACACGATGGGCATGCATATTTCCCGCCCGTACTCCAGCCAGATAGGTAAGCTAGTGCAGGAAAATCATTCAACGTCCATAATAGTGCAGCTCGGAGAGAAAATGTATTCCGTGAAGAAGCATCGTATGTTTCCACACCATCCCATAGTTGCAAAAGCTCATCAACAAGTGGCACCAAATAGACATCTATATCATTCCCAGGAGAATTTGGTCCAGGAATGATCATCAATAAAATTAATGACGTTTGTTTCATGCAAATCCAAGGTGGTACATTGTAAGGAACGAGCATTACCAGCCAAGTGCTATGCTTTGAACTCATATTCCTAAAAGGGTTAAATCCATCACTAGCAAGACCAAGGCGTACATTACGGGTATCTGCAGAAAATTCAGGATAGCAAACATCAAAATCTTTCCAAGCCTCACCATCAGCCGGGTGTCATAGCAATCCGTCTTTTGTACGACCCACCTCATGCCAGCGCATATCACATGAAGTTTTGTTAGTTAAAAAAAAGTCTTTGGATTCTTGGTATCAATGGGAAATAACGCAACACTTTAGCCGGTTTCTTTTTTCCTTTTGATTCAATTGGAGTCCCATTCTTATCAGTTTTCCAACGAGGGGTACCACACACATGACAAGACTCTTCTATAGCTCACACACCTCGATATAGCATGCAATCTTTAGGGCAAGCATGCATTTTTTTATAATCAAGCCCTAAACCACTTGATGATTTTTTTGCTTCATAACAATTCTTTGGTAAGTTTGCCTCCGTGGAAGAGCGCCATATAGCACACCAAGTAGTGCTGTAAAAGATTCTTGTGTCCATCCATGTATGCATTTTAGGTGATACAAAGTGACTAAGAACGACAACCTCGAAAATGTTTCACATCCATGATATAGTTTTGTATTTGCATCCTTCATGAAGCTTGCAAACATGTCTTGTTCCCCACCGTATAATCATCTCCCAATGTGTTATTCCTGTTCTTGGCCATATTAGCTTCCATACTACCAAGTCAAAATCAATATCATCTTGTTCACCAATAGAAGTACTTGATAGAGATTCACAGCTATCTTCCATGACAAATGCAGCTTTTAGGATTCCTTCCATGTCATCCAATCTTTCTTGTGCACCTTCTACAACAATACTCCTCTGAGCACTAGCAACAGGAATTTTCTTAGAATAACTCGATACAGAGGACCAAATACTAATGATGGTGGTTCATATTTCGCCATGGTGAACCCACTTTGTATAACTTTGAAGAATACCACACATCTCAAATGAGTTTTAACTCTATCATAATTCGAGTTACTCTGTTTCTACAGTTCACGCAGGACAAAGGATCTTGGCACCATCTAGAATATCACGGAATGCAACAGATAGAAAATATGTGACACCATCTTTATAAGAATCAGGTGATCTTGGTTCACTCATCCAACCTCGATCCATCACTCTATGGTATGTCAGAATAGTAATAGCAAAGATTCTAATATCTAAATTGGCATGACGATGTTGTAAGCACCAGTAAATTAAATCAAACACTCAATCAGAAAAGTCACAAACTAACCAAAAAGCTCGGCCCGATTGACCGGTCGCAGGGGAAGCCGATAGCCGCAGCGGTTGGATCGTCTATCAGCCGAGTGTTCAAAGGACTCACGATGCCGTATGCGGCGCCAGCGCAGCCCGGGGGAGCTGGGGAGGCAGCCGGCAAGAGATCAGATCGGGAGATCCTATTTTCTTCTATATGCGCCGCAGCCGAGGAGGGGCGCCGCCGCCGGTGGCGCTGTCTAGAGGCAGGAGCCGAGTGGCGCTGGTCAACTGGGAGGGGCGCGCGGGAGGGGGCGGCCGAGCCGGGCGGCGCTGCCGGGAGGCGGGCGCGCTTGGCCGAGGCGCGGGAGGGGGCAGCCGAGGCGAGAGCAGGCGGTCTTGGCCGGTGGCGAGGTGGCGCCGGAGGGGAGCGGCTGGTCGGGAGCGGCGACGCTGCCGAGAGCGGGCGACGCCGAGAGGGGGCGGATCGAGGCGGGCGACGCCAGAGGGGGCAGGTCGAGCCGGGCGGCGCTGGCGGGGAGGCGGCGCGCGGCGGGAGGGCGGGCCGAGAGCGACGGCGCGACGAGATCCAAGAGGCGAAGAGGCGATGAGCAATGGGCCGAGGCCGGAGCCGAACACGGAGTCGCCGGACGAGGCTTTGTCGGGTTCACCGAGTCGCCGGTCGCGCGAAATGGGCCGCATCGGCGTAGCGCAACGGCCGTATTGAAGATCGGGTCGTGGGCGAGCGTGGAGTCGCGGAGATAGTGGCGCCAGCAATAAAATACGTTACGGACCGGGCCAATCTTGCCAATATTACCCGAGCCGACTCAAATTACCGGGCTATATACTACATACATTTTTATACCCGAGCTAAAGCTCACCTTTCCGTGGGCCCAATTCGCCTCGACAATGCGTGAACATTCTAAATCTTAGGTTGAGAGTTCAACTCGATTGATATTTTTTATGTTTTCAGCCACTAGACAAAACGAAAGAAAAGTCTCAAAGTTGTGAGTTCGAACTTTGAGATTGATATTTTTATGTTTTATATATATACCGTTATTTACACCATTTTGTTTTTTTAATATTCTTATATGGAGATAATAGATAAGATGTCTCAAATGATAAATAAGACATCTAAAATTTCGTCTCTATACATGAGACGTACTCAAAACGTCTCAGTGACTGCTTTAATAGAATTTAATAGCTGCAACCCTTTAGAGCGTCTCAAACTGTGTCTCTATTTCAATTGTGGTTCTAAAAAGAGAGACATGATTCAAAGCGTCTTAAACAAAACGTCTTAATATGTTCATTTTGTTGTAGTGTCTGCCATCCGGTGCGCGAGCGATAGCGCCATGAGGCAACACGCGATCTTTGCCACCAAGAAGAGCGCGCCCGCTCACACTAGACTGCAGCGGCACCCACTGCCCCGCCCATGATGAAGGGACTGTGAGGTAATTGCGCCATAATTTTTTTGTTGAGTATTTGTTTGAATTTTTAAATATATCGATTGAGCTCAAAAAATTATAAAAATTTATGTACAGTGTTCCACACAACGTACCTTGTAGTGTAATTTTTGGTAATTTTATCCATTGCGAATGTTGCTAAAAAATTCATACAATTTTGATATTTTTATGAGTTTTTACGTATAGCAAATGAGCTTCAAAAATTACAAAATTTTATGTGAAGCCTCCCGATATAGTAATAGTTATTGTGTAATTTTTGAGAATTTTATATGATCTGAATTTATCACATTTATTCGGGTTAACTTAATCATGAATTTACAATTTTATACATTAGGAATTTGTACAATTACAAGTAATTATAGTAGTACAAAAAATGCATCACACTGGATGCGATATGGCTCACTCATCTGAGCCATTGCTATCTTCTCGCCGCGCTTGCTTCCCCGTATGTGGCCTTGTCTTCCGTCGCGCACGAGCATATACTGTTGGGTACGTCAGTCGGTCCGAAGGTTGCGTCTCAGGTTGGAGGAGGTATGGAGACCGTTCTGTCTGCTTAACAGCCGGCGATGGTCCAATAGACTGAGGTACAGTAGGCTGACTCCGGTAAAGGTCAAAGTCGTCTAGCTGAGACATGCCGAACTACGAGCCACTCGCAATAATGTCGTGTACGAAGGACCCTAGAAATCCCCCTCGTGGTGTGAAAGAGTTCTCGCCCTGACCGTACAATGTGGTAGCGAAGCCAGAGGAGCTCTGCCCACTGAAGTGTCAAACCCTGGGTATGCTGAGAACGCTGAGTTCTGCCCTGCATACGCTGCAAACCCTGGCGCTGTGTACTGCTCTCTGGAAGCATCTGGGAGACTCGTGTGGTCATCAGTGGACTCGTCGTCACCCCCATGTTGAACTGGAGGCTGCAAGATGAAACGATATTAGTCACAATAAATATTATGGATGTACAATGCGAATCTCATACCTCTTGAATGTACAGCGAAGATGAACGACAGCGACCGGTAGTCTGTGCAGGTGGTGCGGATGGCAAAAGTGATGCATCTCGACGATGGACCTGAGGTGGGAGAACGCTATGATGTGAGTAGAATGCAAGGCGTAATAGGAAAAAATGTAGGTTCGTACGTAAATTACCTCCTCATTGGTACGGCACACGGATGATCGGTGGCTAGTACTATGACGCCATACAGACTCAGTAGATTGTGATGGCCGACCGGACACACTAGGTCGCGATGATCTGGTGGGTGAATATGGTGCCCCATTGGGTGGCTCATGTGCGCACTGTGATGCATGGAACGGCCGCAGCTTAGGTTGTACACTATTTTTTTGGCCTGCTTTAGGATGAACTTCATAGTCTTCTGCAGGGTCGGTGGCATCTCCGGGCTACTGATGGCAGTCTCTGACGCACTTGCGATGCACTGCACCCGATCCAACTAAAGTGACATACGAAATAGGTTCTATAACAAGTAGTATGAATTTCTTGAATGAAACGATAAGATAGTTGAACTGTCTTACGCTATCACGCCGCCGCGAAGTGTTGTGGGGATTGATGGAGCATTCCAGATGTTTCTCGTGCATGATGTGCTCGGGGCAATCTGGTAGAGCAATGGTTAGTCTGCTGCGTGACTAGGGTACATACCACCTGTGTGCTCGCCGTATGTCCGACGCCGCATGATGCTGCTCCATGACAACATCGACGTGTGCCCTTTCCGTCCATGCTATCGTCCATTGCTGCTACATTGGCCGCCATCAGTATTATGCCGACCAACCCTCGATTGCCTGCATTTCCAGAATCATGGACGTTACAAAGCAAGACATACGAAGTGTTGGAAATCAAATTGCTAATTTTTTATTTCTTATTGCAAATATTAGTTAATTTGATTGTACGTGACATGGGAACTTATTTTTAATCTGAACCGTTATAACTCGGGTCTACCAGATGGTCGCTAGATCTTTTTTGTTAATGTGAGAATTTCTTCAGAGTGACTAATTAGTGTGTCTGTGTGTATAGATAGATAGAAAGAAAGAAAGAAAGAAAGAAAGAGGGCGTACCTTGTGCACACCAGGGAGTCGGTGCACGTGTGCACGTTAGCGATCTCGTCCGTCCGATCTGGATCCTACGTTTGCGATACGAGGAGCGCGCATTTTGCACGAAACCCTACCACAGCGCGCGCGTTTTTCTCTTCAGGCCCCAGCAAAACCCGAGCGAGCGTTGACTGCCGCATCAAACGCAACCCCCAAATCAAACCCTATCCCTACCTCTCCTGTCGTTCTCAATTGGCCCGATTTTCCTAGAATGACGCGGAAGGCCACGGCGTCTCCCCGCCCGAAGCCAACGGCCGCAGCGAGAAGGCCAACAGCGCCCGCCCTTCTTTATTGTTGATTTTTTTTCTTTTATGGATTCATGTGGTTAGATGGAGGTGAGGGCTTGTGATGATTCAGGTCCGAAAGGATCTTAGCGGATTTTGGTGAGGCGATTGATTCATTCGCCGCCGATTGATTTCATGTTGTTACACACATGAAGCCTTCGCTGCTCATCTTTTGCATCGATTTCCTCACTGCTTTCTTAGCCGGTTATCGGTCTTGTCATTTTTGTGCCCTTACATCTGCTCGCTTGGTTTTTTTGTCGCGCGTTTTTTCTCGATGCAAAAGAATATATTTTTTCTCGCTTGTTCATCGTCAAATTTGTCGATGCAATGCGATGATGAGTTAAATAGGTTTCGCGGTGGTGGCATCTGCGCCGTGAGCCTTGAACCATAAAACGAGTTCTCTTCCACCGAGCATTGCGCCATCTCGAGTCTTATTTTCTGTCTAGTTTTTCTGCGTAGCGAATGATGGATTTATGGAGAGAATTTCGCAAATAAAATTGTTGTGGAAACATTATGACACGGCAGCGATCTGCGTGATGCATCATTGGTGCAAAACGCGAGTGTGCAATTAATCGATCGAAGATCGATTCTTCTTACCGCATCGCTGATTACATCGACTGATGAATGGAAAAAAGTTTACAAGAAATCAAAAGAAACGAACACCGAAATTCGCAAGTCACATAAAATCGTCTGCTCGACAGTGTTTGACTCAAACAAGTGTCTTTGGAAACATTACAAAGAAAATGCAAAATGGTCGAATCTCAAGCGCAAGAGCAACGGACTTGTCACATGGAATACCTTTGTACGCATTTAACGATTTGAGCTTCACGAAATCTCTGGCCCTTGCCGCCAGCTGCCGTGCCCGTGATTGTTCATGTTGTTGGGTTGATCTCGGCTAACCAATCCCGAAGTTTTGGAGAGACAACGCGTCTCCACTCGCGCCATGATCGGAAGTGTTGCAAGCAACTCTTGGTTTCATCCCACCCGGTGCCATATAAAAGGA
Organism: Dendrocalamus sinicus; assembly: GCA_036346575.1. Classification (NCBI taxonomy): domain Eukaryota; kingdom Viridiplantae; phylum Streptophyta; class Magnoliopsida; order Poales; family Poaceae; genus Dendrocalamus; species Dendrocalamus sinicus. The sequence goes on along the minus strand of JAYEVI010000378.1, from coordinate 32,896 downwards.
CAAGAGTTTTCGCAGGTTTGACACACGAGTTGTTCAAGCCCCAAAAGAACCCACACAAACCCGATCTATTACGGGCGCTCAGGTGAACGAAGGCCGAAGCTCTTCTCCGTCCACGGCTCCGTCATCCCCGCCGGCCAACCTTCTCTACGTCATCAACCGAGCACCTCAAGATGCCCTCCTCGAGTTCGGGTAAGTTGATTATGCTTCCGCTCTAAAGTTTTGCTAGGTGTTCATGATTGAATCTAGGTTTAAGGGTATTGTTCATGTTAGACTTAGATTAAAACTGGCATTTGGTATCAGAGCCACCTAGATTTGTCATGAACCCTAATTAGCACCTCCCGAACATTGGATCTCGGATTCAGAGGCATAGACCTAAGATTAATGGCTCGGTTAGCAATTAGAAGGAGGGGATTTATGAGTTTTTAGACAAAATCTTAATGAACTCCCAGAAGACAAACCCCGAACCATCAAAACCCAATTAAGAAATTTTAGATCGGCGGCAAAAAAAAATCTTACGGCTTGTGGGCGCCGCCGCTTCCACCGTCACCGCGGAACGCGCCGCCGCTCCGCTCGGGGCCGCCCTCCTCGCCGCCCGCTATCGCTCCGCTCGAGACCGCCGCTCCGCATGAGCGCGCAGGAGCCGCTGCCGTCGCCTTGCTCCGGTTTTTTCGGGACGATTCGGACCGAACGGCATTTAGGGTTAGGGTTGCGGGTGTTTTGTCTCGGCTGCAGCGTGCGCTGGCCATCCGATGAGAGTCTAACGGCGCGCGTGCGTGTGCGATTTCGGCCGCGCGCGTGGGTGGGCTGCGTGCCTATGCTGTCGGGGCGCGCGGGTATTTTCTGACCGCATGTTTTTTTAGGCCGCGCCGGTGATTTAGGCCACGCAGCACGCGTGAATGGGCCACCGTTTGCGCATTTTTGTCAGACCGTGCGCAGGCGTGTGCGTTCTCCGGGCCGGCCGCGTGAGACGCATGGTTTTGCTGGGCCGCGCGCGTTTATGGGCCCCACGTGCGACATTTATTTTTGGGCTGCGCGCGGGTGCTGGATTTTTTCTTTTGAGTCGACTGAGGTTTTGGGCTGCACATGGGATTTTCGGGCCGAGCACAATTTAGGCTGTACGCAATTTTGGTGGGCCGTGAGCATAGTTTTGGGCTGTTTTCCTTTGGGGCCGGCTGCAGTAATATTTTTTTCCTTTTTTACAGTGCATTTTCATATGTTTTAATTCTCCCTTTTGCACTTTTTTAATTATTTTTAGTGGCCCAAATATGATGTATCATTACCATATTGTTATGTATAATCTATGATTAAAATTGAACCAACGAGATATTTTAATTAGAGATTTTATGCTTAATTTTGGCATTATGTATGCATATGGTTATATTATGACCAACGTTGTTTATAATCATATGTCGCTATATAAAATTATTAAGTTCTTTTTCATTTCTGCCCAACAGTGATATGAATTAGAACTGTAATTTTTGCATGTTATTAATCAGACCAACATAGGGTTAATTGCATGCAATATATATTTTTATGATATTTCTAATTTTTGCCCTGTATTTTAAAATTCAGCACTTAATGCTTCAAACGTTGCCGCCACTATTGGTAACATTGAGCAGCTCACGGGGAGCAATTTTCACACATGGAAAGAAAGAATTCAAGTTGTCCTTGGAGTTTTGGACCTTGACTATGCCTTAAGGGTAACCGTTCCCATTCCTCCCACCGAAGGTGAGGAGAATTATGATGAGAAAAAGAAAAATTATGGGGCTAATGCTGAAAAATAGGAGCGGTCTAACCGCTTATCACTAATGATTATGAAGACCTTTATTTCAGTCGGGATTAGGGGAGCAATCCCCGATTCCAAAAATGCTAAGGAGTACTTGGCTTCAATCGAGGAGAAATTTAAAGGCTACACTAAAGTTTATGCCAGTACTTTGATTCAGAAGCTCTTAACCACTAAGTATGATAGGTCTGGCAGCATAAGAGAGCATATCATGATGATGGCCGATATAGCAGAAAAACTCAAGGGCATGGACATAGCGATATCTGATGGTTTTCTAGTCCATTTTATTATGACTTCTCTTCCTTCTAAGTACACAGCATTTAAGATTAATTACAATACTCAGAAAGAAAAATAGAGCATGAGCGATTTGATCGCCACGTGTGTCCAGGAGGAAGAGAGAATAAGAATAGAAAAGAAGGATTTTGCTCTTCATGTGGGTGGCTCTAACAAAAGGAAGTTCCAAGGGGACTTCAAATCCAAGAAGAAGCTACAGTTCTCCCCTAACTCAGATAAGTCGGGGCCTAAGGTGCACAATGCACCTAAGCCTCATGTTACTCCCGCTGGAGCACCTAAAGGGGGAATGTCACTCTGCAAGCAGCCAGGACATTTTCAGAAAGATTGTGTAGGTTTTCTTAAGTGGCTCGCCAAAAGGGGTAATGATACAATAACATTCATTGATGAAACTCTTTATGCTGATTTTCTCTTAGTTCTTGGTGGATTGACTCAGTGCAATCTGCACGTTACCAACTCTTTACAGGATTCCTTACCGCAAAACACTAAGAAAGGGGCGGAGTCTTAGAGTCGCGGATGGAAAGGAAGCCGAAGTAGAATCAGTTGGATCTGTTTCATTAGTTTTAGATAGCGGCTTCATGCTTCGTCTTAATAATGTAGTCTATGTTCCTTCCATCAGGAGGAATTTAATTTCAGTTTCTTTATTGGGCGATGAAAATTTTAAATGTATTTTTGGTGACAATAAATGCATTATTAAGTTTAATTCAAATGATGTTGGTCTTGCCTTTAGACAAGACAGGCTTTATATGCTTTCCCTTAATGAATCTCCTGTATCTTTGAATGTGTGTGATGCTAAAAAGAATAATGAGACTTCTTCAAAATTGTGGCACTGTCGTTTAGGCCACATTTCAAGGGGGAGAATGGAGCATCTCATTAAAGGAGAGATTCTCCATCAATTAAATTTCTCTGACTCAGACCACTGCATTGATTGCATTAAAGGAAAATATGTAAAGCAAATAAAGAAGGGAGCTACTCGCAGCACAGGACTCTTAGAGTTAATTCATACTGATATTTGTGGTCCTTTTCCTGTGACATCAGTGGATAGTTTTGATACATTCATCACATTCACTGATGATTTCTCCCATTATGGTTATATCTTTCCCATTAAAACCGATCTGAATCACTTGACAAATTTAAGATATTTAAGGCTGAAGTTGAAAATCAGCACAACCTAAGAATTAAAGTGGTAAGCTCGGATCGTGGGGGAGAATACTATGGAAGACATGCCTCTTATGGGCAAATTCCTGGCCCTTTCGCTAAGTTCCTTCAGGAAAATGGCATCGTTGCCCAGTATTCCATGCCGGGTGAACCTCAGCGGAATGGGGTGGCTGAGATACGCAATCGTACACTTATGGATATGGTACGGAGCATGCTTAGCCATTCTAGTTTACCACTTGGCTTATGGATGGAAGCACTAAAGACAGCCGCACATATTCTTAATCGGGTTCCCAGTAAATCAGTACCTAAAACACCTTATGAATTATGGACTGGGGGGAAACCGAGTATGAAATATTTACGAGTGTGGGGTTGTCATGCTGAAGCTAAGTTATTTAATCCACACATTGGGAAATTAGACCCTAAGACAGTAAGTTGCCATTTTATTGGGTACCCTGAGAGATGCAAAGGGTATCACTTTTATTGTCCTGATAGGATAACTAAGTTTGTAGAAACAAGGCACGCTGTGTTCTTAGAAAATAACGAGGACCTGGAGCTCAGGAAAATAGATCTTGAGGAGAAGCGGGTTTATGTTCCTACACCGCTCATCCCAGAGACCATTATTCTGTGTTCTCGTGAGGTTGCACCTCGAGAGAACACTTTGTTGCACCCACTGTTGAGGTCTCAAATTTCCGATGTTATACCTAATGAAGAGCCTCAGCAGCCTCACGAAATAACTAATGAACCTATTAGAAGATCACAGCAGGAGAGAAGATCTGCCATCCCAAATGATTATGTTGTCTATATGAATGAGGATATTAATGATATAGGGAAGGTAGATGATCCCACCTCTTATAAGGAGGCCATGATGAGTGAATATTCTTCTAAATGGCTTGAAGCTATGGAGGATGAACTAAAGTCTATGAGCACTAATGATGTATGGGACTTAGTAGAAATTCCTGACGGAGTCAAAACAAAGAGGGTCAGTAAATGGGTCTCTGAGAACCAAGCATGACTCTAAGGGAAATATCGAAAGGTTCAAAGTAAGGCTCGTAGCAAAAGGCTTTTCCCAAAGAGAGGGGATTGATTATAATGACACGTTTTCTCCTGTCTCAACTAAAGATTCATTCAGAATTGTTATGGTACTTGTAGCTCATTATGATTTAGAGCTGCATCAGATGGATGTTAAGATGGCTTTCCTTAATGGCGACTTGCAAGAGAATGTTTACATGGTTCAACCGGAAGGTTTTGTCGTGGAAGGCAAGGAGCATATTGGATGTCGACTTAAGAAATCCATTTATGGCTTAAAACAAGCATCGAGACAGTGGTACCTCAAATTTGATAAGATCATAAGGAGTTTTGGTTTTAAGGAAAATGAAGTTGATAACTGCATATATGTTAAGTTCAAGGGGAGTAAATTCACCATCTTAGTACTTTATGTGGATGATATCTTATTGGCCAGCAGCGATAAGGATATGTTGTTTGAGACCAAGAGATTTTTTTCATCTAATTTTGATATGAAGGATCTCGGTGATGTCTCTTATGTTCTTGGCATTGAAATTCACCGAGATAGGTCCAAAGGAATATTAGGTTTATCTCAGAAGGCATACATTGACAGAGTACTGAAGAGATACAATATGCATAAGTGCTCTTGCTCACCTGCTCCTATTGTTAAGGGCGATAAGTTTGGGACATTTCAGTGTCCAAAGAACCAATATGAAACTGATCAGATGAAGTCGGTTCCTCATGCTTCAGTTGTCGGAAGCATTATGTATGCTCAAGTATGTACACGCCCTGATTTAGCTTTTGAAACCGGGATGCTTGGCAGATATTAGTAAAATCCAGGACCGGACCACTGGAAGGCCGTTAAGAAAGCTTTGCGTTATATGCAAGCTACTAAGCATTTCATGCTCACATATAAGTTTTCTGATAACCTTGAAGTTATTGGTTATTCAGATTCAGATTTTGTGGGATGTGTTGATACTAAGAAATCCACGTCAGGTTATATCTTCACACTCGCTGGAGGAGCTATCTCGTGAAAAAGCTCCAAACAAACCCTTACGGCATCTTCAACGATGCAAGCTAAGTTTGTGGCATGTTATGAGGCTACCGGGCAGGCTGTATGGCTTAAGAACTTTATCCCGGGACTTAGAGTGGTAGACAGCATCTCTAAACCACTCACCTTGTACTGCGATAATGAACCCGCAGTCTTTTATGCAAATAACAACAAGTCAAGTGGTGTTACCAAACACATTGACATTAAGTATCATGTTATGAAAGATAGAATCCAAAATCAAACCATAAGTATCAAGCATATTAGTACTAAGTTAATACTTGCGGATCCGCTTACTAAAGGCTTACCACCCAATATTTTTCGTGATCATGTTGCCGGCATGGGTTTATTGGGAAGCCTCTGATTTTGGATAAAAGGATCTTAAAACAAACCAACTCCCATTAAGTATAATGTATATCCATTTGAAGATAAGATAGTACACTATAGGTACTGAGGTTGTATGGCACTTCATTAGCCATGCAACACATTGCCTTGGTATACTGTTTTATTGAGAATGGGCTTATGATGTTAGCCTTACGATCAAAGGGGAGAATGTTGGGTTGATCTCGGCTAACCAATCCCGAGTTTTCAAGGAGACAACATCTCCACTCGCGCCATGATCGGAAGCGCTGCAACCAACTCTTGGTTTCGGTCCCAGTCACCTAGCGCCATATAAAAAGGATTAGGGTTTTCGGCAGGGTTTGACACATGAGTTGTTCAAGCCCCAAAAGAACCCACACAAATCCGATCTATTACGGGCGCTCAGGTGAACGAAGGCCGAAGCTCTTCTTCGTCCACAGCTTCGTCGTCCCCGCCGGTCAACCTTCTCTACGTCATCAACCGAGCACCTCAAGATGGCCTCCTCGAGTTCGGGTAAGTTGATTATGCTTCCACTCTAAAGTTTTGCTAGGGGTTCATGATTGAATCTAGGTTTAAGGCTATTGTTCATGTTAGACTTAGATTAAAACTAGTACATGTTCATGTCAATCAAATACAGCAATTTTTGCAACAAAACAATGCAAAGACATTTCATCTGCCTCAACACACGTATGCAGATGAAGCAACATCGAGAGCTGATCTTCTAATTTCTACATGTTGAGAGGTATCCACTCCATCTCCAGCTCCACCTCCCCGGACTCGGTGAGCTGCAGCTTCAGGGAGACCTCCTGCTTCACCTCGCCACCGGCGGCCACCAAGGCACTGTCCCTGGTGAGCGCGTTGTCGCCGGATCTGCATGTCGCCAAGCAGCTCGGGGTCACCGAACGCCGCCGCCGCCGCGTTGATCATCGGCTGCAGGTCTATCTCGGCCTCCCCCATGATGTCGTCCTTAGACAGCGCATCATGGTCGAACACTTGCTACAAGACAGGTTGTTGTCATACAAGCAAGAAAGGGCTTGTAAGACGCATTTATCGGATGAAATGAACACATTCATTATGTGAGTTACTAATAACCAGCTTCAGAGGCCCATATTGCCGGGGAACAGAGTTCTTGAGTTCTTCATTCCAGAATTCAGGTTGCCATTGATTACTGAAGTTTGTGCTTTCTGCACACAACAATACCATGATCAAATTTGATAGAACAAAATTACGTGCTTATTCTGAAACACAAGCAAAAAACAACCTGTTGCCCTAGGGTCAGGACGACATAGGGGTCGCTGTTCGACATATCCCGGATGGCTAAATTGGTGCCTCCGATCACATTGACATTCAGTATCCCAAAATGCGCACACCTCACATCACAAGCGCGGGATCGAGATCGGATGGTCGAGATCGCTGGCGTGCACGCGTGCACCAGCTCCGTAGTGTGCACAGGATACGCCCTCAGATAGATATATTACTAATTATCTTCTCCCTGGTGCATCGGCATCGTCTAATCTTCAACCTTTAGATGAACAATGGGTGGCACATATGGTTGTTTGATGCTAATGTTTCATTTAGCTAAGCCCAGCCGGCGAGGTCAGCCAAAAGGCCATCGGCCCAAAAAAACTTAGTTCATCTTGCAGCTGTCACATTGTTTTTTCCTCACAAAATAAACTCTGCTCCTATAAATTGCTAACAATTCCCGTATCAGCACACGAGATACAATATTGTTAAAAATATTTACCGGCAGCAAGCTCCATCAACAGGACGACCGTCAAGAAAACCTATGAGATGGAGTACTACGACATATTTGCATGTATGACACTATAACTATTTTTTTTCAAATTTAGTTTTCAGACGTTTATTTTTCTAAATCTAGCACTATTTTCGAGCTCGATAGACGTGATAGACGACATGTATCTCCTACCGTACATCGAGCTCGACAACATGATGCGAGGGACGACAGCAGTGATGCACGCAGTAGGTGGAACCCAACAGCTTGCAAAGCTAGAGGAGCTCGATAGGAGCACCTACCAAGCTCCCTAGCTCAAAGAGAGCATATACCGAGCTTCTCTAGCTAGGCACCATCTACAATAAGTGTATGATAAACTTAAGTGCTTGATTACACCAATTAAGCGCATGACGTGGTCGGCTAACTTGGGACATGCTCCTGCCGAGCTTTGGTAGCTCGATAGCGGGCTTTGAGCTCCATTAGCTCTACAGTGATACCACGATCGTGGAGAGGGCCAAAATTAAAAATTGATATGTCAAAAGATCAATTTTTTTAAAGATACTACAATGCCAAATATACAATCGGATTGAGTACTATAACAAGTGTTTGGCGATTTGACGGTATTATGCAGTGGTAATTACAAAAGTAGTGTCACCATGAAAAATAGTAAATTTGGCACAAAAAATCCGCACGACCGCAGGTGGAAGCGCCTCTGACCGACACGCGCCCCGCTCGCACGTCCGCGTGCGGTGGAAGCAAATCACACGGCACCGTCAGTGGCCTCCCCTCCCATACGGTGGTCAATTAGCCGGTGTTATTAGCCATGTTAATTCGTGATTAGCGAATTCATTTATGTATACAACTTGTAGCAATTTGTACATATAGTAAATGAACTCAAAAATTACAAAATTTTTGTGGAGCCTCTCGACATAGTGCACTTAAATTTATATTTGTTTTTGTAATTTTATCCAATCTGAATTTTACTCAAAAATTTATTAAATTATATGAATATATGAATTTTTAGTAAAATTCGGAATGGATAAAATTATGAAAATACACAGTCAAGCACGCTATGTCAAGAGGCTCCACAAAAATTTTATAATTTTTTAGCTTATTTGTTATATATAAAAATTACTGTAAACAGTACACTAAATAAGTGACCATGCGGATTTGTCTCCATCACACGGCGGCCATACGGCCAGGGTGCATGTCGGCCGTAAGACATCGCCACGTGATGGCTATACGGATTTCTTACCAAATCTACTATTTTTTCACGACAAAACTACTTTTATAATTACCACTTACAGTACCATCAAATGGGCCAAAATCTGTTCATATAGTCTTGTGGAACAGTGGGCACGTCTCGTACACGCACTGGGACGGTACCGACCTCACATGAGTTCGACCGATGGCGAGAGTGGGGCCCACCTACAGTGCGTGTGTGGGCGCAGGTGGAGACTGATGAGTATTTCAGTCAGCACATAACTGTCGGTGGATCCAGAGGAAAGCATGCACGTCGGCACGTCAGGTTAGCTGCCTAGCTAGCTACCTGGACCTGGCCGCCAAAATATTAATGACGGATCGGTCGACGTGCTGTGTATTTACCATCCTATTTATTTGTTCAGCTACGTGTTGGCTGTCTTGACTAGTCGTGGCTGCTGGGCGCAGGATAGGGCACACGAGGCGGACGTAGGAGAACAAAGCACGCACGCAAGAGCTAGATAATAGGGGGTCAATAAAAAAGGGTATCGTCGACGCTACGGCCGCGCGGAAGAATTATCGCGGTTTTGACGTCCACCCTGACACCCACGTAATCCCATCAGCGAGCAGTGACAGAGCTAAAATTTAGTTATATTTTAAATTTAATGATAAAATAATCTAGACTAGATCATAAAAATACTACCTAGACTGAATTAAATTTATTTGAACTATACACTATATTTTTCCACACTCTGAGGTGAAATTTACCCTGCCTGGGGTGTAGCTCTGCCCTGTCAGCGAGAGACAGTCAGGCTAGAAAATTTTGATTTTTAAGAGCTTTAGTGAGTAAATTGGTCCTTAAAAGGGAATTTGTAACTAATTATAACTTATAAGTAGAATTTTGGTAAACTTTGAGATTTAGATGGTTTTTTTATAAAACCCAAAAGAAAAGGTACTCCCTGTTCCTGTCGTGGTTGATCCAGAGTACTGACTTTCCATGTAGTTGCCTAAAACTTCTTAATCAAAGAGGCATCACATGAAAGGACGAACCATTGGTCTCGTGGTGAGGGTGTTCTTTTTCACTCTTGTCTATATTCGATCTTTATTCTAGCATGATGTGCCATGTTTAATCAAATTACGTAACAATTCCAGTAGTACCAATTACCCAAAAATTGGCATATAATCTTGCATTGTCCACTACCAGCGTAACTGCATCTACCATCTCTACTATAGGGGCTGCTATATTCTAATCCGCTATTTTAATAGCCACGTCATCGCGGTAGCGTAATCCACCAGTGGAACAGCCTGATAAACAGCAAAATCCTTTCGATACTCTTGTGAAAAAAGAATCAAGCTTGCAATGTTCAATCATATATGTGCCAATGATCAAGGCACCAACAGTGGCGCCAATCGATGCCACTGTGATGAATGGACATATCATAGATGGATAGATCACTTGGTGTGGAAGAGCTGCTCCATGTCCTCGAGGCTCCGGCCCCTGGTCTCCGGCAGGCAGGCGTAGATGAACACGAACGCCGCGGCGGCAACGGCGGCGTAGAGGTAGAACGCGCCGGCCATGGTGATGGCCCCGTAGAGAGAGATGAAGGTCATGGTGACGACGCCGCTCATCACGCGGTTCATGGCGGTGCCGAGCCCGGCGCCCTGCCCGCGCAGCCGCAGCGGCAGGATCTCCGAGCTGTACACCCACGCCAGGGGCCCGAACCCGACGGAGAAGGTGCACACGAACGCAACCACGGCCGCCACGGACACCGCGGCCACCGCCGCGTCGTCCTTCGCGCCGGCGAATGCCGCGAACACGGACCCCAGGACGAGCAGAGACGCCGTCATGCCGCCGGTGCTGACGAGGAGGAGCGGGCGCCGGCCGACGCGGTCGGCGAGCGTCATGGCGATGAGGATCGAGCCGGCCTTCGCCACGCCGAAGAGGACGTTGAGACCCAGGAGGAGGGTGTTCGACGTGACGCCGGCCATGGCGAGGACGCGCGGGCCGTACAGCACCACCGAGTCGATGCCCGACGCCTGCTGGAAGAACTGCAGCGTCAGAACGATGACCAGCACTCGCCGCACGCCAGCCTTGGTCGCCACCTCCTTCCACGCGCTCCCGCCCCCGCTCTCGCCATTGCCACCGGCGACGACTTCCTCGATCTCCAGCAGCCGCTGCTCGGCCTCCGCGATCGTGTCCGACGTCCGGTCGAGCACGACCTTCGCCTCGTCGAGCCGGCCCTTCATGGCGAGCCACCGTGGCGACTCCGGCATGGTCAGCACGCCGGCCGCCAGGAAGACGGTGGGCACCACCCCAGCCGCGAACATCAGCCGCCACGACAGGTGCACCGGCAACGCCGAGAAGGCCAAGTTGGACACGTAGCTCAGCATCACTCCACTGTTGATAAAAATCTTCAAAAAAAAATCACCACAGAAGAATCAATCATTTAGCAATCGTAATTAACATATGAATTTTCTTAGATTTCTGCCAGAATTGAACTGTATCTACGAAATTCCTGCGTTCTATTATTCCAAAATAGGACATAAAATTCGCAAATTTTGAAGCAGCACGACCACACGGAGGAAGTGCGAGTGACCTCACCTCGGGTAGGGAGCTGAGAAGACCGCGGGAGGAGGCGGGTGCGATCTCGGCGGCGTAGACGGGCGCGATAACGAGCGCGTAGCCGACGCCGATGCCGGCGATGAAGCGCCCGGTCATGAGAGCGACGTACTCGCCGGCGAGCGCCATGATGAGGGGCCCCACGAGGAAGAAGGCGTTGGTGAGGACGATGGTGAGCCGGCGGCCGAGGCGGTCGGAGGTCCAGCCCGCGAGCAGCGCGCCGACTAGCGAGTAGATGTTGATGGCGCCGGAGAGCACCTCGATCTGCGTGTCGCTCACTCCGAGGTCCTCCGCCATGAAGATCTGCGCCCCGCTCGTCACCGCCACGTCTGCATGCATCAATGGCGCAAGCACGTTCATGGCGCCCAATTCAGCTTTCATGCATATATATGTATACCAGTTGCAAGCAAAGAGATGTGCATATGTACGTCCACGTACTGTAGCCCATGAGGACGGAGGTCATGGAGGCGAGCACGGCGCAGAAGAAGGAGTACTTGTTGCGCGCGGCGCCGTCGGGCTTCGAGGCGGCGGCCAGGGCGGCGCCTCGGCGTCCGGCCGGCGCTGCTGCTGCTCCATGGGTAGCTAGCTAGCGGCTACTGCCTGTCCCTGGTGTTTTCCAAACACAAGAAAGATTAGCCAAGTTTTTTGTGGGGTGTCACAGGGATTTGGATTCAGACTTGGCAGGTGGTACGGGGGTGACAAGGATGTCTGCCTGTCCGGCCTTTGATTTCTTGCTAGCTAGGTGCAAGGATGGTCCACGGGGAGAGCTTGGCGATTGGCAAATGGAATCAATCTCCTTTTAGGGTACGTCCGTATGGTAGCAGTAATCCTGTTAAGATTCTCAGTAATCATAGGGTAATCTGGATGATTACCCTGTTTGGCAATTGGCATTACCGCTTTGGAATCCAAGGTAGGAATAAGGCTCGTTTGATTGGGCTGAAAAATAGTGGCTTATAGTGACATCAGATCAGAATCGGTTGAAATTACAGCAGAAGCTTATTCAAAAGCTATAGCCAAAAGCCAATATAACCGCCCTAAGGTGCAGCTTTCTTGGGAGTATGTAGAATTAAAAAAACCATGGGGTTTTTTGTGATTATAGTTTCTCTAGCTATAATGTCAATTTGATGGCATACCGTACGCTCGTGTTGTTTTCCCCTTCTAACTTCTAAGTAGATGGTCTATGGGAGAAGAGTAGAGGGACTGAAAAGGAATAAATTTTTATGTGATTCTTAGGTAGGGGTACAGATGTATAGACCATCAAATTGAAAATTGTGGGTTTTATTTGTTGTGGGGTTGACACTAGAGCTCAATTAGACGGTATTCACCGGTGTACCGTTGCTTAAAAGGTATGCTAATTGGTTTTTTCCTCTTTGTTGCTTGATGGAATGCTTTGTGTGGATGTTCTTGATGGTGGTTGTGTTGCATTGGACTATTTCTATGTATGGTTGGTCTTGGAGCATTTGGAAGAGTAGCCATGGTTAACTATCTAATTTGCGGCATACTAAGATGGGACCTGATGTCCTCTACATGGATATATGTTGATGACTGTGAGCCAGCCATGATTGGTTTTTGTTCATCCCTACTAAGATCCCCAAGATTTCTTCTATTTTGAGTATTGTGGACCAACCATTGATGCTGATGTTACAACTTGTTTTTAGTTGTCCTTAAAATACTTGTACTAATTTGTCTAAATGAAATATCTGTTTTTGCATATAAACAAGAAAAAGACGGTGTACAAAATGAACACTATCACCAATAGATGATAATTGACATATCAGGATCAAGTCAGAGAGGTAGGTGTTCCTCAAAAGAAAATTTCCAATCTCATCCTCTCTATGCAACTTAATTGACAGGCTGATCAACACAATTACAGTATAAAGCGACTTCACGAATGCATGACACTATCACAGGAAAAAACACAGAATTTGATTTAGGTTCTTAGGTTTCGTGTCTGAAAATTATGCAACCAAAATTTTACTTGTACACGTAACATAGGACTAACCAAGACCAATCTGAAAGTTTTGAATAAGTCATCACTACTGCAGCATCGTAAATTTGAGATATTTTCATTCTCACAAAAAAACAGCAGTCCTTTTCTGATGGCAAGGGAAGGCAATAATATATCTATATCTACGTAGGGAGGCAAGGACCACTGGTTTTTGGAGGAAGCTGATGAAATTGCTCGAACATGAATCTTGCAGAAGCATCACAAATCAAAGATATTTGAGCTTCAATATTTGTATGGATGGATGATAAGAACAAGTTCAGGGGATTACACCCTCAGATAAAAACAGCTGAGCATTGCTACATGCAGTGACGTACAAATTGACGTACCTTTCACACACGAAATGTTACGGTCAAATTATTGGCAGAATCCAATGATCTATTTGTCACTTGAGTGTGACAACTGATAACACTGTCAAATTGATCCAAGGATCCGTGTAATATCACAAGAAAGTTTGTCGTTGACCACTCTAGTGACAGACGCTAATTGACATGAATAATCATAATAATTTGTCTACTGGCTATCCCCCCACCCCCACACCACCCACCCACTGTATATGGCATTTGTTCTAAATTGCATCCAATGGCATACATCACGGCTCCAAAGTCGTGATCTGTGTATTTGAAAAATCATCGCATAGGGTTATGCAATAAAAAAATCCAGTTCAATGAAGCCTTTTAAACAAGCGCCAAGATCTGGATGATGCAAGCGAAAATCAACACCATCGATGATGATCTAGAAATCATCAATCCAAGGAACACATTAAAAGTTCTATTATATCCATTTAAAACTTCAGCCTGTGCACGATTCCAACATCTAGTTTAGACTTAATACTACAGTAACAGGAAACAGACTCTTAACATTTACTCTCTACATAACATCATCCAGGAACAACTTCGGTACAGGTATAGATACTGCCTCCCAAACAAATGGATAAAGATCTGATTTTAGCTCAATTTAGCCAGCCGGCCGCTAGTCCCCGTCCTGATTATCTGAAACAAGGCTGCACAGTAACAGAAGTATAGGCTGTCAGATTTCACTTTGTTTAGATCACTACCTTCTCAACTTAGTAAAGAAACGTATATTGCTGAAAAATGTTTCTTACAGACAGATGTCAAACAGATGAACAGAAAAGACAAATATATTAAGCAAAGTGCTATAAAGTTTTAGAGAAAAACAGAACTGCCACATGCATGAAGTAAAACTTCTATGATGTTCCGTATATGCAACAGCTTCATACTCCCTAATTGCTTATTCTTTTTAAACTTAAAATTTCACTCCTTTGTCAATTAATATATCCTAACAGGGGGTAAAACACCTCACTTCATCAAATGAAAGGCTCCACAATATTTAAGACTACTTGCAAGAATGCATAAACTTGTCAACAACATATCATTTGAAGAATGTAATCCGCATGTGATACATGTACATTAGACATGGAAATTTGCATAGTCAAGGAAATTAACATGGTGGCTTGACTGTTACATCTACTGAAAATATAGATCAACATCCTTAATTACCAAAAAAAACACCATGCCTTAAAAGCTGGATGCACTTTCCATTTATCTTGAGTACTACATAGTCAACAAACGCTATGAAAAGAGTTTGAAAAATCAGAGAGCATGTCAAAGTACAGAGCGTAATAATGTTAATGCACTATCCAGTAGATTAGATCAATGTTCACATAGTGGTCAGAGATATGTCTTGTCCAACCCTGTTTCAAGCACCTTAACAACTCATGAGTGATGAGATATCTGGTTCAAACGGTCACAAAGGGCTAACATGAATAGAGGAAGAGAACCTTCACTAAAAAGGCACAATTCCAAGAACGAGTCAGCCTATTATTACATATTTACATGTAGTAGTTCATCAATGCAAATACTGAATTCTCAACAGTCACATAGTTGTTTTTCAAAAGCTAAGTAGGAATATACTACATTGTATTTGTGCATTCAAAAGAAACACCCAACGTAAGGATACCTAAAAGGATCGAATGGAAGTGGGAAAGCTTACATGATCCAATGACCACA
Organism: Dendrocalamus sinicus; assembly: GCA_036346575.1. Lineage (NCBI taxonomy): Eukaryota > Viridiplantae > Streptophyta > Magnoliopsida > Poales > Poaceae > Dendrocalamus > Dendrocalamus sinicus. The sequence continues at coordinate 17,667 of JAYEVI010000378.1, read as the reverse complement.
AAAATGAAGAATCCAGTGGCCGGTGGACATGTTCTTGTAGAAGCAAACGGAAAAACAGTTTCATCGAATATGACATGGCGTGAGATGATCGGGCCGTTTTTTTTGGCTGCGGCTTATGGCTTTTAATGAAATTTTGAATTTGGCTATTTACGGTCAGATTACGGAGAGATCGATACTCACTTGCGATTTTGGTGATGCGGATGTTGAGCTTTTAACGTGTCTACGCTTAACTTGTAGACATCGTCTTGAAAAATCTCCGCTTAAAAGTTAGATCAGAATGGCGGTGAAAAGCGGCGGCTTATGGCCACCCGAACAGGCCCGATGATCCAGTGGGTAGCGAGGTCGAGGCAGTGGTACCCTTTGTGGGAGGATGGGTAACCAAGAAAGACGCAAGCCACGGTAATTTAATGATTAAATGCAACAATCAGAGCTGAAATTTCTCCATCGAAAAATACCAACCACCCACAGATCCACCGGAAATACAGGTTATCCTACCCATCTCTGCATCAAGAACTATCCATAGAGTTGCGAGAACAGACCACGACGCAAGCAAGTCCCAATTCCAACAAGAACGGCAGATCCCTATACAAGGGAACACGCAACCAAAACACGCAGTTCAATCATCAACCACAAGGAAAAAGACTAGCAATTCAAGAAAGCAGGGAGCCACACGTATCCACCATTCAGAACAGCCCCAAATCTCACAAGGAGAGAAAAAAAGGCGTGAGCTTTGCGCGAATCCTCAAGATGCGAGCGGAACGAGCGAAGCCCGCATGCCTCTACACGAGTAAGGGGCAGGGTTTTGTTCCCATTACCATGTCGGCGTGCCGCCGCCCGTGGGCTCGCCGTAGATGGTGCAGGCGGTGGCGGCGGCGACTGTGTTCTTACTGCCACCTTAATTTTAAAACTAATACTATACTATACGAAAATTTAGCCGCGCATCAGGATGGTCTCTAGCCTAACAAGGTAGAGTCTGACTGGAGACGATGGGGCCAGGGAGGCAGGGAGGTTCCGTCCTACCGACCGCGGCAGGCAGCCGGCCAGGTCCCGCGGAACCGAAGCGTGGTGTGTACACGACGACGGGAGTAGGCGCAGGAATCACGGTCCTTGACATAGCTAGGAGTATATATCCTGTAAGAAAAGCGAGTAGATTCAACAGAGCTGTTTTTTTTTTCAGGTCGAAAGGGGCCTTGCAGTTAATTGTCCTCCCTTCTTCAGTGCACGTATGAAACTATGAGCCAATCATGTCTTGGGAGGATAATAGTCCCACTGGAATACGGCCCTGCGCTTGGGTTCCGCGGGTGCTCCTGCCGCGATCGGATAGGGCGGAAGCTCTATAGGCCTTACCACCTCCTCCGTCGGGTCGGGTTGTATCGTGATCGCACACGCATACCACAAAGATGAGTTCTATCACGCTGGGTGGCATAGTATGTGCCACCCATTGGCACTCCGTTCTTCTACACTCAATAAAGAGCTGGAATTACAATTTTATATTGAATAGGTTAGTTTTGAAATTAACATGGCACTACTGAGCCAAATAAATAAAAACTCACAAAACTCGCGATCAGCATCAGCGTTAGGGGCGTTGATGGCCAAGTAGGCGGTATGACCTAGTGTGACACGGGCACATTACGGCATGCCCACTAACCTCACTGCCATGTCATGCCATGTTGGTCTTGGTCCATTTAGACCGATGGGTTAAGCAGTCCGTCTTGCCCATTTTGGTTCAACAATTTTGAAAATTGCAATGATTCTAAAAATATGTAGAATTAGAAAAATATAAAATAAATAGTAGAAATAAATTATGTATGGATATGCTCATAAAAGAGACAATGTTCTAAATGTAATAATGAGCTTTATTAATGTTTAAATAATTGTTTCATTAAAAACTTTGCTAAGTAAAAAACTCAACATGTGAAAAACCTTGGCAAAGAAAAAAGTACAACCTATAACTTTGCAGTACATGTAAACAATGAGAAAAATGTACATTGATGCTCTAATGTCATCGTCTAAATAAAGATTATTGAATATGTCCGCCAACTATGTATTCTCTACAAAGTGTTAAGCTCACAAATCAGCTTATTTCTAGTCTTTCACTGTAAAAAGTACTTCCACCATCTCGCTCATAAGACTTATTTTTCTCTTCTCCAATATTCTTCTAGAAAGACTGAAAGCAGACTCGAAAGAAACCGTCAAGACAAGAATAGTTAACACATCTCATACTAATATGAATAGCACCGGATATATTATCTTATGCTCGTGCCACCATTACAAAATATTGAAGTCCTCTTCCTGGTGATCCACAAGATCACTATCAAGAAAGGTAGTTGCCCACTGCTATGGTGGCTATGTATTTTTTCAGTACTTGATGTTGTAGAAATTGATCTTCTGAAGGAACCTAGTGCACTAAAAATTTTGCCCCACATAGTTTACCTCTTATCATAGTAGGCGTTGTTAGAGGTTGTTGCAAGCAAACTTCCTGAAACTATAGTTCATACTTTTGATAAACATCAAATAATTTAGTACGAACATATGAAAATAGTTGGAATAATCTATTCATGTAGCCTCTCTAAGTCCAAGAAGATTAGTGAATCCTTAAAGTTTTAGCTCCAAAATATAAAATAAATGCAAATACATATACATATGGATTTTGAAATTTTGATTTTTTCCAAATTATCACAAAGTGGATCTAAATTTTCGAAGGAATTCAGAGAAGACAGTGGAGGTTGGATGCTCATTGAATGAGGGGTGCTACTTATTTATAGAATAAATTTGTTCTTGTTTTGATTTTTTTCGTATTTTTAAGCTCCCCAATGGCTATAAACAACTAGGATATTCAAAAATTCGATCATTACCGTGCCTAATGGGCTGAGCCTAATAGGCCATTTGTACATATTTCTGCTATGCCTAATGGGTCGTGTTCGTGTCAAACCGTGCCTAACAAGCTAAACATGTCTAGCGGGCTAAATGGGTCGCCATTGTGCCTGTTCGTGTCATGCCTAATGCACCATGCTCATTCCAAGCCGGCCAGGGTGGCGACCCAAGCATGGCTCAATTCATCATGCCGTCGGGCCCAAAACATTTATGTCGTGGATCGTGTCATGCTTGGGTCGAACCAACAATGCCATGCTTCGTGCCAGCCAGTTGGCATGGCCTGTTTGGCCACCTCTACATGGGAGCGTGCTTCGCATTGGCCCGCTAAGTGGACCTAATGCATAGATCCGATAAGATCTCAACCACTTATATCATCTTGAGATTGGTATGGCAACTATGCAAGGACACTACCGGTCTATGTAGTGGGAAAAAGATCGGATAATCCGTTTTATCATATATTCATATCTAAGAAAACGTGAGTGTGGTAAGCAAAATCCGTATTTGAAAATATTCATATTTGTATTCAACAATATTCATATCCGTATTTGAGAATGTTCATATTCGCATTCGATTCGATTTGTATTCAAGACTATTCGATCCATTTCCTATGCCTACGTGATCACCCAAAGAACCAAGCCTAGCGACATTCGTATTCATATTCGATCGAATTAAGTTGTTACAGAATTTTAGGAGGATATTCGTATTCGACCGAATTAAGTATATATTCGATTTGAATTCGTATTTGTTACAACATTCGATATGTATTCGTATTCAAGAATACTCGAATTCAAATTCATATTCATTTTAAAAAAGTGGATTCATATTCATATTTGAGACTATTCAATCGTATCCGATCCGTTTCCATCCCTAGGTCTATGGGCTCGACACTATACTCCCTACAAATGAGATGTGGAAACGCACGTTCTAGAAGCTTTCCTTTTATTGGCATGCATGGGCTTGGTAGAATGGGTTGCTGTAAGTTTAATCTTCATTAAGTTGGTTTCAGTGATAATGATAAATATAATTATGAGACTAATTCATTTATTAATTATGATATTGCTTAGTTTCATTTGGACGAAAAGGTGAAAACCATAAAAGGTATGCATTCGACATCGCATTCTTATATCTTAGTGCATTACTCGAATCCAAAATATAGATTAAATTCCACAAATAGTCAAACATGAATATGTGTATATGCCTTTACTATATACTCTATTATGCACACATTTAGGGAAAGTTCACTCTATATTTTGAGGTTTCATTAGTATTAATTCACATTCATCTTTCCATATATTAAGAATCTTTATTTTGAAACATATCGCTTAAGTATATATAGCTTGTGTATTTCACATATACTTATGATCGGGTTGTCATCTCGTTCCTCTATTATGTATTAATGGTTAGATGATTAATGACAACCGGATAAGTAAGTTTTACTTAAAAATCTTATCCTAGAGTATACAAGTATTGTGTACATGTTGTGTACTCGAAATTCAATTTCTATCTCATCATTTGCTGAGATTGTCATGAATTACCAAAAAGGAAATATTACATAATCTAGTACCTCCATTATGAGTTAATGGTGAAGTTTTGGTAATTGATGACAATTGATTTGTGAACTAATATTTTTCATGAGTTGGATGAATAGGTTAGGTTCCACAAATAAGACTGACTTGGGATGACTTCATGTGTTGAAGATCATCAAGTCAAGTGAAAGATGCATCACGAGTTAATACATGTCCAAGAGGAGATGATCATGTATTGATCATTAAGTCAAGTGAAGATCCATTATGTGTTCATGGAATTGAAGTAAAGGATGCATCATGAGATGATGCATATCAAGACTATGATTCAAGGTAAAGGTATAGCTAGGTAGAGTTAAGAATGTATTTCTAATATTTTACCAATCTTGGTATTTAGTTAGAAGACCAGATTGCTAGTATAAGTTATCGTACTATTAAAAGGGGTCATGTCTAGTAGCTTGAGTCTCATCATGTTTTAATAGCTCAACCTCACTTGCCTAGCTCTCCTTAGCATGATTCTTATATTTGCAAATGTGTTTTCTAAATAGTTGAAACTCATGTGTTGAATCCTTATAACATGGGACTATACATTATGAATGTGTTTTGCAAGTGTTTAAAGTCTATATTTCATATTCCATATAGTATGAGGCTTATATTTGCAAATGTGTTTTGTAAATAGTTGAATCTCATATTTAATCCTTGTGTCATGATTTCAAAAGTGTGCAAATGTGTTTTGCAACTTGTTTGGAATTATGTTTGATCTTTATGTGCATGATACTAAAGTTTGCAAAATCTATTGAAGTATCTACAATTTTTAGGACAATCGGAACTACCGCAATGTATTATATGGTACTACCGCTGGACAGAATTAATGGCATTGTAATCATTGAACTACCGCTTGCATTGGTGGTTGGAAGACTTGTGTGGTCGAGAACAAACGTGGTTGAAACCAGAGTGGTCATACTAAGGTGGTCAAAAACCTGTGTAGTCAAAGACCAGAGTAGTCGAGCCAAAGTGGTCGAAGACTAGTGTGGTTGAACCAAGCTGGTCGAAGACCTATGTGGTCGAGGACCAAAGTGGTCGAACCAACATAGTCGAAAATCAATGTGGTCAAGAGCAAATGTGGTAGATCTCATGCGATCGAAACCAGTGGTTGAACCGGCGTGGTCGAGATATGTGATTGAAACCAGCGTGGTCGAAACTAGCATGTTGAATCGCCGTGGTCGAGCCAACATGGTCGAGATATGTGTGATCAAAATTAGCGTGGTCGAACCGATGTGGTCGAGACACGTGTGATCAAAACCAACGTGGTCGAAATGACGTGATTAATACAACGTGGTCGAATATCTACATGATGGTCGGAGATCCGTGTGATCGAAGGTTGGCGTGGTCGAAATCAACATGGTCGATGTGGTCAAAACCTTTGTAGTCAAAATCAACGTGGTCGAGATCGTCGTGGTCGAGATCCGTGTGATCGAATCGAATGACATGATCGAGAGACTTGAGTGGTCGGATCATCCAACATTGTCAGGACCGGGGTAGTTGTCGATCGGAAGTTCGACTCTACATGAGTGTATGACCAGCAAGCAGTACTACTGACTTTGTGTGAGCGACACTTTCAATTTGTGAAATGACCGACTTGTGTAGCTATACATTTTTTCAGAGAGACACCTTCGTTGAGTCTTCTCATTCCCGAAGAAATCGGTAGTTCTGCTTGTGTGGCGCGACTTTCGATGATAGGTAGTACCATACTTTAGCCGTCGAACTACCAGATTCACTAATAATGGCTAGTTTTTTCGTTGTTCTTTGAGGCGGAAGTACGAGTTTTGCCATTGGTACTTCGAAAATCATATTTTCTCGTGTGTTTTGCTTCCAACGGTGGTTTTTGTGTTGTGGGTATATATACCCCTTATGGCCATCAGTCGGACCTTTGGCACTTTATTTTACTCCTTTGAGCTAGTGTGAGATCCTCCTCTCAATTGTGCATGTGTTGCACCTTGTAAGTAGGAGCAAGGCTCTATATTGCATGTATTGCATCTAGAGGTGGATTTAGTATCCACTTGAGCCCTGTGCATTCGTTGCACATGGTGAGAGTCAAGTGGGGGGGCTTGACTTATTCCTCTTAGAGGTTGTCGACTCCTAAATAGCGTTAGAGGTGTCGTACACGGTGGTCTTCTCAACGAAGGTTGTGAGAAAACTCAGCGAAGCCTGAAGGTTAGAGCTCACCTACCTGGAACGGGAAAGAGCTACCACTAGTGGATTTGAGGTGATTGGTTTAATTCATGGAGCAGGTCCAATTCATTAGGCTTACCTCAATGTGGACTAGGGGAGACCAGCAAGTCTCCGAACACCACGGTAAAAAGCAACCATATCTTTTATAGTTTGTTTTCTTGTGCTTAATTTACATTCAAGTAATTTATATTCATAGAATTAAATTGATTGTTTGTATTCCTAAGATTGCAAACTTTGCTATAGTCCTAATTTGTTGGCAGTTGATGGGCAGTTGATCTATGGTATAAGTAATAGGTAGGCAAATGGCGCCTTTGGAAGGTTGGGACTCTCAACATATGGATAGAATATAAGGAATTACCAACTTTCACTCATGTAATGGACCGTATTGGTCGTAGTGACAATTGTTCCATCTAGGACAAGCAGAACCAGTAACTCTATAAAACATATTATACACTCCACAATGGGTATGTAGAATATCTAGGGAAGATCATGAGCGAGGTCTCAATTGGACTCAGGGCCATAAAGGATAATCTCAGTATATATATTTATCGCAATGGAGTGTTGGGTGAAGAGTTTGGCCTGACCAATAGCTAGGAAAATATACAAGCGGGTGAAGGTATAATATCTGAAATAGAGTTAAACATTATGTACTCGATTTGGGTATCGCATATAAGGAAATGCATTCACAATAAAAATCCGAATAGCTATGGATAAAGTTGCATAAGCTGCAGAGTGCTATATAAACTATAAATTCATACCTACCTCTGGATTGGAGACTATGAGAACCAAGCGGGGTTCTATCTTGTTATGCGAGTGATCAGTAAATTTCTGCATTAAGAACCTGAAATCCTTTACCAACCTAATAACACTTATTTTTTAGATGATCTGAGGTGAGATTAGATTCATTGAGATATTTATTCGTGATCATAAAATTGCATCTTTTCTATTAATTCTTGCTGAGTACTTTGTAATCGCCCTTATTATTATTCTCTCTTGTGTAGAGGTTAACCAACCTGGGGATCTACTTGGTGTGGACGATGCCTACCCAGAGTGCAGTTATACCGAGTGGGATGAAGTTGTCCCAGAGTATGATACGTATAAGGTGGATGCCCTATCTGAGACGTGAGATGAGTAACTGGTTGATAGTAGATTGTAGACAAAATCCACGATATAATAGTATACTTGTATCCTTAGTTTCAATATTTATATCATTATTGGCTAGCAATACTTGGTTCCTAATGGTATTGTAATGACCATGTTCTTTTAGGCTACGACTTATGATTGTAGCTTATGGCTTTTGATCCTAATACGAGTGTTTATGTGAACGAACTGAAAGCTAATAAGCCGTTTCTAAAAGACTATCACAATAAACCACTTTGAAATGGTGGCGAAGAAACTGTCTCATTTGTTTGTTCAAGGGATTGAAAAGAACAGCCCAATAGTCAAGCTACTCTTTAGCCTTGTTAAAAACGTTAGTCATGTATGACAGTGTTATTGTAATATTATGGAATATTCTCTAATTATTGTTCTACTTTAATACTCTGGTAAACTTATTATTTGACAAAATAATGTTTTCTTAAATAATAATCTGTTGATTAGTATTATTACCATCTGGTAATAGCACGAGTCGCCACATTAAACCTCCTCTCTTGCAAAATTTGTTGTTGGTCGTCGTCGTTCGCGTGGATACCCACCAGATGCAATGCAAGCATAATCGTTGCCCTCAAATCCTGGGTCAACTATAGCCGGCAGACCTGGAATGGGACGAAACTCTGAGCCCTATTTGAACGTAAGAGCTTTGCAGAAATCCTACGAAAAACAACTCAATTATCGCAGAAATAGGAGAAGGTTCTCGCGTTCTACGCGGCCATCTTGGTCCTACCTCTCATCTCTCACCAACTAACCTTTATCCTTTTTCCGTTAAGGAGGTGATGCGAGTGGACTAACTGCACGCGTGCCCTAGTGCGCTCGCTCGAAAAAGGGACACCGCACCGCACCGCACGGCAAGAAGCGTGTCGATGGCGTTTTGCGCAGCTGCTTCACCGGCCTTGTTTTCGGTCGATCCACCGCGGCTCATGCATGGCCGGCTTCATTCATGCATCCCAGCAGCAGCATACATATCCAGGGACCGATAAAAATGCAGCTCAGGACAATTATTTTTAGCTGAATGTCCAACTTGGTTAAGTATGTAAGATAGTGTAAAGTGATTTTTTTTTCTTTACTATTTAACCTTTTTTAATTTATTTTTTATTGATGACTCCCCACCCGATTTATTTCAAAATCTAACTCTTTTGACCACACCAGCCATCATGTTATGCGACCAAATCATACCACTCCACCAATAGTGGCAGTATTGTTTGGCCACACCACAAGCAACGGTGTGACCACAACTGCCATCTTTGGCTTAGAGTTAGATTTACCTTGTGGTGTGGTAGTATTTTTTTGCCATGCCACATGTGGTGAAGCGGTCAAGAGAGTCAAATTCGGAAATAAGTTGAGCGATAGATTATTAATAAAAAATAAATTTAAAAGGAGTACATATAAAAATTGCTTGAGCAAAGTGATATTCTATAACTTGCAGCAATCATGCAACATTGTTTTAGGATTTTGATGGATGCAGTTCAGTTTGATTTTGATGAATGCAGTTTAGTTTGTTCTTTTTGGAGAAAAGAAATTCAACTTGAATTTTGCGTTATGGCAGTTGTTATGTACCTTTGCTACAGTTTAGTTCGATCGCTGGTCGCAACTTTTACATTGTAAGCGCCTGGCGTACTCCGTTCTTGGATCATCTTACGATATGATCACCTCACATTCTCGTTCTTTCAGAGTTACGAAGCTTTGCGTGCGTTTCACTAAGAAGACCCGGTACACCGTCGCTCTGCCTCTGCGCGCAACAAGTTACGCTGCAACGCTCCCGCTTTGCCGACATTGTTCTGCTTTTGCTTCCGATCTGAAACTGGCTATTTCACGTTCTGAAAATAGTTGAGACAAATGTCAGCATACATCGACATTACTTTCTTCAGAAGTTCAGATGGTATATGAAAACAATCCATCTGTTTTCAGGGTACTCAAGTTCCAAGCATGGATGTAGAACGACTCTTAGCATCAGTTGTCGCATGGTTTTCTGTACAAGTACTGTTACATTTTTTTTTCCATTGTTAGACACAAATTTACCCCTCGCTGAAGTCTGCGATTGAAGAAATTTTTCACCCAAAACATATTAAAAAAATGTTGCATAAAATATCCGGTTTGCTATACAAGTTGCATGATTTTTTTTGTGGCTCTAAAGTCGATTTCTTTGGCTTTTTTATTAGTTTTGAGACGTATGTGTCTGATCTTAGGTTGATCAAGTAGTTCAAAAATGCGATTCATCTCTACTAATATAAAGCGGAAGTTTGTCCGTTCACCATTCCTTCTTCTATTCTTGTCACGTAATTTGACGTATGAGTCCTCTTTATCAGACTTGTCGCTCTTTTCTGAACTACTCCATCCCCATGTGGCCACGATCTTCCATCTACACCTCCACGTCTCGCACCTTCTTCCTTCCACAACGCACCAAGGGAAGACAAGATGAGGATGCTTTTTCCCTTTCCGCCTCCCCTCCTCTCCTGATCTGGGCTACCTCCGACGTTCCCCTATTGCTGGGTGACATCAGCGGTGTGTTCGCTCTCGACCCCAATGTGGTTGCTCTCATGGCCAGTCCTCTCCCTTCTCCTCACAATCTGCGTAGTCTTGTCCTTGACAAGCTTCTCCTTTACTTGTGTGGGAGAAACTGAGGAGGAAGTTGCCGCGCGATAGCCGTGGAGACCGAAGAAACGGCTCGTGGTAGGAGGCGAGCGCGGGGAAAGGTTCATGGCAATCGCATGCATCAACGAACAACTCTAGCGACACAAGTAGTGGTGCGAAAGAGGATAGGAGCATGGAAAAGGATCCCGCCTTGAGCACGATCAGCATCAACAAGGACAGAGTATAGGTTGTCGATGGCATGGATTCAGTTATTGATTCATTTTATAGAAACAGTCGGTTCTTTATTTCCCTTGTTGTACTAAATCAAACTAATTATTGATTTGTATTGCTCGGCTTCGGATCGAAGAAGGAACTGGCAATGCTCGGCGGGAGGCAGCACAACAGAGAGGGAGGTGGCAGCATGGTTGCAGTCTATGGCCTCGTGAAGGAGGAGGCATCATGTGGGCTACAGAGTTTGAATAATGGGGTTGTTGCATCATGTGGTCTGCAAAGTTTTAACAATGGGATCATTACTCATATGACCTGATGATGCATCAAGTACAATAATAAAAAGACATCTTAGCATTTGAAGAAGCATTACGTGTCTTTTGAGTTTGTGAGTACTATGTTTTTGATGTCCTCTGTTGATCCTACTGCATCGTTAGTTTTTGGATGTGTTCACATTGATCTGCTTTTTACCATGCTTGACTGCAAATGTGTACCATTGTACGATTGTTGTAGGATCATTATGAACCAAAATGACATGTATGGTTTTCATTTTGAGCAATAACGAATTTACTTTCCAAGTTAAATGGCATTTTATTTCTTTGAGATTTTCATTATATACTTTTGAAATTCAATTCTTGAGGCCTTAGCAGTTTACTCATTTGTTGCTAGATAAGATTTTCTCCTTCTGCTGCTGCTCAATTCTTCGGAATCCATTATTTGAGATAAATGAGCCTTTGTCCTGATTACGGTTCATCTTGCTATGCTATTTTTAGCTTCTCCTTTTTCTATAAAAAAATGACTCTGGGATCACTATTCTTCAAAAATATCGTGGGAAGCACTATCAACTTGACAATGAACTAGAGACACTCTTTGCATATTGTGATAGCTAATTATAGCATTGATTGTGAAATTTATGAGACACTTATTTGCACAATGTGATGTTTAAGGTTTGACAGTTTAGTTATAAACTGAACCTTGTATACATTTTAGTTTCTTCATAAAAACTTTGGCATCCTTTAGGCTAATGGCATGTAAGATATGGCTTTTCAAAGAAACAAATTAATGATGTAAATTTAATATTTATTTATTCCTTATTACTGTTCTATTTGTTGAAAAAAATGATCTCAGGACCGCAAAAAAGCATTTGGGTTTCCGTTCGTCCGCTCCTTATGCTAACTACAATATTAATGATCTATTTCAATATTTATATAGGATCCTAAGAAATGTATAAGCACATAAGTATATATTTGAATTTGTTTTTATTCCATATAGTAATTTATATTTTCTAGATCTCATAGCTGAATCATAAAAAAATAATATTAGGATCATAATATGGTTTCGGATCGTATATGTGATGATATACATCACGCTGTCTTTTAAAACTCTGCTGTAAAGCACATGCATTTTACTAGTGAATGATTCAGATAGGATCTGCCACATGTCGGTGAGACAATGGGCATGTTCTTTTTAGCTGCGGCTTATGGCTTTTGGCTGAAATTTTTGAATTTTAAAAGCATTTGCAGTCTGATTACGGAGAGATCGATACTCACTTGCAATTTTAGTTGGTACAGATGTTGGGCTTTTAACGTGTAGTCGTTTAACTTATAGACCCCGCCCCGTCTTGAGAAAATCTTCCGTTTAAAGTTAGAGTGATGTAGCAAATGCAAAAAACCGCCGGTTGAAGGCCAGCCGAACAGGCCCAATAGTGGTAACTTTACAAGATCGTACAAGGGAAGAAAGTTACAGTCTGAGACAAAAGTGGTTACACTAATAAGCCAAGCGCAAGTAAGAGTCCTCTGAATGCAGCTTCTTTGTTCTTCTTTCTTTCTGTCTCTGTTTTTATATGTAACAGCAGCTTATTTATTTTATGAGATCTACAATAACATCTATTTTTTCTATACTGTTGTTACGGTGAAAAACACAGAAAAAGAGACAGAAGCTGCGTTCGAGTGCTCTTTCCTCGTTAATCTACCACGCTGCACCATTTCTAGCACTGCTCCTCTCGCTGCCGTAGAGCCGGAACAGGTTGAACGCGGAGACGAAGGCGAGGAGCACGGCGGCGACGGCGGCGGCGACGGCGCTGGCAACGCCCTCGCCGACCCGCCGGCAGAAGGCTCCGTAGAGGTCGCAGATCCCCATCCACTGCAGCTCCGGCTGCCCGCGTTTCCCAAGCACCGACGACTGCACCGCCGCCGCCACGGCCGCCATCATCACGTACGCCAGCGCCTGGTCGCAGGAGAAGACGGACCAGGCCAGGGCCCTGCTCAGGAGCGCGCCGCCCCTCGCCATGGCCACGGCGCACCTCGCCCCCTGCAGCAGGCTGTAACCGGCAGCGACGGCGTTGGCGACCACCAGGAACACCAGCGCCTTCATGTCGGTGAACCTGGCCTTCCTCTCGAGGGAGAAGAAAGTCCGCGTCTGGCTGCCGGTGGCCACCAGCGGCCGCCAGGGCTCCGAGGCCGCAGACGAGGCCTCTCAGCACCACCTCCGCCACCTTGACCTTCCTCTCCAAACCCATGGCCCAGTACAACAATCACGAGAGAGGGGGAGACCGGGAGAGTGGAGGTTCACATGAGTGATGGCTCCATCCATGGCCATTTTTTATAGGAGAAGGAAAGCTTCTTCCACTTTGCTAGTAGTGGGAATGTGGGATCCTTTGTGGCGTAGCTTTAATGCCTCTAGTTATGGACATCACCACTAGAGAGAGATTAAGAGTTTGATATAGATATTGAATTTTTAATTTGTACTATAATTAATTTGTAGACTCTATCTTATGAAAATACTCTATTTAAAAGTTACATATTATAGTAAAATTAAAAAATCACTTTTAGAAACCGTTAAAAAATAGACCCAATGTTCCACATGTACACGCCAAAACCAACTTTGGAGAAATGGATACACATATCATGCTCCTCCTAATAAACTCTTGTTATATGTATACCACATTATCTTACCTTTTTATAATGCAATCAGTTCTTTTTCACATACTTTAAAAACTAAATAGCACAAATCTTAAAAAGAATGTATTGCCCAGTGGCGGAGCTTCCTCGAGCCAAGGAGGGGTTATAGCCCCTTTCGCTCAAATTTTTTGAAGTACCAGTTTTTGCCGCCTATATATGTGCTATTTAAATGAGAAGTTTGCCTTCTCTCTATACGTTTTTTTTTGAGATGTGGCTAATTTCTTTTGCTTGTGGTTAATAGTTTTCGTCTGTGTTTTTCAAGACAATAGTGGACGGTAAAAACACCAATATAAACGGTACATATGTTTTTAAACTCAAAAAACCGTTTAGAGAATATGTTCAACAAACCGTTTAAGATCACCTTTACTAGGTGGTCGCTAATAATGCAATGTCCAATAATACATGTACAGAATCTACAGAGCTGAGACATGCTACGCCATGCCACATCTCGCGGGCATTGAGTTACAATTTTTGCTCCAGTGTTTAGCGGCAATTTCTTTGTTTATTGGTTGGAATTAATTCATGTTGAGCACAAATCTTAATATTGCCAACTTCGGAGATGCCCTGTCCTTGTCAATTCCTCTTCGCAGACGGCATTTGGCACCAGAATAAAGAGCGCTGATCCTGAAACCGATGATTCGCATTCAAGATCCGATCGATCTTTGCCTTGAAACTCTGAAACGGATGGTAACAATCACGAGTGACGTGTTCCTTTGCTAGCGCAGACAATAGTAGGCATGATAAAACCAAGAAGATAGATATTATTGCCACATTGAACCCCTCTCGATTAGGGTCCACTTCTGGTTTCTAATTCATTATTTTTTTTAATTTCGGTTTTTTCTGGTTTTTATTTTTTTCAAGTTTTGTTTGTCTTTTTTTCTCGTGTTCTTTTGTATTGTCCGTAATGGGATAATCTAGTTTTTATATTTTTAAAATTTTTAGATTTAATTATGCCAAAAAAGTTACCAGCTACTACAGTGCAAAATAAGTCAAGTACAGTGAAAAAAGCCAAAAACCACAGAAAAGCCCAACTGAGCACAGCCTAACTGATGACATGCTGGACGCGTGTCATGAGAAGATTTTTGGCCTATTTTTTAACTTATGGTTTCCCCCCGAACAAACAACAGAACTTTTCCGTGAATTTTTCTAAATAATCTATTTTTATTTGAATTACTGATAATATACTCGTGTTTTTATTTTACGAAATGGCAATCATCACCCCACGATTATGCGATATTGGCAAGTCGTCAACCGTTGGCGACATGAGGCGCGACTTGACCATGTCACCCAATTGTGGGCGACTAGTGCCTCTAGTCCCCAATGGTAGAGCAACTACTTGTTGTCTGCTCATCCTTTTCTCTTTGACCAGACCCTCTCACGGGCTTTCTCACTATTTCTCTTGCAAGAAAACGAGAGGAGCTCAAGAGAGGAGAAAAACGAGGAGAGAAGAAGAGGGAAGTGAAGAGGGGAAAAGGTCAAGAGAGGAAGAGAATGAGAGGGGAGAAGTAGATGAGCTCGGAAAGGGAGTGAAGGAAAGGAGAGGAGCTTAGGAGGAGTGAAGGAGAGGAGAGCAACTCAGAGAAGCTCGTTGATAAGAAGAAAATGTCTTCGTGTAAAAGTAATAGCCTCATCTGTGCTTGTTCTCATCCTAATGTAAGCAATATGTAGCAACATATTTGTTTAGCACATATTTGGTGAATGATATGGACGAAGGGGAATCTAGAGCGATGCGTAGACATTGTGGTGGCATTGGGGCTGGAATGCCACACTACAAGAAGATGCAAGGCACTGTCGATGAGTAGCAACACCACTTGTTGTTGTGTGTAGTGGTATTAAGAGTAAAAATGCTATCAAGTTGTAACTTCAATTCCAAACTTTAACTTTATTTGCGAGTCTTTCACAGTGACAAGACCAAACGAGATAGCTTTCACGTGGCGTCCTAACCCAACCAAATAAGACATCCTTACGAAGTGACAAGACCAAACGAGACAGTCTTGTGCAATGATAAAACCAAACGGGGTAGCTTTGTGCAGCGACGTGATGCTATACTGGTCCACGAATCATCATCGTGGTCTGTGCCTCCACGCCCAAACCAAATTGGATTTGTGAAGCGTACGCCACGTCGGCTTAGCCTATAAGTACTACCTCTTCCGCACCGTATTTTTCTACACCACAATTGCAACACTACATCATTTGTATGGAGAAGCAATAGATCACCTGAGTCGCAAGGGTTGCTGTATACCAGGACAAACAAGCGGAGCGTGCCAGGAGACCACCTCCCTAAAGCGAAACCCCCGTACCTCCAACCCCAACCCATCCCTTAACATTTCCATAGAGTATTCGCCACAAGACCCGCCCGTAGGGGAGACATCCCCTTTGCCGGTGTAGGGACACATGCAAGTTCTTCAAATCCAAGAAGCGGTTGAGATTAAACATATGTTATTGGGCTTTTCGAAACAGTTTTTTGAAGCACCTTAGTGACATTCGGTTCGTTCTGAAAAATGCTTGTGTTATGATCAAAATTCATTAGCGAGGCCCCGCTCAAAATGGCTTAGGCTTCTGACTTTTGGCTTATTTTTCACTATTCAACAATTTCGCCTTTTTTTGGTTTTTTAGCTTTTTTGAGTTTTTTGGTCGGTCCTTTTTCCTATATTCGTTTGTAATGTCCGTAATGGACTAACCTATTTTTTCTATTTTTAATTTTTTTAAATTTAATTATGTTAAATAAGCCACCATCAGGTACAATGTTTTTTAGCCATAAACCACTTTAAAAAGCCATTTTGAGCGCTCGCAGCAGCAGAAACTAGCTGGTGAAGTGTGTCAAAAGGTATAGTGAGAAAGCAGATATATAGTGGAAGATAACCTGTCAAATGGAAGCGGCACACTTTCATGTTTTCACACTTGCACAGGCCATGTGGGTGACCAGGCATCACACTTGTGCCAATGCAAATCAATCAAGAGACGCTCGACAGTTTCACATTTGCAGGAGTGATACAAGCGGTGTTCTTGCACCTTCCCATTTGAAGACGATCCAGCCTTGGAAGTTGCTAGTGCAGGGAGTAGTACTGCATGTCTCTTGGATCATGCTAGCTTGTCAAATTAGGGCTCAACACCTGGACATGTTCACTTGCCGACACAGTGCAGGCACAGCACATAGGTGCCTCTAACCCTCTGTGCCAGTGATCTTCGCCTGCACAAGCTTCTCAAGAAGCAGATATGCCCAAATGTCAGGACGGCACGGTACGGATCTGACATGGTGTGGGTCCATTAGATATGGTCTTTTTAGTTTGTTAGCCGAAATAGACTATATCGTGCTGGCCCATGGACCGAAATGCCGACCAAGGGGTTCATGCCGTGCCAGGTCAGAATGAGGCATGATTGGCCCGTTGGCCATGGAGGCACGACATGTTCATGTAGCCTATTTCGCTCGTTGGGCTCGAAAAAATTTGAAAAAACTGGATAAGTTAAAACAAATATATAGAATTCGAAAAAGACATAATAAATTATAGAAATTATATGACAAGACACATTAAATTATAAAAGTTATAGAATAAACACAATAAATTATAGAAATGTAATAATGAGCTTTTATTAATATTAAAATGTTTGTCTCGTTAGAAACTTTGGTAAAAACTCAACTTGAGAAAACTTTGGCAAAGAAAAAAGAGTACAGCTTGTAGCTCAGCATTTCAAGTGAAAAAGTATGAAAGTACAATGTATAGATGGATGCTCTAAGGATCGTCGACGTCCTAATTGCCTTCACCGTCATCTAAATATAGATTGTTGAACACGTATTCTAACTCCATATCCACCACGCACTATTGGGCTCGTGTAAGTTATTTCCAGTCTTTCAGTGTGAAAAGTATTTCCACCATCTCACTTGTGAGTTTTGTTCTTCTATTCTTTAATACTCTTCCAGAAAGATTAAAAATAGACTCGAAAGAAACCATCGAGACAAGAATGGTTAACACATCTCATACTAATATGAATAGCACCGAATATGTTAGTTTGTGCTCGCGCCACCAATCAAAAATGTTGAATTCCTCTATGTGATGAGGCATAGGATCATTGTCTAGAAAGAATGATGGTTCCTATTTTATATCAAATAAAGAAGAATAAAAACA